>CM045995.1:109823600-110423600 GCA_025175895.1 Wurfbainia villosa | reverse complement strand
CAATTTTAGCTATGGTAAGGTTCCCTAACCACTCTTAACCCTAGGATATGCTTTGGAAAGCATTAGAAAGGGTGAAAAACCATTGGATATAGATTAGGAGAGTTGTTTAGGGTATGTATCAATTTAAGGTAAGTGAAAGTTCAATTTTAAACTTTTAACCTTAATTTTGATGGTTTAGTGTTCCTATAGGCTTAGGGACTCTCCAAGGACATTGTTGGTGTAATGGTCAAGGGGGAGCAAGCCTTTAGGGAGAGGTATCCATCATGGGATGATGGATGTATTCTTCCTCATGAGGGGGAGAAATGGGAATGTGTTTGGAAATTGGGAGAGTTTATAGGAACCCTCTCTTAAGTGATATGAGACTTATCACTAGGAAGAGTGAAGACATTCTAGGTGTTTTTGGACCAAGGGGGAGATTGTAAGATCTCATTAGAATATAAGATATTGACCTCCTTGGGGAGAACCTTTTTAATGTATGTCAAAAAGGGGGAGAATTGACACGGAAAAATTATGGGATTACCAATTTGGAACAATTGGTAAGGAGATTTGTGTTAGTTGACCTAACTCAAAGGTGTTTGATTTTTGTCAAACATCAAAAAGGGGAAGATTGTTGGTGCAATCGACCCAGGTCACGATTGACCAGACTCGAGTTTGACTCAAGTAGTGTTTTGATGTTTGCCATTGATATTTGACAATGTGTTGGAGAGATTGTTGGTGCAATCAACCCAGGTCATGATTTTGATGTTTGACGATGGTTTGACCATTGTCATGGGAGAAGTCCAAGTCTTGTGTACTTGGCATGAAAAGTCCAACATGAGTTGGAAAGGAAAGTCCAAGCATGAGTTTTGGTAAGGGAAAGTCCAAGCTTGAGTCTTGGCATTTGGAAAGTCCAACATTGGGTTGGCATGGAAAGTCCAAGAGTGTAGTCTTGGCCGCATATGTCCAAGGGTGTAGTCTTAGCGGTGGAAGTCCAAGTCATGGGTACTTGGTAATTGAGAAGTCCAAGGGGAAATATTGGCGGCGTAAAGTCCAAAGGTGGAGTCTTGGCAGTATAAGTCCAATGGTTGGCGGCGTAAAGTCCAAGCGTGGTCTTGGCAGCATAAGTCCAATGTGCCTTGATAGTGTAGACACCGTTAGCATGACAATAGCCGATGGAAGCACCTGAAGGCTAGCATATAGATGAACAAGTCATGGATAACTTGGAGGGATCCGATAGGCGTGAGACTGATGGAGGTGGCTAGAAGGATTAGGTTTAGGCTAAGGGCGGTCTAGCAAGTATGGGGGCACCATACTTGGGGTTAAAACCTCATGGATGAGGTTATCAATCGACTAATATTATGGTTAATCGATTGATGGGAATCGATTATAGTTCAACTACAGGAAATGGCCTAGCAGTCGACTGCCAATATTGGATAGTCGACTGCCATGGATGGCAGTCGACTGCTAGTCGAGTATTCGGGATAGAAAATTTCTGAGTTGACTATTAGAGTTTGACAGTCGAGTGATGACTCAATCTATCAACTGATGGGCATGATCAGTCAACTGATGGTCTATCCGTTGAAACTTAGCCAATGTGGCTCATGCCGTTGTGAGACAATGGCTACAGGAGCAGTCGACTAATGATCTCGATCAGTTGACTACTAGATGAAATCCATCTCGAATGCAGGTTATAAAAGCATCTCGTGGAGAGGAATTTGGCTATGGTTCTTTGAGGAGTTTTGGGGTGATTTGCTGGTGCAATTCGGTGTCTCTAAGTGCAACTCAAGCAACCAAACAAGCAAGCTTCCAAAAGATCAATTGTAAAGTTTTCTTTGCATTCTTTTGTTGTATTTCATTTGTAATTGCTTATATTTTATTCTTATTATTGTAAGAACCATTGTAAGAGATTTTCTCCACCTTCGGATTGTTTTGAGAATGAGTTATTGATTAGTGGTTGCATGTGCATCACTAGAGCTCATTTGAGCTCAATCCGTGGAGTAGGAACCTTGAGGTTCCAAATCACATTATATCAGTTGTTTTTTGTGTATTGTGTGTTTATCTATTTTATTTTTGTATATTCCGCTGCGTACTAACGTGTTGTAGATAAGCGCACGAACGAATTCCGATCCAACGACGAAACATTATTCACCCCCCTCTAGCGGGTGCATAGGTCCTAATAGGATGGCCAAGTGTTTGACACTTGACAACCGAGTCGACACTCAGCAGTCGACTGGTATTATGACAAGTTCAACTATTGTGAGTCGACTAGTGCTCGACTGTAATTTAGGGCCGAAAAATCCTTGGCTGTTGACTGCTCATTTGAGCAGTCGACTGATGTCAGTCGACTGATGGTTTGATGTCGCGAGCATAGAATGCTTGGTAGCCAACCGGGCAGTCGGCTACAGTGTTGGCAGTCGACTACCAAGTGATATGTTGGAGCTTTTCCAACGTGGATCAAGTCGTTGTCTCACAATAGCAGTATTGGCAGTCGACTGGGGCCTTATGGCAGTTGATTGCCATGTGCGAAAATAGCCTGAGTGCAAGTTATAATGGCAGCTCTAAGGGTAGGTTTTGGTAGTGATTTCTTAAGCATTTTGAGGCGATTTGCTAGTGCAAATCAGGGTCTTCAGGCACGATTCAAGTGATCATCAAGCAAGCATCCAAAGCAATGGTTGTAAGGTTTTCTTTACATTATCTTTGTGTATTTTCTTTGTATTTGCTTGTATTTATTTCTTATTGTTGTAAGAATACTTGTACGAGATTTCTCCGCCTCCGATTGTTGTTGAGAATGAGTATTTGTGATTAGTGGTGGTGATTACATCGCTAGGGCTCGTTCGAGCCCAATTCATGGAGTAGGAACTGTATGGTTCCGAACCACATTATATTCTCATATTCTTGTGTATTGTGTGTTTGTACATTTTGTTATTGCTTTATTATTATTCTGCTATGCATATTAATGATCATTGTAGACAAACACACAATAACGATCAAATTCCTTGAACCGATGACAACGCTATTCACCCCCCCCTCTAGCAGGCACATAGGTCTTAACATGTTCTTCATCTCTTCTGGATATAGATGTCTCCTCCTCTCGCTCTAGCTCCGGTATGGATGACCTATGCTCCTCCTCAATCATAGAAGTGGAGGCTTCTTTCACTTCTTCTATCAACTCGGATATTGAACACCGTTTAAGCTCCGAAGCTTCATACTCTTGAGTTGATGAGTATTCTTGTTCCTTGGCCTCATCTACTTCTTGGGTCAGTGAGGGATTCTCATGGAGCTCAATCAACTTGCTTCATAACTCTTTAGCATCCCTATAGCTACCTAACTTGGACAAGATATCATTAGGTACCAAATTTATTAACATTTTGGTTACCTTTTCATTGGTCTCGAATTCTTGAAGTTGATCCTCCGTCCATTTCTTCTTCTTGAGGATTCTTCCTTTCTTGTCCATCGGAGCTTCGAACCCTTTTACAAAAATAAGCCAAATTTCTAAATTACATATAAGAAAATATTTCATTCTACTTTTTCAATACCCGAAATCTTTGTGGTCGAAGATGGGTGGAGTGTTAATGTCATAGCCAAATCCATCTTTGGACAACTCCATTCTTCTCTTCAACCTCTAGCACTTTGCTCCCTTGATTGTTAATCCTTGAAAAGTGGGCTGCTTTGATTCCAATTATAGGGACCAATTCGACGTGCACTAAAAGGGGGTGAATAACGATTCTCGATTTCCTTGATCCGATCGTGTGTTCTTGTCTACACAAGTTAGTGTGCTGCAAAATATACAAGAATAAATAGCACAAAAAAAGAAATACAAACACACACAATCACATTTCAAGGATTTTACGTGGTTCGGAACCTACGATTCCTACTCCACGACTGAGCTCTAGTGTACACACCACTAATAACTCTCTTCTTCTCAACAACACGTCAGAGGTGAAGAAACCTCATACAATAAAGAGCTTAAAACAAGGAAACACCAAATACAAACAAATACAATTGTAAATAAAAGAAACAAGTGAAAATATTTTACAAGTTTGCGATTTTGATCACTTACACTTTGGTTTCTTTGGAAGAACTTGGAAGGTCTGAAATGTAGCAGCAAACCCCCTTCCAAACCACCAAAAATAGAAAGCTCCAAATCCTACATGAACTCTCCTTATAAAGCTAAGCACCGGCTGATTTTTTGCCTAGCAGTTTACAGGAAATTCGGTGAGCGCTAGAGGGGGGGTGAATGATGCGTTCTCGTTGGCTTGACGGAATTTGATCGTGTTTGCTCATCTATAATCATTATTAGCGCAGTGGAATATAGAATAAAGTAATAACGAAATACAACAAACACAACAATACACAATTAACATGAAGATATAACGTGGTTCGGAACCTTAGGTTCCTACTCCACAAGTTGAGCTCAAATGGATTCTAGCGATGCAAAACACCACTACTAAATAAACTCCTTCTCGGAGAAGACTCTAGAGGTGGAGAAAACCTCTTACAAGAGATACAAAAGTAATACAAGGAAATACAAGCAATTACAAATGAAATACACAAAACAACGTAAAGAAAACTTTACAACGATTATTTTGGATGCTTGCTTGTTTAATTGCTAGAATCGCACTTGAAGACCCTGATTTTCACTAGCAAATCGCCTCAAATCGCCCAAGAAATCACTGTAAAAATCCTCCCATTCAAGCTACAACTTTGGTTGATTTCCACCTAGTAGTCGACTGCTCATACCTATCAGTCAACTGCTTATGTAGTCGTTGTCTCACAATGGCTTAATCCATGTTGGAAAAGCTCCAACAGATACCTAGTAGTCGACTGATCACACCCATCAGTCGACTGCTCATAGCCTTCAGTCGACTGCCCTTACTCAACAATCGACTTGGAAACATTCTGTGCTTGCGACTTCAACGATCAGTCGTGCCCTCTATAGCAGTCGAGTCGACTGCCCATCCATGGCAGTTGACTGCCAAAGCCACTTTACGACAGTTGAATGCCAGTTGACTCACGACAGTCGATTGATCATAATCTCAGTCGACTGCTCAGTGTCGACTCGGTTGCCAAGTGCCAAAACACTTGACCAGTCGACTGGTCCAAATCCCCAGTCGATTGATAACCTCAACCATGAGGTTTAACACCAAGTATGATGCCCTTATACTTTCTAGACCACCCTTAGCCTAGACCTAAGCCTTCTAGCCACCTCCATCAGTCTCATGCCTATCGGATCCCTCCAAGTCATCCATGACTTGTTCATCCATACGTTAGCCTTTAGGTGCTTCCATCGGCTATTGTCATGCTAAGCTGGTTTATACTGCCAAGGCACATTTGGGTTTATGCTGCCAAGACACACGCTTGGACTTTACGCTGCCAAACCATTGGACTTATGCTGCCAAAACTCCACTCTTGGATTTTATGCTGCCAATATCAACCCTTGGACTTCCCAATTACCAAGTACCCATGGCTTGGACTTTCCATTTGCCAAGACTCATGCTTGGACTTTCCTATGCCAAGTACACAAGACTTGACTTTCCATGCCAAGACTCAAGCTTAGACTTTCCATCATATGGTCAACTCCATATCAACCATATACCCAAACCATTGTCAAACAATGATTACTCCTTTGTCAAACATCAAAATACTACTCGAGTCTGGTCAATCGTGACTTGGGCCAATTGCACCAACAATCTATCCCTTTTTGATGTTTGACAAAAACCACAAAAACCTTTGAGTTAGGACAACTAACTCAAATCTCCTTACCAATTCTTCCAAATTGGTAATTCTCACATTCTTCCCCTTTTTGACATACATCAAAAAGGCTTTCCCCAAGGGTATCAATTTCTCATATACCAATGAGATCTTACAATCTCGTCCCTGGTCTAAAAACATCTAGGATGTCTTCACTCTTCCTAGTGATAAGTCCCATATAACTAAAGAGAGGCAATCCTTCAAACTCTCCCAATTTTCCAAATTGGGCATCCTTAAATTCTCCCCTTTTTAATTCTTCAAAATTCTCCCCCTCATGAGGAAGAACACGTCCATCATCCCATGATGGATAACCTTTCCCTAAAGGCTTGCTCCCCCTTCATCATTCCACTGATAATGTCCTTGGAGAGTCTCTAAGCCTATAGGAACACTAAACCATCAAAATTAAGGGCAAAAGTTCAAACTTGAACTTTAACACACCTTAAAATTGATACATCACCCTAAACAACTCTCCTAATCCATATCCAATGGATTTTCACCCTTTTCAATGCTTTCCAAAGTATATCTTAGGGTTAAGAGTAGTTATGGTAGCCTAACACAGCTGAAACATGGGCTAAACATCTTTATTTACCCAAAATCAGCATTGGCAGTCGACTCTATCAGTCAGTAGTCGACTATTCTTGACTCCAGTTGATTGTCGTAAGCGACAGTCGACTGATTTTTGCAAATGTAGAAATTCAGTTTCAGAAATGATTTTCGAAAAATCATAAGTAATTATACATAATACGAAAAATAATAAAATTTCATATGTATAATACTTATGTCAAACATTATGGGTGAAAAATATTTAGAAAATAAAATACCCATAAAATAATGAGATTGATACAAAATTCAAAACCATTGATAACTTCAATATTTGTGAGCTATTTTGTATCAACTTCTACAATGATGATTGCTATCAAAAGATAGACTTAACTAAGGTTTTTCAAAATGATTTTAAAACCTTATATTGAACCATGGTCTATTGGCTTAATGCACATGACTTGTACATAAACTTTCCTCATGATTCATGTTGGATCGAGAAGCGTCGCTAGAGGGGGGGGGTGAATAGCGATCGTAAATCTTTCGTTCGAATTCGTTCATTGATACACAAGTAAACGAGTAAGCACAGTGAAAAATAAATGAACACATTTATTTTACTTGGTTCACAACCCAGCGGTTGCTACTCCAAGGCCCTATCGGTCCTAGACCGCGTACGGAGGGCAAAGCACTATAATGTCTCCTCCTCGTTGGAGGTAGGAGACAATGATCCCAAAACCGAATATACAAGGATGAGGCAACAAGCCTACCTCACCTTGTTATGAAGAAAAACAAAGAATACAATATCAAAAATATTACTTGATTCTGCTGCCGACGAAGAAGATCGAAACTTGGCGTCGCGTCGGCGTTATGACGATGTTGGAGCGTTGGCGTTGTAGGAGCACTTGATGAATAAACTTGATGTGATTTGGAGATGGAATCCTCCCCTCTTTTTATAGATTTTGGCCTGTGAATTTGTCTCCTCTTTTTTCGGAACGGATCACGAAGTTGTCCAAAATTTATCGCGAAGTGGTCGCGTCAAACGTTATCCGTTTTGACCTAGCACAAAGGCTGATTCGTCATCATCAGTCGACTGATGCCTCTCATCAGTCGACTGATAACAGTCGACTGCCAGCCTGGCCACTTCCCTGCAGTAAGAGGTTAGCTCGGAAAATGATAAATGTGATGGTTTCTAACCGTCCGATCTCGACCTAGACCTTCCACAGAAAGTCTTAGTCGGATCGTTACCTAAGGTCATCCTCGTAAAGAGGACACGACCTTACCATCTCTCACTCACACGATCTTACCTCGATACTTAATTTGTAGCTCTCGCTTCCGGCCTTCCACTCGATTCCTTCGGCTCCCTCCGAAGTCACTCGAGTGTCGCCCGACTACCGCGGCTTCCTCCGTGTGTCGCTAGCCTTCAGCTCTAGCTTTAGTACTTTTCTGCACACTCGATTTAGCTCGTGAGATAACGATGTAAACTTAACTTTGTGTCTTTGCCATAATCAAAACACAGGTTCGATTATCTGGTGCCCCTGCACCAACAATTCATCCATGGTATAAGATGAGTTTGAGTTCATCTAGATGCAAAAACTATGCACCTAGAACTTAACTCATTTTCTAACATCTCACATGTGTCTAGAGTGTTTGAAAACGCACACATGTCAATTTGATGTGAAATGTGAGTTTTGGTTATTCCTAGTCTAAGGTCTCATGCATTTTCCTAGACAACATTATTTGATTCCCTTATACATGAGACTTCAAATCATGTCATTGTCCTTGAATCAATTTTAATTAACATAAATGCATGAATGATGATTATGACATAAATGATAACATAAATGAAACATGTGTCAATAATCATGATGTCATGGCATGTGATTAAATATAAACATACATGACATAAAAACTAACCTAAGCATTATCATGACATATTATATGATTTAAAAGAGATATGATGTCATGACATGACATATGACAAAAAAATCATGGAAAATAAAATATAAAGGTATAATAATACCTAAATTATAATATTAGTTGTCATTTGTTAGGATTAAGTTCATTTTGCCATAATACAAAATTCTTTCAAGTGTGCCAAAACCCAAAATGACACACTATGACCTCTAAACCTAGTTTGTGCCAATTTGATCAATTTTTCATGGTTCTCAAAATATATTGGCACATCCTAAAATCTTTTTAGGATAAAATTCAAAACTATTTCCAAGGTATCCATAATCTTAAAAATGACCTAAAGTGCCACCTTTACCATGGTTAGGTTAACTACCTATCCATTTAAAGTTGGTACACCCTAACTCATTCAACGTGAATCGCACGCTCCTAGGAACCCAATATATATTGGAGCTTCTTGAGTTTATTAGGTATTCCTTAGGGATTGCTTCCCTAGATAGCCTCCTAATGACCCTTCTAGGCTTAGAAGCCTTGGTCATTTGGGTCATACCTAGATTAACTCTTGGGGTAACTCCCCTTGTAACCTTCTTAGTGGCCTCCCTAGGTTTCCTTGAAACCTTAGCCACTATGCACACTTCATGGTTAGCCTTAGGGATGCCTTCCCTAGTAACCATGAACTTCCAAGACCTAGATTTAGTTCCATAATCAAATGGAACATTGTGGTAGGTCTCCTTGGGCTTAGGTTTGTGACCCAAACCTTTCTTGCCCTTGGGTGAACCTTGCCTTCTAGACCATAGGTTTTGACACCTAGACCCTTGAATTTGATTTTTCATATTTCTAAGGGTCTTTTCAAGTTTCTCAAGCCTTGACCTCAAGGCCTGATTTTCTAATTCTAAATTTTCCAATTTTGAATTTTCATTCTTCCTTTGGGAATGGTTCTTTATTTTAGGCATATGTCTACCCTTCTTAGAGTTAATGCCTAAATGATCTTCTACCTTTCTAATTGCTTCCTTAGGTAGAATTGTTTTAGAGACATTAGTCCCAAATTTCTCCTTAGTTCTAAAATTACATGATTTTGGCACCTAGGCAATAAAATTTATTATTTCTAACATGCCTTTCATGAACAATAGCAAGATTACTCCTAGCATGCTTATCATTATAAAATAAGAAGGGTGCATTATTAAATTTTACCTTAGGGTTTGCTTTGGAAGCTCCCCCTACATATGATGCTCCTTGGACTTTCTTCCTCCTCCTAGGGCATTGACTCCTATAATTCCCCCTTTGATTGCACTTGAAGCAAATTACATGGTCCTTGCTTTTCCTAGTGGGGACACCGACATCCTTGACCTATGGTGCCATTTGAGCCTTCTTGACCTTCTTAGGGCACTTGCTCTTATAGTGCTTATATTCCCTACACTCAAAACACATAATATGATTTTTATTATTAATTAATGTGCTTGAGTTACCTTCCATGGTAGGGAAATCTTGATCGGATTCTTCTTGGCTCATGGAGGTAGAGGCTTCCTCTTATTGCTCTAGCATTGAAGATGGCCTAATCTCCTCCCCCTCAATCCTAGAGGTGGAGGCTTCTTCTACCTCTTCCACCTCTTCCACCTCTTCCACCTCTTCCGATTCGGATGTTGATTCCCTATCAACCTTCGAATCCTCAAGCTTTGGGATGATGATCCACATTCTTCTTGAGCTTGAGAGGATGAGCACTCCTCTTCTTCCTCATCTTCTTGGACCGGTGTGAGATTTTGATGGAACTCAGCTAATTTGCTCCATAGTTTCTTAGCATCTTGATATTCACCTAGCTTGCACAAAATATCATTAGGGATCAAATCTTCCAAATATTTTGTCACCTTAACCTCAATCTTGAATTTTTGGCGTTGCTCTTGGGTCCACTTCTTCAATTTGAGGATATCTCCCTTCTTATCCCTGGGGGTTCGAAACCTTCCATGATGATGAACCAATTTTCTATGTCCATCATCAAGAATGTCTTCATTCTCGCCCTCCATGTCGGAAAGTCTTCTTGGTTGTATGGTGGAGGAATGTCGATGGCGTACCCCAATCCGTCCTTAGGTAGTTCCATCTCCTCTAGCACTTTGCTCCCAGTTGTTAATCCGTAGAAGAGCTCCTAGCTTTGATAACAATTGAAGGAACTTCGGTAAGCGCTAGAGGGGGGGGTGAATGGTGCATTCTCGTTGTCTTGACGGAATTCGATTGTGCTTGATCGTCTACAATTGTTATTAGCACAATAGAATATAGAATAAAACAATAACAAAATACAACAAACACAACAATACATAATTAACACGAAGATATAACGTGGTTCGGAACCTTAGGGTTCCTACTCCATGAGTTGAGCTCAAATGAGCTCTAGCGATGCAAAACACCACTATTAAATAAACTCCTTCTCAGAAAACACTCTGGAGGTGGAGAAAACCTCTTACATGCGATTATAAAAGTAATACAAGAAAATATAAGAAATTACAAATGAAATACACAAAACAACATAATGAAAACTTTATGATAATCGCTTTGGATGCTTGCTTGTTTGATTGCTTGAACCGCACTTGAAGACCTTGATTTGCACCAGCAAATCACCTCAAATCACCCAAGAAATCGTTGTAAAAATCCTCCCCTTCGAGCTCCCTTAAAAGATGCAACCTGGGCTGATTTTTGCCTAGCAGTCGACTGCTCATACCCATCAGTCAACTGCTCCTGTAATCGTTGTCTCATAACGACTTAATCTATATTGGAAAATGTCTAACGGATACTTAGCAGTCGATTGATCACACCAATCAGTCAACTTCTCATAGCCTCCAGTCGACTGCCTTTACTCAACAGTCGACTCGGAAACATTCTGTGCCCGCGACTTCAATGATCAGTCGATTGCCTTCCATAGTAGTTGACTGATGAAGTTTAGTCGACTGCCCATCTATGGCAGTCGACTGCCAAGGCCACTTTGGTGCAGTCGAACGCTTGTCGACTCACGACAGTCGACTGGTCATAATCTCAGTCAACTCGACTGTCAAATGTCAAAACACTTGACTAGTCGACTGGTCTAATTCTCAGTCGACTGATAACCACAACAATGAGGTTTAACACCAAGTATGATGCCCTCATACTTGCTAGACCACCCTTAGCCTAGACCTAAGCCTTCTAACCACCTCCATCAATCTTATGCCTATCGGATCCCTCTAAGTCATCCATGACTTGTTCATCCATACATTAGCCTTTAGGTGCTTCCATCGGTTATTGTCATGCTAAGCTGATCTATACTGCTAAGACACATTTGGGCTTACGCTGCTAAGACACATGCTTGGACTTTACGCCGTCAAACCATTGAACTTATGCTGCAAAGACTCCACCCTTGGACTTTACGTTGTCAATATCAACCCTTGGACTTCCCAATTGTCAAGTACACTTGACATGGACATTCACTGCCAAGACTACACTCTTGGACTTACGTGGCCAAGACTACACCCTTGGACTTTCCATGCCAACTCCATGTTGGACTTTCCAATTGTTAAGACTCAAGCTTGGACTTTCCATTTGCCAAGACCCTTTCTTGGACTTTCCCATGCCAAGTACACAAGACTTGGACTTTCCATGCCAAGACTCAAGCTTGGACTTTCCATTATATGGTCAACCTCATGTCAACCATATACCCAAACCATTGTCAAACAATGATTCTCCTTTGTTAAACATCAATGTCAAATGTCAAAATACTACTCGAGTCTGGTCAATCGTGACCTGGGTCGATTTTATCAACACAGTTGACTGCTAAAAGGCCCCAATCAACTGCTCACTTATTCGTTGTCTCACAATAATCTAATCCATATTGGGTTACTCCAATGGATACCCTAGTAGTTTATTGGCCTTAACAGCAGTCGATTGCCAAGCAGTAGTCGACCGACCAATTGACTATCAGACATTCTATGCTCTTCCCACCTATGATTAGTCAACTGCTCAACCCTAGCAGTCGATTGCTAGTGGCCAGTCAACTGCTAAACACTATCAGTGGACTGTCAAATCCACAGATAGCAATCAAGCTTCAGTCAACTACATGACCAGTCAACTGGTCATAATCTTAGTTGACCATTCAAGTCAAACTAAGCTCTCAAGTGTCATGCACTTGGCTAATTGACTGGTCTATAATCCCAGTCGACTGGTAAATCTCAAACATGAGGCTTAACCTAAGTATGATCCTCTCATACTTGATCAACCACCCTTAGCTTAGACTTAAGCCGTCTAGCCACCTCTATAAGCCTCACGCCCTTAGGGTCCATCTGAGTCCTCCACGACTCCTTCACCATTCATGTTAGTCTTCAAGTGCTTCAATCGAATATGTCATGCTAATTAGGTCTCTTTTGCCAAGGTTCATTTGAACTTATGCCACCAAGACTACATACTTGAACTTTATGCTTCTAAAATCTTACCCTTGGACTTCCTTGCCAAGATCCACTTGGGCTTACGCCGCCAAGACCACATGCTTAGACTTATGCCGCCAAGACTACACCCTTGGACTTTTCGATTGCCAAGCCTCAATGCTTGGACTTTCTATGCCAAGTATCCAAACTTGGACTTTCTATGCCAAATATCTAAACTTGGACTTCCATGCTAAGTATCCAAACATAGAATTCTATGCCAAGACCATTCTTGGACTTTCCATGACAAGTATCCAAACTTGGACTTCTCCTCGAGTCTCACTTGAGTCTTGTCAACCTTGACCTGAGGTTTGATTGCTCCAATAATCTTTTCCATATGATTTTGGATATCCCAATCATTTACTAGTTATATAGTCAACATATGACCAAACCATATCCAACCGTATTGACAAACATCAAAATACTACTCAAGTCCCACTCGAGTTTGGTCAACATTGACCTGGGGCCTATTGCACCAACACTTATAACTTTAAACCTTACATTCTCTCCCCCTTTGGCATACATCAAAACAATATATCTTATATGCCAAAATTTTAAAATAACTTTTTCACATTTTGAAACTAAATTATATCCAAGCTTTTAAAATGAGTTAATGTAAACTTACTCTCAAAATGAAGTATAGATCATCCAAGCAAAATTTAAGGTTTTCAAGTGTTTGAATTCAAAAATATTTGTACTTGATACAATTCAAGTATTATGAAGCTAGTTTATATTCTCTCCCCAAAGGATATTTAAAAAAAAATTGAAAATATTTTTCTTCCCCTAAAACAAAATTTAAAATATTTCTCCCCCTTAATAAATTTAAATGAATTACTGAAAATATTTCTCTCCCTTAATTAAAGCTTAAAATGTTAGAGTTAAAAATAAATGCTTAAGAAATAATGCATGCATTAATCCAAGCATGTTATTTTAAAACTTTTTCAAAATATCTTTTTTCCCCCTTTAAGTCATGCTTTTAAACTAACTTCTAAGCAATGATTCATGCAATTTATGACTTAGGAATATCCAAGCATGGGTCTAGACTTGAAAATAAAATTTTTATACTCAAAATACATGTCTAAATTTTGTCCTTAAAGCAAATGTCTAACTCTTGAAAAAAAACTCGAATGATATGAGATTATTATCAAGTTTTAATAAGAGTTAGTCACTGAAGTAATCCATTTGAATTAAAAACCCATATTCGGTGCATGTCGGTGGACTGAGTCTACATCTAGAATTTGGGGTGCAGTCCTAGAATCTCACACCCATCTTCATGGCTCAATACACAAATAGGTAATCATAGGTTTTTGTGAGATGCGAAGGCTTACATAGATCTATTGGTTCATGAATTCTAAATTCAATCTAGAGTAGCTCAATTTTAATTTTCTTTAAGAAATAATAATACTTAAATATCAAAATAGATTTTGAATATGAAAGCAATAATGAAACCTATTCTACCAAACACAAAACTTAATTATTTAATCAAGATGGATTTTGTAAAACAATAATGGAAGCAGAGATCAATACTGAATTTCATAGGTTACTAAGTGTCAAAATGTTAAATACATATCCAAATACAAAAGTCCTAATCGAATGAGGAGGAAGGAGGAGGTTGATGCCTCGTGCCCCAAGATCTGAGCAACTCCATCATCTCCTTGTGCTAAACTCTCTGCAACTGCATCAACTCTAGATGACGCATTTGTTGCTGCTCCTCGTGGCGATGAAAACCTTACTCCAGTTTGGATAATCTATCATCTACTATAGGAGCTATCGGTAGTGGAAGAAGTGCAATATATGGTGATAGGACTGGGATGTCTTAGTCTTCTGCCTGCTCGATTCTATCTGACTCAGGCTGAGGCTGGGGTTGAGGCTGAGGTCCATCTCTCCTCCAAGTGAGGACACTGATTTAATCTAAACCTATCTTAGCTAATGCAAATTGTCTATGTCCTATCATGTCATTACTCTGTCAGTTGTTTGACAATACCTGCAGTAACGTCAAACTCTAGTGTAGATAATAGAGATATCAAAATGTGGCAGTATGACATATGTACCCTACCACTAGTGATGACTCTAGAGTGATAAATGATGGAATGAAACATATGTAGACTAATGTCTACATCTAATCTATGAATGCATGCATAAAGTAAAAATGAATGAAAAGGACACATCATAGAGATGCCCCTAGTGGTAAGAGGCAAAACTTAGTTCACTATGACCCTGTACAGAATATAATCTTGTACTCTAAATCCAGTAGAACTGAACTGACTCAGATGGAGTCCTCTCCTCTCCAAAAAAAAAAAAAAAGGTGCAAATGCATCCTATCTAAGGTGATGTATGAGTAGGGATCGCCAAAAGGTAATTTTCTAGGTGGAAAGTAAACACTAGAACAAGATGAGTGCATGAATCCTAAGTGATCTCTCAACATGGAGGAAGTAAATAGAAGATCCCTCCCACGTACTCTGATCGAGTATGTGAGATCATCAATCCTAATGAAATTATTGCAGAACTTAACACATAGATCTATATTGATTGAGCTAGTACAATAAACTAATTTTTCTAGACCATAATACTGAATAACTTGTGTACTAGGTATGCATGATCTACTAAAAAATGACCTACTAAAATATCTAATGGGCATAAGCGTGTATGTAGTGCTATAAAATCTAAGCCTATGACCCTCGATTGGAAACCTAATGTCTATGCTAGGGTCGGAGGATGTTTCAGCCTTATGTGTCTTTTTCTTACCCCTAATTGAATTACAAGTATTAAAAATAATTTTATTGAAAAAGTAAATGTTTAGGGGCATTACCTATATATTTATATATAAATAAGATTTGATGACCTGGATGCATATAAGAGCCGAAAACTAGTTTTTTTTAGGAAAGAAGGTTGTGTGAGTCGACTTGGTTGTGCCTTGTTGTTGTTTTTATAAAGTGAATTCAGTCGACTGGACCTAGTCTAGTTGCCTAGGTTAGAGGCGATTGGCCTTGGTCCAGTCACCTAGGTTAGAGGCAATTGGCCTTGTTCCAGGCGCCTGTAATGGTTTTACCATTTACTGTAAAGCACATGCGAGGCGACTGGGTTTCACCCAGTCGACTACGACGGTCTTATCACCTAATTGCGGGGGGATTCTAGTTGATTGAGTATGGTCCGGTCGACTGGGTTCATGTTTTTCATCGTCGTAGTAAGTTTGACTGCCTCAGACAACTGGACATGGTCTAGTCGCCTGATGGTAGTCCAGTCGCTTAGACCTAATCTAGTTGATTGGATCAGATGAATTTTTAAATTTTATTTAGGTTTTGATTTAAACTTTTGATGAATTATTTTAACTTTCATTTTTGGAAATAATAAGTATAATTTAAAGCAAATTGTAATAGACCTTTTTAATTGTGATCTTAGCATAAGATTTTGAACTTAATTTTGAAAGTACTTTGTAAATAGTTTTCTATCAAAATATTTTGAACTTACAGTGTAATAATTTTACAAAATATTTTTTTTTACACTCCCTCTAAAATGTTGCTAGAAACAAAATGATTGAGTTTATCCTTTTTCATCTTATGAAGTCTAGGTTTTCAATACACTTTAATCCTATGGATTCTATGAGATGATTGTTCATTTTTATTTGATTAAATTTAGTGAATATTAAAGTCTTTAAACTTGTGTTAGATTCAAGTTTAACTTAAGCTAATCAAGTACGTTTTTCCAAAATCGACTTCCAAGTAGTGGCGAGGCATATGACATTCTTGGATATCAGGTGGATCACTTCCTAAGACAAAGTCGATCAAGAAATCAAGTACTTAACTCACTTTAGGCTAATCTTTGGTATAACTAGTTCAGGACTTAGTGAGTTAACTTCGATTAGTTCCACTCGACTTAATGCATCAAGTAGGATGTATCCAGCCTAGACATGCAATTCGAAGAGCTTCCCTAACTTACTATTAGTTCACTTTGTCCTAATACTATGTTTGTAAGTTTAACTACTTTATTTCCTATCTAGTCCATTCTAAATTAAGAAAGTAAACTAAACATGCAAGAGTTTAACTAAGTGTAGAAACAAGTAAAGTGTTGGCTCCCCCTGAGTAATAGCTCAAATGGATCTTATTCAAAAAATGAATTTGACCTTTGGGGATCTAAAATTAGTTCGATCCAACTTGATTAACTAAGCTAGTCTTAGAGACCTATGCTTAGACTCAAATCTTAGTGTTTTGGCTAAGTAAAGACATGTATGACTTGTATGTTGACTTAGCTCTGTATCCGAATCCGAATTTTTTGTATACAACTTTTTGAGACACAAACATCATGTTGAGATACTTGGAGCCCGAAGTAAACCTTTCCAACATTCCGATAAGATCTTCTACTTGCCTTTTCAAGATGGAGTTCTCTTCCTCAAGCTTTGCAACTTGAGTTGAGTCTCTATCTTGAACTTGGCAAGTCGAAGTCTTCAGTTGACTTTCTCCTTAAGTACTTGTATTTCGTTAAGAAGTAAATTGACTCGATTCTCAAACTTAGCTAATTCCCTACCTATGTATGCTATGATATTGTACACCTTATCTTCTAAGGGAGAGTTTACCTCATCTAGTCCATCGAAAATGGATGCAGATCCGTGGCTTGTCTCAAACTCGGACTTAGACTCAGACTCGGAGCTTGATTCGACTTTGGACTCGTCAGTTGCCATGAACGTGATGAAGCTCTTCTTTGGTTCTTCCACATCCAATTCTTTCGATGATGACTCGTCCCAAGTCTCTTTGAGTGCTTTCTTCTTCTTCTTTTTTTTTTTTGCTTTTATTCCTTTTTTAGATTCACACACTCGGACTTGTAATATCCCTTTCCATTGCACTCGCAGCATGTTTCCTCCGATCTTAGTCTAGGTTTGTTGTCAACCACTTTTTTAGCATCTTTTTTCGTGAACCTGTTTTTCCAGTTGAACATCTTTCGAACCATGTTCACTATCTCTTCCTCTCCATTATTATCCGATTCTAATTCGTCTTCGGACTCATGCTTGACTTTCTTTCCTTCTTTGCTCCTAGTCAAACTTCCCATTAAAGTTATACCATTCTCAGCTTAACCCGAGTTAGCTTGTTCATGCAATTCAAGTTCATAAAATAACTCATCTAACTTAATTAAGGAAAGATCCCTAGAAACTTTACAAGCATCGACAATGGATGTCCATAAAGTGCTCCGAGGAAATGTCTTAAGAGTATATCAAATCAAATCGCAATTTTCTATTTGATGTCTTATTAAGTAAAGTCCATTTGGAATATCTATTGGATCGAAAGCGTCGCTAGAGGGGGGGTTGAATAGTGAGCGTAAAATCTTTTCATCTCTTCATTCGTTCGATTAAAACACAGAGATACACAGTGAAAAAATAAATAACACAAGTTTATTTTTACTTGGTTCACAACCCAACGATTGCTAATCCAAGGCCCCACGATCCTTGACCGCATACGAAGAGGAAATCCACAATAGAGTCTCCTCCTCGTTGGAGGTAGGAGACAACGATCACAAAAAACGAAAGCATGAGGATGAGACAACAAGCCTACCTCACCTCGTTATGATTAAAACTACGAATACAATAACTAAATAGAAACAAACTTGCTGCTGTCGACGAATAAGTTGTAAGCTTGGCGTTGCGCATTATGACGACGTTAGAGCTTTAGCGTTGTAGGAGAACTTGAGAATAAGATTGATGATGTTTGGGTTGGAGTCCTCCCCTCCTTTTATAGACTTGTGCCTTGGAATAACGAGGTGACACCTTATCTTATCGTGAAGTGGCAGCGTCAAACATTATCTTTTTTAACCTAGCGTACAAGGCTGATTTATCGCCATCAGTCGACTGATGCCCTTCATCAGTCGACTGATGTGCAACAATCGTCTGCCAGATTGGCTACTTCCCTGCAGTAAGAGATTAGCACGGAATATGGTAAATATGATGGTTCCTTACCGTTCGATCTCGACCTAGACCTTCCACTGGAAGTCTTAGTCGGATTGTCGCCTACGATCACCCCCATACATAGGACATGACCTTACCATCTCTCTTCGCACTTGTGCTTACCTTTTGTCCTTTATGACCTGTCGCTTTGCTTCCGGTCTTCACCTAGGTTCTTCGACTCCCATAAAGTTCTCTCGGTGTCGCCTGACCACCACAGTTTTCTGACTCAGGATTCTCCGGGTGTCGTTGACCTTCGACTTAGCTTAACCATTTCCTGTATACTTAATTCAACTCATGAGATAATAATATGATCTTAACTTTGGATCTTTGCCATAATCAAAACCTAGGTTCGATTATTTGGTACCCCTACACCAACAATATCTTTAATCCAAGTGTAAAATATGACACCAAAATAATAATAAAATAACACTTGTTATTGGAGAAATTGCTTTATAGAATTTTTCTGGATTTAAACGGAATTATTATGACATTATATGGGGAAAGATTTAATAGGCTTTGAGGAAGCTTGTTTAGACTATCTGTTATTAACAAGTTAATAAGTTTAATTTACCTAGGTTTAGATATTAAACCTTAGGTTTCCTATTCCTATTTCTCTTGATTTCCCTCATCTCCCAATTCCTTGTTTTCTCCCAAGCTCCCAATCAAGTGTCTCTCCTCATCGCCGCAACCCGGGCCAGCTCGTCGTCACCCTCCTCTTCCACCGCTTTATCACTGAAGATCTTCACTCGAGCAACCACTTGGTCATCCCGATCGCATGAGCTTGTTCTACCATTGCTGATCTCTTCTCTACTCATGTCACCATCTACCTATTCCTATCAAGGTCGATCGCCACTATCATCAGCCTCTCCTTCAGCTACTGCTCTTCCAGGTACCCAGCTAAGTGATGTTATCGATGCTAGCAATCTAGATCTCCACTTGTCCTACTGGCCACCATTCTGAATCATGTGCCTTGGTCAAACATAGTGAGCTCGGTCTGCCACAGAGACGATCTCCACCGCAACAAACTTCGATAATTTATTATTGGCGATCGAGGGTGGATTGTTTCTTCCTAATCCACTGTGGCAACAATTTCATTGTCGAATTGTTGCTGATATATTTTCTAGCTTTGGGTCATTTCCTTAGCCTTGTTTTGTTTCTTGAATTGTGAATGCAAAGAGTAGATTCATGAAGGTTTGTGATGGATTTCAAACGATGAAGATCATGTGAGTAAGGTTTCTTTTCCTATTCGAATTGATTGTGCAGATTTGGTACACTAGGTTGGATTAAGAGGTTGGGCAGAAGGAAGCTAGGCTTGCTAAGTAGGATTTAAATGTTATAGTTGTGTATTAGTTGTTTAATTAACTGATCTGGATATGCTATAATCATGCAATGATGATATAGTTCCCTATTCATTGTGTAGTGATGATCGATTGATTCAGATTAAATAGAAATTGGATCCCCTTTTTTTGCATATCAAGAAGAAGAGGAGGTTGAATTAGTGCGAGGTAAGTTGGATTAGGATAATTTATGAATGCATACCATTATCGTTATGATAGTTGGTGTGTGAAGTTGTTCTATTCATAAGATTCGGGATATAGATTGATGTGTAATAATAGGTTAAGGAATTGATTTGGTTCTACTACTAGAATGATGGTAGAACTTAGTTATGTTCCATGCTCTTTCTTGTAGAACTTTGATTATGATAGATTCTTGGACGTGAAGACTATCAACACAATCTACATATCAGGTGAGTAATTCCTCCTTTGTTTTCGTAGATTGATGATCTTAGTGCATGAATGTTGTTACGATGATAGTATCATTACCTTGACTCCACTCTTATTTATTTCTGTGTTTGATACTCAACCATTGAACTTTGAGATGCTCTATTCGATATTTATACAGTCTCATTTTATCACTGTTGATGATTACAGATACTATATTTTTTTGATATATAGATGTTGCATAAGTGCATGTAGCTCGGTACAGTCATATCCTTGATTTGGTTGTCATGTTATATCACTAGAGTAGGTGACAGTTTTAAATGTAGACTTGATTGTCTTATCATATTACCTTGCATTTTGCATCTCCTGTCGGCTATGACTTTGGTGCATGGCTGAGTGGGTCGTCAGTGGAGTTTTGTTTATGGACTAGAGGTTTAAGCATGATATGTATGTCTGTTGTTTACGGTTCCCTGTGAGATAGAGAGTGTGCTTGAGGGTCTACATGCATGGAGGAGTTATCATCACATTACATGCATGTTATCGACTATGTCTCCCTTGTAGTTGAGAGAGAGAGTTGTCAGTCATCTGTTGTGCCGCACTCGACCACTGTGGGATAGTGGTAGTTGGAGTTCATGTAGCTTGTCCTGTTGTGCCTCACTCGACCACTGTGTGATAGTGGTAGTTAGAGTTGCGTGCAACTTGTCTTGTCATGCAACACTTGACCACTCGTGAGTAGTGGTACCTAGAGTGGCTAGCAATAGGGACCCCTTATATGTAGCTAGTAGTTACTTACTCATACTTCCCATTCGACCATTCGAGAGTAGTGGTAGCTGGAGTTGGGATAGTTGTCACGTTTTGCTCACCCATGCCACATGGGGTGGTGGTAGCGAGGTATGCAAGAAGTGACCATGCATACGCATTGCCATGTGTGATATATATTGCATATGCTTGTGATATGTTGCATATGGTTGAGCTATGATTGTTGCATATGTTTGTACATTGTCATACATGTTATATGTTGTTATTTGATGCATAGGTGATTGTGATCTATACCTATGTGTGATGTTGTTCATGCATGTTATCTGTATGTATTATGAGGCTATAGATTGCTTATGATGTTACGAGTTGTACCATTACAGATTGTTAGTTAGTTATATCCAGGGTACCAGATAGATCAGGTTGATATATAGCATTTGATTATTGTTATGATACTGCATTGGATGGATCAGGTTGGTATATAGCATCTAATTATCATTATGATACTGCATTGGATGGACCAGGTTGGTATACTTATTTGTATATTATTATATCATTATGGATGGTTGCTTATTACTTGTGAGACTGTATACCTATTGATCTCCATATGTATGTTTAGTTCATGCACTATCTTTTCTATACCACTGAGTTTTATACTCACCACCACATAATTAGGTTTTTTTGTCACCCAGGTAACAGGTAGAGGATGTTGCATGGTGCTTGGAGGTCATGTCTACCGATCCCATCTCACATGGTGCATTTTGGGTTTGAATCCCTGATTGATTGTTTGTTTTGGATTTTATTCTATATTGATTTTGTATTTTGGTATATGGTTGGGTTGTTATGTATTTGACCTTTATTATGGATTTGGTTTGGATGTTAGATTTGATTTTGTTTCCTTGTTGTGTCAAAGTAGTATCAATATGCATATTTGAGTCTTTGTATCTTTATTATTTATCAGTGTATTTCATTGTGATTTATGGTTTGTGTGTGCCAGTAGATTTTTGGGCCTTGTATCGACATTGTATCTTATATTGTCACAATATGGTACCATCTGGTTGATGGAAAAATATACTCTCTGGGTCGTGACACCTAGTGCGCAATTGATTCTCTCTCTCACCATTTAACATTTTATAATTAAAAAGCGTGTTTAATAACATGTCTCATGTTGCTATCCTAGTGTCATTTTTTCTTTCATGCAATTCTATCAATTTATCCCAAAGTTCTTTAGAGTTTTCGAATGGTCCAACTCTATTGAGCTCTTCTTTCGTAAGTTCGCATTGCAAGATTTTAAGAGTCTTGTAATTGACTTGAACTCTTTTCTTTATATCTACAGTCCATTTCTCCAGATTTAACAACTCTTCCGAGTCGTCTATCGGAGCAATAAATCTTTCCTTATAGAAAACCAAACCTCGAGATCGGTTTTCAAATAGCACTTCATTCTCCTCTTTCAATAACTAAAGTCCTCTCCGTTAAAGAGAGGAGGGTGAATGGTGTTATATCCCTTTAAATGTGACATTTTCTAATAATTTGCAGAAAATTTATCTAATGCAAACGTTTCCTAGAGTAAAATATAGAAAAAAATTTATACGGTACATAATTTACAAATGTAAGAAAACTTATCCTAGTGCAAAAATTAAAACTAAAGCAAGAAAGATAAATATTAAGAAAACTTTGTATGCTCACTTTGGTGGTTGCACCAAAATCAAAGCACCCATGGTCTAATACCAATTGTAGGATCGTTACTACCGAGAGGGGGTAAATTTCGGTGTTTATAAAATTTTCTTTTACTTTTCAAAAACTTTTCTTTTTTCTTTTCAAAATAAGGAGTAATATGCATTGGAATTAAAAAAATAAAATAGAACAAGTAGATGAGTCTTTTTTACTTGGTTCACAACCTGAGCCGGTTTGTTACTCCAAGGCCTGTTACCCTTCCTAGGGCTACTTCATCATGTAATGACTAAAAGCACTCCGACTAGAGAACTCTCGAACTTGGAGGGTATTCACTTTTACAACAATAAGAGAAAGGTAACACACTACCTTTTCCCTTAAAATTAAGTACAAAAGTGAAAGTAAAAAAGCAATAAACAAAGAGTATACCGAGAACTTAAAGTATGAAGATTTAAGCTTGGTTGTCGGTATTGTGGAGACTTGATGTTGCTTTTATGAAGACAAATGAAAGCAACAACACTTCAAGGTTGTTGGAATTCTTAATTCGGAGTTGACCCTCCATTTCTTTTATAAGTCCTTTTCAATCGACTGGAACACCCTCCAATCAACTCCAAATCAGTTTGTTGATTTGGTATTCTAAGCTTTCCAATCGATTGGACCTATTCCAGTCGACTCCATGTCATCTGGCTTGGCTCCTCTTCAATTTTGATATTTTCCTATCCCAGTCACTTGGACCCAGTCCAGTCGACTGGAATCCTGCCATCTTGGTTACAAGATCTCCAGTTGATCGATAGCTTCTCTTTCCATCTCAGCATCCCAATTGCCTAGACCTTGTCCAATCGATTGGGTCTAAGTCGCTTGGACATTGTGCAGTCGCCTAGATTTCTGCAACATGAGTTAGCACAAAACATAATATAATATCATTTGACAGTAGTAATACTGTCCGATCTCGACTTTCGAATCCAACACTGACCCTCCGTCGGATCGACACCTAGCTTTGTCCCCACCTGAGGACTCGAACTCACATGTTCACTAGAGGCTTACCTGTCGGCTGTCCAACTGGACTTATCTTGCTTGACATCCGATCTGACCCACCATGACTTCATGCCAGCTATCCGATCTCCCTGACCTAGTTGGGCTTCCTGTCAGCTATCCAATCTTCTTGACCTAGTCGGTCTTTTGCCAGATGTCTGGTCCACTCGATCCATCTGGACTTCACGCCTGGTGTCCAATCCTACTGATCTATCGAGACTCTTGCCTAGTATTCGATCAACACAATCTAGTATGACTTTCCTATTAAACATGCATACTCAATATGCATATTAGGTCACAAACATATCATAACTTTAACCGTGGTTCATACATCAAAACTTAGAAGTGGTTCTCTTTGCACCAACATATGAGACTTCCTATAGTCAATGCATAAAGGAATTTCCTTTATTTTAAGTTCAAATCATGGACCTTATTACAATCTTAGCCACCCTTTGACACAATGTGTTACTAGGTACATAATTTTGCATGTCATACCAATTGAACACCCTTTTATTATAGTCTTTTGTGAAAGTTCAAGTATACCCCTAAAATGATCATGATATACCTATATGCCTAATACACATGATGTCTCACCATGATCTTTCATTTCAAAATTACTAAATAAAAATGACTTAGTTTCATATAGTGAAACTTTATTATTACTTATTAGTAAAATATTATCTATATATAAAACAAGCATAATGAACTTACTCCCATTGAACTTTACATAAATGCATTGGCACATGAGGTGGTTGAAACTCTTGCTAAACTATATGAGGTAATACCTCAACTTAGTAGACGAAGCCTTCATTTATATAGAAAGTTGCATAGAGATGTCTTGGTTCATTACTCTCATTGGATTTGTTACTTTAATATTGTAAGGAATAATTATTAGATCACTATCTGTTGCATCAGTAGTGACTATAGTAGAATTGCCAATGTTATCCTCCTCGAAAGACATATCCCATTTGTACTTTCACTCTCTCAATAAACTTGGTATATGAAGTATGCTACAAAAGAAAGAGAGAAGGATAAAGCTCACGTTGTAACCAAAACATGCAAATAAATAAGTAAGAAAATGCTAAATATGCATATATGTGTGGGCCCATAGTGAGATATCAAGTATAACATTACAATTAGTACTAAGTTGAAATTTATTAATGGTACTCTTTAAATATATTTCATAATAAATTTAATCAATAATACAATGTCTTCCTTTGAATGGACATATTATGCACATGATTCACAAGAATTATATTTTATATGTGAGCTACATGAACATATGCTTATTTCTAATCGTAACTCAAAATAATTTAATCAATCACACAATATGTCTTTCTTTGAGCCAATACATTATGATGATAATTTATAAAATTTGACTTTATATAAGCTACATGAATACATATGTATTACTAAGAACAACTCACAACAATCTTGATTGACCACACAATATACTTTCCTTTGAGCCAACATATTATGCAAGTAATTCATAACAATTAGTGATTTACATGTAAGCTACCTTATACTTATATCTATCCTAAAAATAAATTTTCCTTTAAGCCAATTATTTTTAGCATAGATATACATCTATCTATACAAAATGTATCAAATCTACCTAACAATTCTTACTTTAATGATAATATTAGTTCAATATAGCAACTATGTATAAATAAATTTACAAAAAAATCTAGATTTGTAGACCACATGGCAATAGTTGACTATTCCATATAATTAGTTGATTGATACTTAAGCATCAGTTGATTGCTCAACATATTGTATATAACATTATAGAAGAGTCAAGTTCAACAAACAATTGCTAAACTCATTGTTCAACAACTTATGAATTACAATCGAGCATATTAGTCAATTGTGATAAATGGTTAATTGCCTAAATTGAACTAAAAAAATTTTATGTTCAATTTTACCTAAAGCAGACAATTGATCCGTATAACAGTTGATTGATAACATCATTCTAGTGCCCAGTCAAACTGTAAATCTTTTTATGCCCAATTTTACCTAACACAATTGACTGAAAGCATCAATCGAGTACCTCAGTCAAACTGCAATCCATCTATTTATAAACTTAAACACAATAGTCAACTAATATAAAATAAGTTAAGTGTTATAGTCGAACTACAACCTTTCTATTCACAAAATTAGATACAACAGTTGATTGATCCTCATGACAATCAATTGATCATATTAGTCAAGTGCCTTAATTAACTCAAAAGGTTTTTGTTGGCAACTTTAAGCCAATAATTGACTAATGTCGATATAGTTCAATTTTTTTAGATTTAATGTGACAATTACCTCTACAGATATGTTCTTCGCGAAAACAAGTGAGGAACTAAAAAACAATGCCTAACCCTAGGTTTTTACCTATATTTTTGATGAATATGCACAATTTTTTAGCGCACCAAATTGAAATCCAACACAAAATAAGTATAATAAAAAAAAATCATTGAAAAGTTTTGCATCCAAACACTATAAAATCAATAATAACTTAATTTATGGCTTTGATACCACATGTAGAAAAATTTATTTAAACTATATTAATTATTCTAACCACATGAATTAAACAAATGATGCAACAATTTTAAACCCACGAGATCTTATCAAGATTTATAACAACAATATACAAAATAGAATAAAAGGAAATGCAGAAGCAAAATATTATAAATCCTGACCTAAATTAAGATTAATCTCTATCACTTTGATGCTGTAGTCACATTACCTTGATGTCGCCTAGATTGACATAAAGATCAAGAAATAAAATATAGCAAGGATCAATCTTCCATTGGGATTAGGGCGATGACTATTGTATGTCTCTCTTGATGGGAAGAAAGAAATATGTCTTAGTATTATTAATGTTAGTGTAATCAACCTATGGTCAATGTTGACTAAACTCGAATTGAGTTTTGATATTTGAACAATATATGACCAAACAATATTTCTCAAGGAGAAGATTGTTGGACAAGGGTAACTAAGCTTGGATTGATTGTAGATAGAGATTGTTAGAGAGAGAGATTATTAATGTAATCAATCTTGGATAAGATGGATATGAGTTTCGATATTAGTTGTTTGAGCAAGAAGTCAAGTAGGTCAAGATTGACTGAATACTTGACAAATAAAAAAGCTCCAGTGAGTCATGAAAGATCAAATACTTAATAGTTGGAAGTCAATGGGGAGTTAGTAGGAGGTAAAATCCAAATGGGTCATAGAGAATTAAACATTTGGATGTCAGAATTCTTATAGGAAATTGACAAACAAAAAGTTAAAGTGGGTGACGATTGATCGAATACTTGGCATGAGAGACAAAGTCAAAGTGAGTCATGGTTGATTTGATACTTGACATTGTTAGGGAATTGATCGTCGCTAGAGGGGAGGTGAATAACGTTCGTCGTTGCTTGACGGAATTTGATCATGCTTGTCTACAATCATTATTAGTGTAGGGGAAATACAAAATAGCAATAACGAAATACAACAAACAATAACAATACACAATGACACGCCAATATAACGTGGTTCGGAACCTTAGGATTCCTACTCTACGGATTGAGCTCGAATGAGCCCTAGTGATGCAAACAACACTACTAAGCAATAATACTCCTTCTCGACAACAAGTCAAAGGCGGAGAAACCTCTTACAATGATTACAAAATTAATACACAACAAATACAAGAAAGTACACTAAAATGCAAGTAAAGAAAACTTTATAAAGAGTTTTCGATTGCTTGATCTTTGGTTGCTTGAGAAGAGCCTTGAAGGTATGGATTGCAACAACAAATCCCCTCCAAATCGCCTCAAAGAACCTTAGCCAAATCCTCCTCCACGAGCTCCTTTTAAAGCTTCTCCTCGGGCTGGATTTCGCCTAGTAGTCGACTGATCGAGACCATCAGTCGACTGCTTCTGTAGCCATTGTGAGACAATGACTTAATCCATGTTGGATAAGTTCAATGCGACAATTATACGTACAGCTGACGATCGACTATCGAGTGTTCTGTGCTCATAACCCTGACCATCAATCGACTGCCCATCCATGACAGTCAATTAATCAAGCCATCAGTCATCTGCCCAATGCTGACAGTCGACTGCTAGGCTATTTCCTGCAGTCAAACATCAATCAACTCTGAGCAGTTCGACTGGCCATAATCTCAGTCGACTACCACGAGTCAACTTGGCTACCAAGTGTCAAAACACTTGACTAATCGACTGGTCTAAAGCTCCAGTCAACTGATAACCTCAAACATGAGGTTTAACCCCAAGTATGATGCCCTCATACTTGTTAGACCACCCTTAGCCTAGACCTAAGCCTTCTAACCACCTCTATCAACCTCACGCCTATCGGATCCATCCAAGTCATCCATGACTTGTTCATCCATATGCTAGCCTTCAGGTGCTTCCATCGGTTATTGTCATGCTAAGTTGGTCTATACCGCCAAGGCACATTGAGCTTATGCTGCCAAGACTCCACCCTTGGACTTTCCCTTGCCAAGACCCATGCTTGGACTTTCCTTGTCAACCCATGTTGAACTTTCCAATTGCCAAGACTCAAGCTTGGACTTTCCCTTGCCAAGACTCATGCTTGGACTTTCCATGCCAAGTACCCATGACTTGGACTTTCCATCATATGGTCAACCGCATATCAACCATATAGTCACACAATGGTCAAACCATCGTCAAACATCAAAATACTCCTCGAGTCAAATTCGAGTTCGATCAATCATGACCCGGGTCGATTGTAACAATAATCTCCTCAAAATATTATCAAACATCAAAACACTACTCGAGTATGGTCAATCGTGACCTAGGTCGATTGCACCAATAATCTCCCCCTTTTTGATGTTTGACAAAAATCACAAACACCTTTGAGTTAGGCCACCTAACTCAAATCTCCTTACCAATTCTCCCAAATTGGTAATCCCATAAATTCTCTCTCTTTTTGACATATATCAAAAAGGTTCTCCCCAAGGAGGTCAATGTCTCATATCCAATAAGATCTTACAATCTCCCCTTAGTCCAAACACATCTAGGATGCTTTCACTCTTTCTAGTGATAAGTCACATATCACTCAAGAGAGACTTCCTATAAACTCTCCCAATTTCCAAATTGGGCATCTCACATTCCCATTTCTCCCTCTCATGAGAAAGAAAACATCCATCATCCCATGATGGATACCTCCCCCTAAAGGCTTGCTCCCCCTTGACCATTGCACCAACAATGTCCTTGGAGAGTCCCTAAGCCTATAGGAACACTAAACCATCAAAATTAAGGATAAAAGTTTAACCTTGAACTTTCACACACCTTAAAATTGACATATCACCCTAACACCTCTCCTAATCCATATCCAATGGATTTTCACCTTTTACAATGATTTTCAAAGCATATCATAGGATTATGAGCAGTTAAGGTAGCCTAACATAGCTGAAACATGAGCTAAACATCTCGACTCTTACTGATCACCGATCATTGCCATTGGCACCGATTGATTGTCGTAGGTGGCGATCGGTGATTTAAATGAAATTTAATTTTCAGAAATGAATTTCAGAAAAACATAAGTAATTATACATAATACGAAAAATCATAAAAATTCATATGTATAATACTTATGACAAATACAATGGGTGAAAAATATTTGAAAATTAATTTACCCACAAAATAGTGAAATTGATATAAAGTTCAAAAATAAAAAAAGCTTCAATGTTTTGAGCCCTCTTTGTATCAATTTTATTAATGGTGATTGCTATCAAAAGATAGACTTCAACAAGGTTTTCTAAAATGATTTAAAAATATTTTTTGAAAACCTATATTAGATCATGATCAATGGGCTCAATGCACATGACTTGCATATTAGCTTTCCCTATGATCCACCTATGATATAAAGTGAGTTTGAGTTCATCTAGATGCAAAGACTATGCACCTTGAACTTAACTCATTTCTTAGCATCTCACATATGTCTCAGGTGTGTGAAAACACATACAAGTCAATTTGATGTGAGATGTGTGTTTTGGTTCATCCTAATCTAAGGTCTCATGCATTTCTTAGGCAACACTACTTGATTCCCTTATACATGGGACTTCAAGTCATGTCAATTGTTCTAAAATCAATTTTAATTAATGCATGAATGATCATGACATAAATGATAACTTAAATAACCATGACCAATGATCATGATGTCATGACATAAAATATAACCTAAATATACAAACATAAAAACTAACTTAAGCATGATCATGACATATTATAAGATAAAAATAGATATGATGTCATGACATGACATATGACAAATAAAGCATGACAAATAAAATGTAAAGGTATACAATACCTAAATTTTAATATTGATTGTCATTTGATACGATTAATTTCATTTTACCATATTACTACTAGTCCCCTAAGTGTGCCAAAAATCCAAAATGACACACTATGACTTCTAAACATAATTTGTGTCAATTTGATTGATTTGTCATAATTCTCAAAATTTATTGTTATATCCTAAAATATTTTAGGATATATGATCAAATCTATTTCCAAGATATCCATAACCTTGAAAATTGTAGGGACCGTGATGTCCACTAGAGGGGGTTGAATAGTGATTCGATGTTGCGTGATGGAATTCGTTCGTGTGCTTGCCTATGATTGTTAGTACGCAGTGAAATATAGAAATGATACAAAAAATATACAACACAAGTACAATACACAAATATAACATGGTTCGAAACCTCAAGGTTCCTACTCCATGGGGTGAGCTCAAATGAGCTCTAGCGATGCAACCAATATCACTAAGCAATAATACTCCTTCTCGACAATAAGTCGGAGGTGAAAAAACTTCGTACAAATGATTACACTAAGTAATACAATGGATACAAGCAAATATAAATATGAAATGCAATACAAGTAAAAAAAAATACTTTACAAAGAGCTTTTGATTGCTTGATCTTTGATTGCCTCGGACTAGCCTTGAAGGATTGGAAAGCACCAACTATTCCCCTTCAAATCGCCCAAGAGAATCCTTGCCAAATCCCTCTCCATGAGCTGCCTTTATAACCTACATTTGGGCTGGATTTCACCTAGCAATCGACTGATCGAGACCATCAGTCGACTGCTCCTGTAGTCGTTGTCTCACAACGGCTTGAGCCATGTTGGATAAGTCCAACGGAGAGACCATCAGTCGACTGATCGAGTCATCACTCGACTGTCAAACCCTAACAGTCGACTCAGAAACATTATGTTCTCAAAAACCCAAATATCGATCGATCATAATATCGATCGATTATTCGATCATCATTGCTCAATCGGCGATCGATGATCGCTAGGTCAATCCCTACATTCAAACACCAGTCGACTCACATCAATCGACTGATAATAATATCAGTCGATTGATAACCTCATCCATAAGGTTTTAACACCAAATATAATGCCCTCATACTTGCTAGACCACCCATAGCCTAGACCTAAACCTATTAGCCACCTTTGTCAGCCTCACGCCTATCGGATCCCTCCAAGTCATCCATGACTTGTTCATATATACGCTAGCCTTCAGGTGCTTCCATTAGCTATTGTCATGCTACCGTGGTCTATACCGCCAAGGCACATTGGGCTTACGCTACCAAGACTATCGTTTGGACTTTACGCCACTAACCATTGGACTTATGCTGCCAAGATTCCACCCTTGGACTTTACGCCACCAATATCACCCCTTGGACTTCCCTTACCAACCCATGTTGGACTTTCCATTTGCCAAGACTCAAGCTTGGACTTTCCTTTGCCAAGACTCATGCTTGGACTTTTCCTTGCCAAGACCCATGCTTGGACTTTCCTTGCCAACTCATGTTGGACTTTCCAATTGTCAAGTACCCATGACTTAGACTTTCCCTTGCCAAGTGTCCCATTAGGGCTTTCCATGACAATCACATTGTCATACATTTTTGTCGAACATCAAAATACTGCTCGAGTCAAACTCGAGTCTGGTCAATCGTGACCTAGACCGATTGCACCAACAATCTCCCCCTTTTTGATATTTGACAAAAACTAAATACCTTTGAGTTAAACCACTAACTCAATCCAATCATCCCAATTCTTGACCTGGGCCGATTGCACCAATAAAAATGACCTAAATTGCCACCTTTACCATGGTTAGGTTAACTACCCATCCATTTAAAGTTGGAACAACCTTAACCCATTTAGCGTGAATCAATCACGCTCCTAGGAATCCAAAACCTATTTGAGCTCCTTGGGTTTACTAGGTATTCCTTAGGGATAACTTCCCTAGATACCCTCCTAATGACCCTTCTAGGCTTGGTAGCCTTGGTCATTTGGGTCTTGTCTTAGTTAACTCTAGGAGTGACTCCCCTTGTAACCTTCTTAGTAGTCTCCCTAGGTTTCTTCGAAACCTTAGCCACTAGGTACTTGCCTTGGTTAACCTTAGGGATGACTTCCCTATTAACCTTGATCTTCCTAGACCTAGGTTTAGTTTCATTGTCAAATGAAACATTATGGTAAGTAGGCATTACCTTCTTGGACATAGGCTTGTGACCCCAAACCTTGTCTCCTAGATGATTCTTGCCTCTTACACTCTAGGTTTTGACTTTTAGACCCTTGTGTTTGATTTTGTATATTTCTAAAGGTCTTTTTAAGTTTCTCAAGCCTTAACCTCAATACTTAGTTCTCTAACTCTAATTTCTCTAATTTGGTGGGCCCATTGTTTATTTGATCATTTTTGCCCTTCCTAGGCATATGTCTAGAATTCTTTGGATTAAAGCCTAGATGATCTTCTATTTTCCTAATACTTGCCTTAGGTAAAATTTTCTTAGAGACATTAGTCCCAAATTTCTCCTTATTTTTAACATGGCAAGACTTTGCACCTAAGCAATAAAGTTTACTATTTCTAGCATGTTCTTTATGATAAATGGCAAGATTACTTCTAGCATGCTTATGAACATTAAAACGCGAAAGTGCATTATTGAAATATACCTTAGGGTTTTCCTTAGAGGCTCCCCTTACATGTGATACTCCCTCTTGAGTCTTCTTTTTCCCCCTAGGGCATTGACTCCTATAATGCCTTCTTTGGTGGCACTTGAAGCACACAACGTACTCCTTGCTCTTAATGGTTGGGAGACCGACATCCTTGGCATTTTCTAGAGATTTTGGTGCCAATTGACTTTTCTTGACTTTCTTGAGGTACTTGCTTTTATAGTGCCCATATTTTCTACACTCAAAATACATAATATGAATTTTATTTTGAATTAATGTGTTTGAGTTACCTAGGTCAATGATGGAAGTTTGGGCTTGCTCTTCTTCTTGACTGAAAGTAGAAGCTTCTTCTTGATGCTCCGGAGTGGATGGTCTCTCCTCCCCTTCAATCCTAGAGGCGGAGGCCTCTTCCACTTCTTCCACTTCTTCCGATCCGGACGTTGATTCCCTATCCACCTCCGAATCCTCAAGCTCTTGGGATGAAGATGTGTGTGCTTCTTCTTGAGCTTGAGAGCATGAACACTCCTCTTCCTTTTCTTCTTGGACCGGTTATGGGTTCTCATGGAATTTTGCCACTTAGCTCCATAGCTCCTTGACATCCATGTAATCACCTAAACTACACAAAATGTTGTTAGAAATCAATTCAACCAAGAATTTTATTACCTTCTTATTTTTCTCGAATTCTTGGATTTGTTCCTCAGTCCACTTCTTCATTTTTAGGAAACCTCCCTTTGACCCTCTTGGATAATTAAATCCTTCCATCAATATGACCCATTATTCAAAGTCCCTTATCATGATGAAGTCTTCAATCCTTTCTTTTCATTGATTGAAGTCTTCTCGTCCATAAAGCGCATACGAGATCGACGTGTTGATATCCCATCCCAATGTTTCTTGGAAACCCATCTTCTTCTTCACCCTCTAGCAATGCTCCCTCATCTTCTTCTTCACCCTCTAGCAATGCTCCCTTAGTTGTTAAACCTTGAAGAGCGGCCTCGCTCTGATACCACTTGTTGGGGAATTGATCGTCGCTAGAGGGGAGGGGTGAACAACATTCATCATTGTTTGACGAAATTTGATCGTGCTTGTCTACAATCGTTATTAGCGCAACGAAAATATAAAATAGCAATAACAAAATACAACAAACAACAACAATACACAATGACACACCAATATAACGTGGTTTGAAACCTTAGAGTCCATACTCCACGGATTGGGTTCGAATGAGCCCTGGCAATGCAAACAACACCACTAAGCAATAATACTCCTTCTCGACAATAAGTCGGAGGCGGAGAAACCTCTTACAATGATTACAAAAGTAATACACAACAAATACAAGCAAATACACTAAAATGCAAGTAAAGAAGACTTTACAAAGAGCTTTTGATTGCTTGATCTTTGGTTGCTTGAGAAGAGCCTTGAAGGTCTAGATTGCAACAGCAAATCACCTTAAAAAACCTTAGCCAAATCTTCCTCTACAAGATCCTTTTAAAGCTTCTCCTCGAGCTGGATTCCACTTAGCAGTCGACTAATCGAGACGATCAATCGACTGCTCCTGTAACCATTGTGAGACAACGGATTAATCCACATTGGATAAGTTCCAACGAAATACTGGCAGTCGACTGCCATAACCCAGCAGTCAACTGTCAAGGTCTAGCCGACTAACTAGTCGGCTACCGAGCATTTTGTGCTCGTAACCCTGACCATCAGTCGACTATCCATTCATAGTAGTTGATTGATCAAGCCATCAGTCGACTGCCCAATGCTGACAGTTGACTTCCAAACTATTTCCTACAGTCGAACATTAGTTGACTCTGAGCAGTTCGATTGGCCATAATCCCAGTCGACTGCCACAAGTCAACTTAGCTGCTAAGTGTCAAAACACTTGACCAATCGACTAGTCTAAAGCCAGTCGACTGATAACCTCAAACATGAGGTTTAACCCAAAGTATGATGCCCTCATACTTGCTAGACCACCCTTAGCCTAGACCTAAGCCTTTTAGTCACCTCCATCAGCCTCACGCCTATCGGATCCCTCCAAGTCATCCATGACTTGTTCATCCATACGCTAGCCTTCAGATGCTTCCATTGGCTATTATCATGCTAGGTTGGTCTATACCGCTAATGCACATTAGGCTTACGCTTCCAAGACTCTCGCTTGAACTTTACGTCGCCAACCATTGGACTTATGTTGCCAAGACTCCACCCTTGGACTTTCCCTTGCCAAGACCCATCCTCAGACTTTCCTTGCCAACCCATGTTGGACTTTCCAATTGCCAATACTCAAGCTTGGACTTTTCCTTGCCAAGACTCATGCTTGGACTTTCCATACCAAGTACCCATGACTTGGACTTTCTATCATATGGTCAATCCCATGTCAACCATATAGTCATACAATGGTCAAACCATCGTCAAACATCAAAATACCCCTCGAGTCAAACTCGAGTCTGGTCAATAATGACTCGAGTCGATTGTACCAACAATCTCTCCAAAATATTATCAAACATCAAAACATTACTCGAGTCTGGTCAATCATGACCTGGGCCGATTGCACCAACAGACATGAGATGGGAAAGTCCTCATGAGTCATGAAGGACCAAATGTGTTACGCCCCAAGAGTATACTTGTTCGTTGATCGGACAAAACCCTCTAGTGACAATATAAGATACAACACTGATACAAGGTCCACATAGCTGCTGATATCTACAAACCATATATCATAATAAAATAACACTGACAGATAATAGAAATACAAAGTCACAAAGATATGCACTGGTGCAATTTTACACAACAATAACTAGAAGCCATAATAAAGGCCAAGTACATAGCAACACAACAATAAATCAAAATCGAACAAAATAGTACAACCTAAATATCATAGCAAAGATCAAATATTATAAATATACCATCATAATCCAAAATGTGAAACCAAAATGGAATAGAATCTAAAAGCTCGGTGTGAGATGGGTTCAGCTGGCGGAACTCCAAGCCCACCAAGGAATCTTCTACCTGCTACCTGGGCGATGGGAAACCTAGGTTTTGTGGTGGTGAGTATAAGACTCAGTGGTATATGAAAGATAGTGCATGAATTAAATAATCATATGGAGATCAACAAGTATACAGTCTTAAAGATAATATTAAATAACCATTAGTATGAAAATAATCAATGCATATACCAACCTGATCTATCAGATGTAACATAATGTACTGACTTATATGATAATCTGCAATTACACAACTCATAATAACCAGAGCAGATATACAACACCGTAACACATACAAGTAACATGAATGATCAATATCACACCTGTGTGTTAGTAATATATGAGAGATGTCCTAAGGCAATCGCCTTATGTATAAACCATTTATATGATAAATGAAGATTCACTATTTGAGTATATATATTTTATGTATTTGATTGGATCTTAAACTTATTTACTGAATGTCCACGATACGATTCACAGCATGAGAGAATTTGTGATTGGATCACAACTAGTGAGTATCTCTACATGTGTAATTGTGATGTATCGGAATTATCCCTAGTCGATGAATTGATGGATTTGGACACCATCAATTCTGTCGAGACTAGCACGAGGTATACTCCTTGGTATATCCAAGCAGTTGATTCTCACTGGCTGGAGACATTGTGATGTCCGGAGTTAATCGTGGATGCTAGTTATGGTAACTAGTTCATTGGAGTGACCAGCCGTAAGACTTCATATGGTTCTCTGCATATATAGATATGTCAATAAAGTTCTTACTGTGGCTTAAGTGCGATGTTCCTTAGACTTGCGGTATTCAAGTCATCTTGATCATGGAGACTTATGCTTTGACATCTTAAGCAAACATCTCTAAGGAGATGTGGACCCGGGATGATTGGGTATAAGTCGAAGTGATCGAAGGTGTTTGAATAGCCTATAAAGGATTCACCACTCCTTGTGAGGAGATGTATACCCATGGCCTCTCGTCGGATTGTTACTAAAGTCTTTGGCCAAAGCATTACATGTTTAGAGTAAGGTACTCTTCGATACATGTGGAGTAACTAGAATCCGTCGGACGAGGAAATGATACTTGGGCTAGGTGTGACGTAGTCAGCCTAGTGGGGACTGACACAATAGACCATGTCCTGAACCAAGTGGGTATAAGATGAGTGAAGGGAATGGGGCACGAATCATTCGAAGCTTGAAGGGTTTCGAAATAGTTCGATCAACCGTTGATCTTTTGGTTAATTGGGGATCATGATGTACTACTAGGTGCCACTCATGATCGTTCTATAATTAATGGTTAATTATACGGCCAACATAAACCGAGAACCTATTTGGTCACACGCACAACGAGCGTAATCCAAAGGATTTAAAACGAGCTTGAGAATGGGATTCTCAGACCGAGAGAAACAAGGTTTGGTTGGACCAAACATGAAGCGAGCATGAAATCGTTTCAGTCGCAATGGAAGCGTGGATGGGCCGTGTCTTATGAAGACATAATGGATGAACCAAAATGGTTTGGTTCTAATCCAATGGAGGAGAATAAACCAAAGGGTTTGGTTTATTTTAAGCGAATGAATCAAAAGTTGGTTGGTTCGCTTTTAACTTAAAATAAACCATCATGGTTTGGTTTATTTTAACTTATCTTAATGGAGCGGGTTAACGGGCCTAATGGTTATGATCCAATAACCATTAAGAGAATTAGTTCTCTATAAAAGAGGGCTTAAGGGATAATTAAGCCCTAATCCAAAAAAAAAACCCTAGCAAGGAGTTGCCGCCCACCCCATTGAGGGAGTTGCCGCCCAACCTCCTTTGCCGCCCAGCTTTTGTGCCGCCGTCCAAGTCCTTGTCGGCGTCCAAGCTTCAGCCGGTGATCCTCCGGTGACCCTCCGGTGATCTTCCTAGGCTTCGGTGAAAAGGTGAGCACTTGGCTTCCTTGTTTTGGCCGGCGCCTACTCCTCCACCAAAGCTGTCCAGTTTTCTGGACAGCTTCTTCTCCTCTCGTCGGAGCGTCGTTTGGACGACGGTTTGAGCTCCGACAGCGGCTAAACTACCGGGGATTCGATCTCCGGTAATCCTCTGAGGTGGAGGACGAAGGATTCGTCAATTGGTTGACAAATACCTCTCCGGAGAAGCGAGTTTTGAGAACTCGTATTAGGATCCGAATTTGGATTCGGATCGTGATCATCTCTCGATCACGTCGTCTTCAACATGAGGCTAGTAACCCATACGAAGACGAAGCTCGTGGCTTAGCGAAGTCATCCCGAGGAACTCGGCGTGGATACAGATAGAGACGATTCTAGCGAGAATCGTTCCGGTTGATGTTGTTCCCGCTACACGTCATACGAAAGGTATAACGTAGATAAATTTCCTTTTATTACAAATTTAAATTTACGGTTATGTCTACACTTGTTGTAATATGCATGCGTGTGTTGTGTGTGTTGTAATAAATGTAGATTTATTATTTTTATTGCTTCCGCTGTGCTCATGTTTGCGAAACGTGATCGAACACACACACGCCGCGGTGCCGGAAACCCAACAGTGGTATCAGAGCCCAGGTTGTGTTTCGACATAATCATAAAAATGGTTTTGCGATAGTCATAATGTATTTCTGGAAATTTTCTAATTTTTGAAATTTAGAAGTATTTATGGAAATTTTTCAATTTTGGAAAGTCTAGAAGTATTTATGGAAATCTTCCACTTTTGGAAAGTTGGAAGTATTTATGGAAATTGATATTTTCCATAAATTAAATATTTGATTAGATTCTGGAAATTTGTTTCCTAATTTAATCATGATTTGATTTGGGAAATCAAATATTAAAATATTTTATTTCCATAAGTAGTTTTAATGATTTAGGAAATTGGTTTCCTAAATAGATTTTCATTAATCAAATAATTCCATGAATAAAATATGTGATTAGATTTGGAAATTTGTTTCCTAATTTAATTATGATTTGATTTGGAGAATCAAATCTTAAACATATTTTATTTCCATAAATAGTTATGACATATAAGGAAGTTATGTACATGACATAATTGTATGTCATGTAATTGCATTAGATGCATAACATTATGTCATGCGTGTCGTGACATGTAGATGTATGCCATGTATGTCATGCCATGTAAATAATAGTTATTTGCATGCAAAGAGGATGAGACATAAAAACCCTTAAACAATATTAAAGCCACACCTTCCATTAATATGGTTAGAACCAGAGTTATGTTTCTTGTTTGGGTTGTTGGACTCACTCCAAGCCCGGCTTGAACCTGAACATGTTCAAATCATTGGAATAGTTTAAATCTAATATGGTAAGAGTCAGAGGTCAATCGTTAGTTTGGGTTGTTGGACTCACTCCAAGCCTGGCTAATTGGTTGAATGCGCTCTAACCATATTAAAACTATTTCGCGATTAATGGGTCGGCTCTAACTTGGAGCATCGATTTGTTGAACTCACTCCAAGGTCGATGTGAAGAGAGGTGAAGTTGGGTGCTATGCATATGATGCATACTTGTTAATATGTTAACAACCCGATGTATGTGTGAACATTCAATTAGTTGATAGCACATTGTGATAGTTGCATATACGTGATATGCAATCGGTATAGTTGATACCTACCGTCGTAGTTATGAATGGCTTGTTGGACTCTCTCCAAGGTTGTTCATATCTATGATGGATATCAGCCCATTCGGAGATAGACCTACGATCTCCCAAAGTGATTTTGGGGTTTTTGAAATTCGAAAAATGAATGGAATTTATGAATGTATAATGATGCATTTTAAAATCATCTTTCTCATATATGCTCGTTTTGTATTTCTAAAATTGATCATGTTGTCTTTTAATTTGCGTTCCATTTTGGATTCGAATAAATTGACTGGGCCGAACTTCTTGGACTGGCTTAGAAACTTGAGAATTGTTCTCAAGGTGAAAAGCTTGCGTATGTCCTCGAAGCGCCTCTTCCCGCCCATCCTAGTGACGATGCAACTCCGGACCAATTGTTGGTCTATCAGAAACATGTGGGATTACGAGGTAAAGTTGCATCATGCTAGCCGCGATGGAACCCAAGCTACGAAAGCAGCATGAGCATATGGATGCTCATATCGTAGTCCTTCATCTTTATGAGTTGTTTGATAAGCAAGTGAGATTCGAAAGGTTCGAAGTCTCCAAGCTCCTCTTCACCTCTGAGATGCAAGAAGGTTCATCTGTGGTACTGCTCAACATGCTGAAGACTGTGGAGCCTTCTGAGAAGCATGAGCAGGGGACGATGTTGTTAGTTGATTCCTCGAAGAAAGGTTCTAAGAGGGAGTCAAAGGAACAACAGAAGGGGAAGAAGAAAAGGGCTAAAAAGGCAGAACCAGCTCGAAAGGGCACTTGCCATCATTATGGCAAGTAGGGCCATTTGGAAAGAAAGTGCAAGATTTATCTTGAGTCCGTGAAGAAGGATAAGGCATCGGATGCCCCATCTTCTTCAGAAATCTTCTTTATTGATTGTCATTCTATTTCCTCAAACACTTGGGTATTTGATACTGGGTGTGGCTCACATATATGTAATGACATACATGGGCTAAGGAATAGAAGAAGACTCGTCAAGGGAGAGTCAAATTTACGTGTTGGGAATGGAGCAACGGTTGCTGCACTCGCCATCGGAACGTATTTGTTGGAACTCCTTGTAGGACTTGTCTTAGAACTGGACAATTGCTTTTATGTTCCTTCGTTGATAAAGAACATCATTTCTATTTCTTGTTTAAATAGAAATGGGTACCATTTGACTTTTAGTAACAATTGTTGTTACATAACTTTGAATGGAGTTCTTTGGATGGAACTTTAAGCAATGGTGTTTATACGTTGGGACGTATCGGTGATATTTTCAATATCGAAGCGAGCAACAAGCGTGCTCGAAAAGATAATCAATTAGACTCCTACATGTGGTATTGTCGTCTTGGCCATGTAAGCAAGAAACGCATGTCCGAATTACACCGATGTGGAATTCTGGAATCGTTTGAATAGGATTCATACGATACATGTGAATCATGCTTAAAAGGCAAGATGACTAAGTTACCTTTTACTGGAAAAGGTGAACGAGTGGGAGAGTTACTAGGACTAATACATACTGATGTATGTGGACCTATGTCAACTCAAGCATTAGGAGGCTATAGCTACTTCATTACCTTCACCGATGATCACTCACGGTTTGGGTATGTGTCCTTGATGAAACACAAGTCTGAAGCCTTTGAAAGGTTCAAAGAATTCAGAAATGAAGTAGAGAAACAACATGATAAGAGTATTAAAATACTTCGATCGGATCGAGGTGGTGAATACTTAAGTCAAGAGTTTCTTGATTATCTAAGAGACAATGATATATTGTCTCAATGGACTCCGCCATATACACCACAGCATAATGGTGTATCTGAGAGGCGTAACCGGACCTTGTTGGACATGGTCAGGTCAATGATGAATCAGGCGAATCTTCCCAAGTCCTTTTGGGGCTATGCACTTCAGACAGTTGTTTACTTGATAAACAGAATGCCTACCAAGGTAGTCTCTACTACTCCATATGAGATATGGAATAGTAAGAAACCTCATGTATCTTACTTGAAGATATGGGGTTGTCCTGCTTATGTGAAGCGGACTGTATCAGACAAATTGGATGCTAAGTCTGATAAATGTCTATTTGTTGGATACCCTAAGGAAACAAGGGGTTACCAATTCTATCATCCTGTGGAACAAAAGGTGTTTGTTTCAAGGCATGCTGTGTTTCTAGAGAAAGAGTTTCTCTTGCAAGAAAACAGTGGGAGTGTCGTCGAGCTTGAGGAGGCTCGAGAGACTCAAATAGACATTGATGAGATACCTGGTGAAGCACAACAACCGACAACTCATAGTGATGAGCAATCGGCTGGACCTATTGTAACACCACATCTTCGTAGATCTGGTAGAACACGCAATATTCCTGAGAGATATGGATTTCTCGTAAGTGAATCGAATGACGTGTTACTCATTGATGATGAGGAGCCTACCAGTTATGAAGAAGTGCTGACAAGTTCAGAAAGGGATAAGTGGCATGGTGCCATGAAGTCGGAAATGGATTCCATGTATGAAAACCAAGTTTGGAACTTGGTTGACCCACCTGAAGGCATAAAGCCTATAGGGTGCAAGTGGGTTTTCAAGAAGAAAACTGACATGGATGGTAATGTGATTACCTATAAGGCTAGATTGGTGGCGAAAGGATATCGTCAAAAGCAAGGTGTTGATTATGACGAAACCTATTCGCCCGTAGCTATGCTTAAATCCATTCGGATGCTCCTCGCCATAGCGGCTCATTATGATTATGAGATATGGCAGATGGATGTGAAAACAGCTTTCCTTAATGGAAACTCGCCGAGGACGTGTATATGATACAGCCTGAGGGTTTCACATCGGTTGATAAAACCAAGGTATGCAAATTGCGACGGTCCATTTATGGATTGAAGCAAGCATCCAGGAGCTGGAATATCCGTTTTGATGAGACCATCAAAAAGTTTGATTTCTCACAAAATCCAGACGAACCTTGTGTGTACAAGAAGGTTAGTGGGAGTGCAGTCGTGTTCCTAGTATTATATGTTGATGACATATTACTTATAGGAAATGATATTTCAATCTTACAGTCAGTTAAGGTTTGGTTATCCAAGACATTCTCCATGAAAGACCTGGGAGAAGCAACCTACATCCTCGGGATTAAGATCTATAGAGATAGATCGAAACGGTTGCTTGGTCTTTTGCAGTCTACATATATAGATCGAGTGCTAAAGAGGTTTAGCATGTCGGAATCCAAGAAAGGTTTCATACCCATCAGGCATGGGGTACACCTTTCGAAGTCTATGTGTCCGCGCACAGAAGACGAGAGGATTTGCATGAGTAAGATTCCCTATGCATCCGCAATAGGATCTATCATGTATGCTATGTTATGTACGAGGCCCGATGTATCGTATGCTCTGAGTGTCACGAGCAGATACCAGTCTGATCCAGGAATGGATCATTGGGTGGCTGTTAAGATGATCCTTAAGTACTTAAGAAGAACTAAGAATGCGTTCCTAATATATGGAGAAGGGTACATGGTGATACGTGGGTATACGGATGCCAGCTCCACACAGACAAGGATGATTCCATGTCTCAGTCTGGGTATGTATTCACCTAGAATGGAGGCGCAATAAGTTGGAAAGGTTCCAAGCTTGACACTATAGCGGATTCTGCCACTAAGGAAGAATACGTTGCAGCTTTAGAAGCAGCAAACGAAGCGGTTTGGATCAAGAAGTTCATCTATGAACTTGATGTGGTCTCATCAATGATCCAAACATGTGCTTCGCCGCTATCATCTTATCAGAGAGATCATCAGTAGGAACGAAATACAAATCGAGAAAATTCCCACTGAAAGGAACTTAGCGGATCCCTTGACTAAGGCATTACCTCAAAATAAGTTTGAGGGTCATGTTCGAGCTTATGATATTGGATACCGTAGTGATTGGCATTAGGCCAAGTGGGAGTCTGTTAGTAATATATGAGAGATGTCCTAAGGCAATCGCCTTATGTATAAACCATTTATATGATAAATGAAGATTCACTATTTGAGTATACATGTTTTATGTATTTGATTGGATCTTAAACTCATTTACTGAATGTCCACGATACGATTCACAGCATGAGAGAATTTGTGATTGGATCACAACTAGTGAGTATCTCTACATGTGTAATTGTGATGTATCGGAATTATCCCTAGTCGATGAATTGATAGATTTGGACACCATCAATTCTGTCGAGACTAGCACGAGGTATACTCCTTGGTGTATCCAAGCAGCTGATTCTCACTGGCTGGAGACATTGTGATGTCCGGAGTTAATCGTGGATGCTAGTTATGGTAACTAGTTATTGGAGTGACCAGCCGTAAGACTTCATATGGTTCTCTGCATATATAGATATGTCAATGAAGTTCTTACTGTGGCTTAAGTGCGATGTTCCTTAGACTTGCGGTATTCAAGTCATCTTGATCATGGAGACTTATGCTTTGACATCTTAAGCAAACATCTCTAAGGAGATGTGGACCCGGGATGATTGGGTATAAGTCGAAGTGATCGAAGGTGTTTGAATAGCCTATAAAGGATTCACCACTCCTTGCGAGGAGATGTATACCCATGGCCTCTCGTCGGATTGTTACTAAAGTCTTTGGCCAAAGCATTACATGTTTAGAGTAAGGTACTCTTCGATACATGTGGAGTAACTAGAATCCATGGGACGAGGAAATGATACTTGGGCTAGGTGTGACGTAGTCAGCCTAGTGGGGACTGACACTATAGACCATGTCCTGAACCAAGTGGGTATAAGATGAGTGAAGGGAATGGGGCACGAATCATTCGAGCTGCTGAAGGGTTTCAGAAATAGTTCTGGATCAACCGTTGATCTTTTCGGTTAATTGGGGATCATGATGTACTACTAGGTGCCACTCATGATCGTTCTATAATTAATGGTTAATTATAGACGGCCAACATAAACCGAGAACCTATTTGGTCACACGCACAATGAGCGTAATCCAAAGGATTTAAAACGAGCTTGAGAATGAGATTCTCAGACCGAGAGAAACTAGGTTTGGTTGGACCGAACAAGATGCGAGCATGAAATCGTTTCAGTCGCAATGGAAGCGTGGATGGGCCGTGTCTTATGAAGACATAATGGATGAACCAAAATGGTTTGGTTCTAATCCAATGGAGGAGAATAAATCAAAGGGTTTGGTTTATTTTAAACGAATGAACCAAAAGTTGGTTCGGTTCGTTTTAACTTAAAATAAACCATCATGGTTTGGTTTATTTTAACTTATCTTAATGGAGCGGGTTAACGGGCCTAATGGTTATGATCCAATAACCATTAAGAGAATTAGTTCTCTATAAAAGAGGGCTTAAGGGATAATTAAGCCCTAATCCAAAAAAAAAACCCTAGCAAGGAGTTGCCGCCCACCCCATTGAGGGAGTTGCCGCCCAACCTCCTTTGCCGCCCAGCTTTTGTGCCGCCGTCCAAGTCCTTGCCGGCGTCCAAGCTTCAGCCGGTGATCCTCCGGCGACCCTCCGGTGATCTTCCTAGGCTTCGGTGAAAAGGTGAGCACTTGGCTTCCTTGTTTTGGCCGGCGCCTACTCCTCCACCAAAGCTGTCCAGTTTTCTGGACAGTTTGTTCTCCTCTCGTCGGAGCGTCGTTTGGATGACGGTTTGAGCTCCGACAGCGGCTAAACTACCGGAGATTCGATCTCCGGTAATCCTCTGAGGTGGAGGACGAAGGATTCGTCAATTGGTTGACGAATACCTCTCCGGAGAAGCAAGTTTTGAGAACTCGTATTAGGATCCGAATTTGGATTCGGATCGTGATCATCTCTCGATCATATCGTCTTCAACACGAGGCTAGTAACCCGTACGAAGACGAAGCTCGTGGCTTAGCGAAGTCATCCCGAGGAACTCAGCGTGGATACGGATAGAGACGATTCTAGCGAGGATCGTTCCGGTTGATGTTGTTCCCGCTACACGTCATACGAAAGGTATAACGTAGATAAATTTCCTTTTATTGGAAATTTAAATTTATGGTTATGTCTACACTTGTTGTAATATGCATGCGTGTGGTGTGTGTGTTGTAATAAATGTAGATTTATTATTTTTATTGCTTCCGCTGTGCTCATGTTTGCGAAACGTGATCGAACACACACACACCGCGGTGCCGGAAACCCAACACTGTGAACAACTCATAATCATATGAACGACGTATAATCAAATGCACATAAAAATCTGATCCAACTCATACCCAAATACACCACATACAATAGTATAGAACATGCAAATGATATGTATAATGATGTACAAACATATGTAACAATCATAGCTCAACCAAATACAACATCTCAAAAGCATATGTAATATGTATCACTCTCACACACACACACACACACACAGATATATATATATATGCCACCAAATATGACAATGCATATGCAATATGTATCACACACATATATGAGCCACCACACATGGCAATGCGTATGCATGGTCACTGCCTGCACACCTCACTCGCTACCACGACCCCGTGTGGCCTAGGTAGCACGACATGACAATTGTTCCAACTCCAGTTACCACTACACTCGAGTAGTCGAATGGGCAATATGACTAAGTAGCTATAAGCTACACAATAGGGGTCTCTGCTACTAGCTACTCCAACTACCACTACCCATGAGTGGTCGAGTGTTGCATAACAAGTTAAGCTGCATGCAACTCCAATTACCACTATCGCACAGTGGATCGGACGAGTGCGACACAACATATAAGCTACACTCAACTCTAGCTACCACTATCTCGAGTGATCGAGGAGGCAGTAATGACTAACGACTCTCTTAATCACAAAGGAGACTAAGTCGACAACATGCATGTAATGTGATGATGCACAACTCCAAGCACATAAATCCACAACACACTCTCTATCTCGCAGAGAACCATGTACAATAAATAGACAACTATGCTAGGACCTCCAGTCAAAAAATAGAACTCTACCGACAACCCACTCAACCATACACAGAAGACATGACCAAGAAGAGACACACAATGCAAGAAAATATGATAAGACAATCAAATCTACATTTAAAACCATCACCTACCCTCAGTGATATAACATGATGACTCAATCCAAGACTACAACTATACTCAGCAACATGTACTTATGCAACTTCTATATATATCAACCAAACATAATATATATAATCAACAACAGTGATGAAACGAGACTGTATAGATATTGAATGAGCATCTCAAATTTCAATAGCTAAGTATTAAGCATAAGAATAAGTAGAGTAGAGTCAAGGTAATGATACTATCATCATAACAAAGCTCATGCACTAAGATAATCGATCTACGAAAATAAAGGATGAAATTACCCACATGATATGCAGATCATATCGATAGTCCTCACATCCGTAAACTTGGCTCGTATCAAAGTCTTACACACAACATAGAATATAGTTAAGTTGTATTGTATATCGAATGATCGAATCGAATCCTACATCGATTTTGTATTCCAATCTACTAAACGAATATTAACTAAAATTTCATTCACCCATCCCACATAATATCTTCTATATCACCATGATTACATACTTGATCTAATTAATCACCACACTAATTCATAGCTACAACTCTACAACAGATCAATCCATATATAATTAACTGTAAAACAAAACATACTCAATTATAAAACACCACCTATGTCACGCCCCGAGAGTATGTCGTGCCGAAAAGCAAACAGACAGCATCTCCCCTGTACGTGGCAACATATCGGGTTAATACAAGGCCCGTAGGCCCACAACAACAATATAATACAAAGATATCAACATACCAAATACAACGGAAACATACTACAGATAAAACAAGATACAAAGACCCAACTATGCACTCCGAAGTGACTTGATACAACAAGAATCATAATAGAAACCACAACAACGACCAAATACATACAATACGTCCGTATATCACAAATACGGAAATAATACAGGCTAAAATCCAAAACAACAATACGGAATACATCAATCCACAAGAATACAATAAATCGTAAATAAACTTCCATCCGTTCGGTGTGAGATGGGAACAAGCGAGCTCAACGTCCCAAAGAATCTTCTAACATCTGGCGACAGAAGCCGAAGTCCCGGTGGTGAGTATAAACTCAGGGGTAATATATAGAAAGTGCATGAACATATAGGGTGAAGAGATCTACAAGTATACATGTGAAGATCTACAGGTATATAGCATGAGTCCAATAGACATACAGTTCTATCCAAATCTAATAACAAGTAACCACAGTATAGTCATACTCAATGTATATACTAAACTGATCAACTGAACATGAAGTAATGTACCAACGTACCTGACGGTCTGCAACACCATATGCTACATCATCCTGAACAGGTATACAATAACATAACCCATATAACATATCAGGTCAGTCCCATACCTGACCAACACTCAGACATATGAACAGTATATAATCACATGTAATAACATCCCGGTCCATACCACACTATGACATGACGCTAATCAAACGCATACAACAATCTGGACCAACCCATAAATCATGCTCAACACATAGCATTATATAAAATACAGATGGCATGTATCATGATGAACAACCATATGCAGCAATTATAGCTCAATCAAATACAGCATCTCACAGGCATATGTAAAGCATATATCAAATACATGCATACATATATATCAGCAATGCATATGCATGATCACTATCTGCGGACCCGTCCAACCACGACCCCAGAGTGGCCAGGGTGGCACGACAATGACAACTAGCCCGACTCCAGCTACCACAACTCTCGAGTGGCCGAGTTGGGTAGTATGACTGAGTAGCGTATAAGCGTAAAGAGCTAACTACTCCTAGGGGCCCCTGCTGTAAGCCACGCCGTCCCTACCCATGAGTAGACAAGCGCCGCACACAGGATAACTGCATGTCACACAACCACCGTCTATAATGGGCGAGTGCTAACACCACTCTGCACAGTGGCCAGGTGCGCATCTCCAGCTACCACCGTCTATAGTGGTCGAGCGCGGCACATCCAATGCTCTTCCCTCAACCTTGCTACCACTACCCCGAGTGGCCGGGGAGGCAGGATGACTGACGACCCGTCTCAAACACAAGGGAGACCCAGTTAACAACATGCATGCAATGTAATGATGCATAGCTCCATACATGTATCCTCGCCACACTCCCTATCCCATGGGGAGTCCTGGTCAACCAAAAGTCAACTATGCAAGGACTACAATCCACAAGACTCTCTTTATCGCACAAAGAGTCATACTCATCTGACAGTCAACCACGCTAAGACCTCTAGTCAGTAGCGATATACTATCGACCGTCCATATAACCATACACAGACACACAATCCATAATGAATATACCATCACGCTAGGACCTCTAGTCCATGACCACATACTAACAACAACACATTTATCTAAGCACAGACAACTAGATCCACCATAGATGCACCACTAATACGGGTATGATATAACAATCGACTCCATAATCCAATCCATCACCTAACTCTAGTGATGTAACACAATAACCCAATCTGAGGTCACAAAGATAATCTTAATCACCTGTACTTACTGAACATCCATCAGCTAACACATAATAGGGTTTATAGTTCCTATCCGTGCTAGATAATCAATGAAGTAACAGAGTATATATCTCAAAGGTCAAGGCAGTACAAGCATATGATTAAATAAGAGTGGATCTAAGATCAAAGTAATAGCATAAGTCCAAGTTCATGCACTGGAATTTGATCAAAACAATCGGACCAGGTAGATATTACCCACCTGATATATAATCCGTGCTATCCATCTCCACGTTCATGTATCCATCACCATCAAAGTCCTGTAACAATAGGATACAATTAAGTACCATCGCATATCTAATGATCACGAATAAAACATGATTGTTCTCCAACTATACCATCACTAGATCAATCGGACACATTTACAACATCTAATTCATTAACTACTAATACTTCACATATTAACCAAATTCCATCAATCTATAATCATATCCTCCAACAATATTATTCCAACTAAATCCACATTTAGCTATCGACCATAATGTTACACAATCTTAGGATAGCAAATTGTAATAGCAAATCTAAAACAATTTGTTAACTACATCCACCACAATTCCAATAATCTTAAACCAAAACATTACAAACTGCATAATCTATAGGTAAACCACCCCTCAACAATCAGAACCATCATCCATAACAATTAAAACTTACCTCACAGCCTCATCCGGAAGATCCAATCCACTATAGTAATCCTCGTTCACCTGTAATCCATTTCAACTATCAAAATTTAGAGGTATATTGATTCACAATCACCAATAACCATAGAAACCGTAAGTTTCCCTCTAATTAAATTTCCGGACTTCTCAAATCAACACCAGAAACAATGCATTAATCCCAAATTCACCTTAGGAAGTTCAAATTTGCAATGATCTGATTTATCGGCCAATAGCATCACTCCGATTGCCCTTTCCCATCTAGAAATCACGAAGACACAGCTAGAACAACGATCTGATCGCTGCGATGATTTCTAACAGAGGTAAAAAACAAATCAACTGAAACCAGATCACTACGCTACCTTAAGGAAAAAGGATGATACCAATGCTTACCCAGTTGTGACGTCATTGGAGTCGATCCGGCTTCCCTCGTCGCCGGCAGAGATATCAACGGTAGCTTCCCATCGTCGTCTCCGTTTCTCCCCTGATCTGCAATCGCCGCCCCGCAGGTGGAAGCTAGCTCTCCTCTCGCTAGGCCGACGATCTCCAGTCAACGAGAACCCAGCTGAGCAACCCACTCCGTGGCAAGAAGGAAGAAGAGAGCCGAAGGGGAAACTCGGCGATCGCGATGAGGAACACCCAAAAATAGCGAAGAGAAGAAAAGAGTATAGTGTTTGATCGGGTTTGGGCTTATATAAGCTGTTCCACCTTTAGGCTTGAACCGGGTTATACTCAACCCTAATCTAAGTTGAGCCTAGCCCTAATTAACCTTAGCCCCTTTTTGATTAACACCATTAACTACTATAAAGAGTTAATCCCTATATTTATTTATTTTTTTCGTATCTTACATTCTCCCCCACTTAATAAAATTTGGTCCCCAAATTTCTGTCTCATGTACGAGTACGAGATGTCACAACAACTATCTCAAGTATCCGGAGCAAAGTCACACCTCAAGTGATTAAGTGGAGTACTGAGCTCGAATATTATATTCCAGCTCTTATACGCTCTCAGCCAACCTATTAAGAGGTCAATAACTGTACCAGAGTGGAGTTCTATACCCGTAACTGATGGAAACTTTGCCAGAATCGTAAGGTGAATCATGAATCACTATCAGAAATGATACTCAAGGTTACTCTATGGATATAATTCCATCAAGCAATCCAACGGAGTCCATCTTACGGCTCGAAAGAAAATGAGCGGACCTAGTTAATCAACCATCGACTACCCAAATCCGATCAAGTCCTTTCTGAATTCTAGATAATCTCCCAACACAGTCTAACGTACTAGACTCTCACTTCATCACGGTACGTAACCCTACAGGTCACTAATATTCCACCTTTACTTGTTGGCACACCCAACCTCAAATTACGGAATCAACCATATCCCATATCTCGTTCCACCAACAGGAACATCCCAATACTCACTATTTTCGGATAAACTCCGAATAAATCACCACTCCTGAATGAAGAGTCTCCTGAAATAACTCTTCCTAAATCGAATGCAACTCTGGGAACCACTATCCTTCCTAGAGACGGAAATTTATTCTTACAAGAGAAATTAATCTAATGTCCAAAATTCACTCTGTCACATAGAACTGAAAGTAACTGGAAGACTATAATGACTAATATCGCTAGTTTCTCAACTAGCACACACATAATATACGTCCCATTCAACTGCATCAGGATCGCTCCTAATCCCTGAAATATTGCATCTATGTGCAGTACCCTTACATCCCCAACGGAAGGACTAACTAACACTAATGCAAAAGTCAGTCATCGTCTAGGCCCTGAAACCTAGCTTCACAACTTCCAACCAGGTGATTTCCATCACCTTCTTGGTCCAACAAGTCGGCGATATAGTATCGCTAAAACATCCTATCCTCATCTCTGGTAAATACCAAATCAGTCTAGGGACACCACAATTTCCCTTAAGATTGTGGATATATCCATAAATATATCCTCCACAGACATGATGATAATCGATCTCAAATACTCCCAGAGTACTTGATTCCTCTAATCCATGAATGACTAAATCGTCGATAAGTCTAACAACATTATCAATCAGCTCTATACACCTGCATCCTTTTCTATGCTAGTGATAGCTCAATCATCACACCGACAATGATAATTGTATGACACTAAGTCACTACAATATCAAACCTCCAGTCGTAGACCAACCCTAGGATATACACAGGTGTCATTTAGCTTATCTAAACAAATCATCTATTCACAATGAAGGATATTCATTCACAACAACTATTACATTCCAATCATCGATAATTGATGCATAAACTCAAGGTCTGACTCTCTTCTAACAAAGAGTTACAAGTCTTCTCAAGAAGAAACACTGAGGCAGATAAATCTTCCATAGTGTTTAGCAACACTGATACCCATAAAATCATCTCCCGGTATGAGGTCCCCAATATCAGGATTATTCCCGAAATCACCTCAATCGCATATTCCACTTGCTCATGCAGTGACCAACCCAAGAGTTCATCCGAATCTACATCCAAATACTCTCGGATTATACGTATATCCGAGAGTCCTAGTATACCAACGCTCCAACAATCCAACTATCCGTAAGGATATGTCTATAGTAGAGGTATGTCTAGCAAAGGCTAAGGGTATCCCTTGACTTCTTGATTATTGATCAACATCTCACCTGACGGTAGAGAAAATCACCAACCCACAAGTCGATAGGAACCCTTCGAACCCTATCCAAGAATGTTTTAGACAAAGATACCTGTAAACTACCAGTATCTCTCGATATATCCGCAAATAGGATAACCTAAAGTAATACCCCGAAGGACCGATCCTTCGGTCTTCTATACTTCTTCTCGAGTAATCATGTAAACTTGTCCAACATCTGTTCTGGACAGTTGAGCTCATGTAGATGCAAAGATTATCATGGAGGAACTGAAATCAACTGTTGGAACTGAGGTACAACTGAAACAACTACAATGGAGATAGTAAACACTATTGTACTGGCAAAGGATACACATCCGGCTGTATAATACTGAAGAACTATCAACATCATAGCACGTTCCATCTTTGTGAAAGGTATAGATACACTCGGAGAATATGGCATAGATATGACCATCGTTGTATACTCTCTCTCCTCTGAACAAATCATAACTACGCCTGGGAAGGTAACAGTTCCTGTCGTCTGGATGTCTGAATCTTCTGAGATGTCTTCTGCTGATAGTGCTGAGTAACTCGCTTCTCTCGGTTGGAAGTATCAAAGAACTCCTGCTATATCTGAGGTAGTAATTCGCTGCTGATGTGATAACCCAATCTTCTGTAATGATCTCAGCTTTCGAGGTTGTGGATCGTCCGCTCTAAAGCATCATCCATAGTCTTCAACTGAGTCTTCAAAATACATACTCTCCTCGTAGATACCGGCTGCTTATAGTAGAAACAGATACAATGGTCCATCGGATAATCTGGCTTTGTATCTCGTCGTAACCCGCACTGCACACACATAATCTCCTTTCAGAGTCTTTCTTCTGAGTTCACTGATAAACATAAGAAAATGCTGACGATTTGCAATCGGTCTTCTATAATCGGACAACTCTCCAATAGTAGCTCATGACTCATAACTCTAATCTCACTCCTTTGTCAAACATTTGAAGACTTCTAATTCCAATAATTTGACTTGCAATATTTGCTTATCAAATCTCTAACTCTTAAAACACTTGCTACGGAGTCATTTATATACACATGACTCAGTCTAACGCCTTTCGATAGGATCTGATAGGAGACCCAAACATCCTGATCAAGATGTCAACCGATAAACCATAGGTGGCTTAAGACATGTTGATCACATTCTCGAGTTATTAGGTGGTCGTAACCTCGTAAGTCTAACGACTCTGCATGGTACTTCCATTACCAAACGATCACCCAACCCGAAGTTCAAGAATTATCCGACGATGAGTCAAAGAAGATGACATGGGGAAATATTCTCTCACAACATCACTACACCGTGGCCAAGTGACGTGTGATTTTTCGAAGGCTATTTCCTATATCTTCCACCAAGTATCGGGTTGATCCCGATAATGGTATTCAACCCACTCCACTTTCTTCGTATATCACGAGTTAAGTACTCAATAGTACTCTCAAAGTTATACAACCTAGAACGACCAACCCAGGGATCAAAATCCCTATGATACATCACAAACTAATCCTCTACTATTTGCATCAGTAATAGTATACTCGCTTAGTCCATTACCCCATAGGTAATGATCTGACTAACATAATTAGTGAAAATCCCTAAAACCGTAATTTTTGATCTCCACAAGAGATGTGACTACCTAACCCCTGCTTTCCGACTCGGTATCAGGCGACTCTCAAAGGTAATTTACCTTTTCGATAGCAGGTACATGTCTAATAACCTCAACATGTCGTTCCCGTGATCAACTCAAACCATGGTTACAAATACTGACTAACATACTACAAGTCATGCAGTGTTATAAGCAACTAAATGCATAGCCAATAGAAGGATATGTAATACAGTTAACATACCTTAAACCTTGTAGCTCGGAGATATCCACAACAGCCAGATCCCAGAACTCACAAAACCAAAACCGAGTAAAACAAAACTCGATGCCCGAACGAAATAAAATCCGAAAATGGACTTCGCAACCTAGGGCTCTGATACCAATAAAATTGTCATGCCCCGAGAGTATGCCGTGCCGAAAAGCAAAAGGACAACATCTTCCCTATACGTGGCAACATATCGGGTTAATACAAGGCCCGTAGGCCCACAACAACAATATAATACAAAGATATCAACATACCAAATACAGCGGAAATATACTACAGATAAAACAAGATACAAAGACCCAACTATGCACTCCGGAGTGACTTGACACAATTAGAATCATAATAGAAACCACAACAATGGCCAAATACATACAATACGTCCGTATATCACAAATACGGAAACAATACAAGCTAAAATCCAAAACAACAATACGGAATACATCAATCCACAAGAATACAACAAATCGTAAATAAACCTCCATCCGTTCGGTGTGAGATGGGATCAGCTGGTAGAGCTCCGAACGTCCAAGGAATCTTCACCCTGTTACCTGGGTGACAAGATCCAGGGGTGGTGAGTATAATGTAAAATACCAGGAAAAAAATATATATATATATATATATACATATATATATATATAAAGCATGGTTAGGGATTTTAATTAAATCTAACCTAGCTCTAAGGATATGGGGTTAATTTAAATGGATCTAGGTTTTTGACTAATAGGGTTTTAAACCCACACCTATGATGATCCGTTTACTCCTCTTAAAACCTAACCCGTTCCAAGTCGCAACGCGAAGCCGTTTCTTTTTCCCTTCCGCGCCGACTCCGCCGCCATCACTTTTCTACGCGAGCGTTCCCTTCGATCGCCGTCGCAACTTCGTCTTCCTTGCCTGCGCACGCGCGACGATTTCCCTGCTCCGAGCGATCTCGCCACCACGGAACGCCGGTCGCCAGACGCCCTCTCCGCACCAGTCTCCTCGTCGCACGACTCTCCCCTCCGCAAGCAGCTGCCGGCGAACTCGACGGCCTTCTCGGGACGGACTGGAAGCTCCGATTCGGCAACTTCCCGACGGTAGGCAGACGGGCGATTTCTGATCGCGACTGGCCGTTCATCGTCGGAGCGAGAAAACCGGGAGCGTCGGTGGTGTGGGTGGACAGGACTGCCGGATTTCGGGGATTTACTGCCGGTTTTGGGGTTGGGCTGCCGGAGGAAATTTCAACAACAAGGTAAGGCTAGTATTTTGACGGGATTTTTGGGTGTTCTGTGGATTCACCGTCGCTAATTCGAATGGATTTGGGCGGATATTTCGCGTACGATCGGGGAGCCGCCGTGAGGTTTTCAATAGTGGTAAGCAGGAACAATTTCCATTTTTGTGTTGTAAATCCCGTTCAATTCATTGATGGACAGGAGATGAATGCTTAGGAGTTGTTGATTTGGTTTGGGCAGGGGTCTCGAACGGTTGTATAGGGCAGAATTGGAAAGGATTTCCACCGGTGACAATTCTAGGGTTGGTAAGTTGAATTATGCTATCACCTTCATCTGTTAATATGCTTGAATTAGAATTGTAAGTGTTGGCTGTGAAATTGGATGGGGTATGGGTTGGTTAAAATGGCTGTAAATGATTATAGGTTAGCCTACTTGTTAACCAGGAATGATAGATATTAATTATAGAGTTGATTGTGACGGACAAGCTGTAAGGGTTATGTTTATAAATTAGAGTTATAGTGATTACGCTGATGATACTATAGAATCGGGTGGGGTAAAAGGTTAAATCTTTATGAGATTAACTTTGTTAAGTCGAATATAAAATAGTATAAGGAAGTTAGCACTTTTGCTAATTAAAACCGATGGATGTAAAATAAACAGTCAAGTCAGGATAATTCGGGTTTCTAATTTGTATTCGATAAAGGGATACGAATATAAGAACGATATAGTAGTGGATTTGTATATCTATTGTCATGTGCTTGAACTTAATGCATATTATGGTTTGTGCAGATCGTGGATATGAGACGGTCCGCATCGTGAGGATTATACGAGCAATTACGAGTAGGTAATTTCCTACTGGTCGGGTAGATGAAATGATTTTCAGATTTAGGCATAGATATGAACCTTAGGTGTTCATATTACCTTGATCATGCTCTGTTTATCGTTTGCTTGAACTTACCGTTGATATATATATGTGTGCTCGATTATTGATAACGCATATTCCCTAGCATGATCTAGAACTTACTGATGTGATGTAAGTAGGTCGAACGGTTTAGGAGGGTGTAGATGCTCGAGTACGGAGGATGACATAAATTGTAAATTTGGCAAAAAGATCCTCTGTGGATAATTATGACCCTAGATGTAGGACTTATTCCATACTTGTATGTTGCACATTTATTCACCAACCACAGGTTGTGTGAATGGTCATGTGAGTCGTGGACAGTGTGTCGCTACGGACCGATGGTCCTACCTTGTCATGATCAGATGAGTGACTCTCTACAGGGTAGAGAGTGTACTGATCAATTGGGTGTGACTCTTTGTTGAACAGAGAGTCTAGGGTAGATGTTCTGTATGTGAGATAGTACCCTCATATCATTGCATGCATACTGACGACATCGTCTTCCCTTGGGGTTGAGAGAGAGTCGTCAGTCATCCCCGCCTCGATTACTTCGGAGAGAGTAAGCGTGTGAGGGCATAGCATTTGTTGTGCCGCACTCTACCATTATTGACGATGGTTGTTGGAGTTGCGTGCAGTTGTCCTGGGTGCGGGGTACTCGACCACTCATTAGTAGTGTTAGTCGGAGTGACCAGCAGCAGGGACCCCCGTTGCGTAGCGAGCTACTTACGCTCATATGCTACTGGATCATACTACCCAACTCGGTCACTCGAGAGCGGTGGCGGCTGGAGTCGGGATAGTTGTCATGTCGTGCCACCTAGGCCTGCAAGTCGGGTCGTAGTAGCGAGTAAGTCTTGTGAGCATGACCATGCATGTTGCATTCTTAGTATCATCTGGTGGTTTGCATATGATTATATATATATACATACCTTGTATATATATATATATGGATGATGGTGATTAGTATACATACGAATCTGATCTATATGGATACTCACTTTGATGATGCATTTGTATGTACTATGCCTGTTGCATTTGTTTGTACATATTCATACATGCTATTGCATATTCCTGTATGGTAGTAGGTTGATATTTGTATACCTATCGGACATTCACAGTGATACCCTTGACTCAGGTTAGGATACTGTGTTAGTACTTATCTTATTATACCCTATGATGAGATTATATGCCCAAAGTTGGATCAGATAGAGTAGCCGTATTTGCGGTATGTCGACATCGTTGATGTTGATTTATTTAGTATATGCATGCATATCTCTTGTTATCTTGATGTATACATGTTGTGCAGTAGATTAAAGCTGTTGAATGACATGTAATATTGATACACATATTTACATGTTTTCTCTGATTACCTGCTGAGTCTTACTCACCACCTCCGACCACAGGTTTTTACTTGCCCGAAGTAGCAATTACGACTTCGTGATGACTTGGAGCGTGACCGATCCATCCCATCTCCGTTTCCGAGTCTCCGAGGAGTTTGTTTTCTTATGGCTTGGACTTGTTTATTGTGTTGGATTTTGGTCCTATGTCATGGACCTTAGTTTATATTTGGACTTCGTTTTTATGTTGTGGATGTTATTTATGGTGTTGATGTTTTTGTACGGTTTTAGTGCTGTGGTCTTGTCAGGTGGAGTACACCTGTATTTTATTATGTATGTTGTGGGTATGCGCACTTTATTTCCGCTTCTATTTTTTTGTTATATATATACTGTTGTTGTTGGGGGCCTACGGGCCTTGTATTAACCCGAAATGTTGCCACGTACAGGGGAGATGTTGTCCGTTTGATTTTCGGCTCGGCATGCTCTCGGCGTGACAACTTTATTGTATCGAGCCAAGGTTCTGCGATGCCATATTGTGATTTTGTTTTTGATTCTTGGATTCTCGAGTCGTATATTTTTCGGTTTTGGTTTTTGTGAGATGGGATTGACAAATGCATAAGCTCCGAGCAACACGTAAGTATTCCCGATAATTTATACTTTAGTCGATGCTTACCTAGACTTGTTCAACAGTGAATATCGCCAGAGTCATGCCACTTGCTCGCACTCGTGGTCGAGGCCGCCCATCCAGCGGTAGCAACCAGAGGGAGGGACGAGATACCGCTGAGACTGAGCTCGCTACTCAAGCACCACCTCAAGAAACCCTATTGGTGATTCGAGCCTCGTAATCCGGATACACCATCGATTACGCCAGAGCCCACAGAGTCCAAGAGGCTCAATGATAAGTCACTGATACTGTGGTTAGCACGATCATCCAAGGAGAAGTTCACCTTGTTCCGAGGGGAGTCCGACCCATGGATTGCGCCGATCTTGGCCGGAAAATATGGAAGACACCTTCGAGTATACGAATCGCATGATGTGGAGAAGGTGGGCCTCACGCATATCATCTCGTAGATCAGCCGTCACTTGGTGGAAATTGCGTAAGACTCTATCCGGGAGCGATGATTACTTGGGCCACCGAGACGCTCGAGGCGATTTCCTTCGCGCTTACACTTCGTCCGTCAGAATTTCTAAGTCCAAGCAAAGGTGATCGGCTCACATGGAGTACAACGCAGAGTTTACTGTGACTATCGTAGTTCTCGCCTCACCTAGTAGCTCAGGATGTGATGTACCAGGGCTCACCCAGGCCTTTGCTATCTATATACGGAGCCGAATGTCGATCTACCATTACCTCATACAGGAGGCATTGGACGCGCCTCTTCATCGAGATGACTTCCCAACAAATTTCCAAGGAGAAGGATATCGGATGATCAAGGGCAGCAAAGCAGAACTGTGGTTCACTCGGGGACTGTAAGAAAGGAACTACGCAAGTGGTGCGGAAGGGTCGCTAGATCACGAAGGGAACGCCCGATCGAGTTTTACGGAGGATCTCAGAGTAGCCGTAAGGGCCGAGGCAGGAATGGAGGTTATAAATGTGGATCTGAAAGCCACAGAGTATCAGAGTGTCCGTTGGATCAACCGGTTTGCTATTATTGCAAACGACCGGGTCATACTAGCCGTGATTGTACACTGAAGGCACAGTTGGAGTTTCCTGATAGCTCCAACAAAGGGAAGCAGTCTACCAAGAATGGCAAATGAGGACAAAGACTGCGGACTCGGACTTATGGACAGAGGCCAAGTACCTCCACCGGCTCGAGACGGATGCATGGGGTGCCCATACAGAATGCCGGCAGCGATCCAAGATCTCGATCTCCGGTGATCTACTACCCGGAGTATCCAGACCTCGTGATTTGTACGGCCAATTCGGGATACGATGCACCGACTACCTACTCCTCCAGCAGACTACGTGAGCCGATCCAAATGGAGTGGAGGCACACTACTACTTCACAGGATGCAAAAGATGAATATCGAGATCGACGAAGTTTTTGCCATCACTAGAGAGGAGGCACAGCGGGCTGATGGATCAGTCATACGCGGTATGGTTTCAGTTTATGCTATATATGCTGATACGTTGATAGATACCGGTAGTTCCCATTCATTTGTATCTAGAGTATTTCTGAGTAGGGTTGGAAGAATCCCCAGGGTTCGTTCTTGTGGGTTAGCAGTATCCTTGCCATCTGGAGAGGTGCTAACTAGCCACCAAGAAATCAAGGGTTGCCCATTAGACTTTGACGGGCATATCCTTACAGTGGATCTTCAGGTGTTGGAAATGATAGAGTTCGATATTATTCTCGGTATGGACTGGTTGGCCGCTTATCACGCTACAGTGGATTGTAGAGCGCGAGTGGTGACATTCCGACCACCAGATCAACCAGCTTGGGAATTTGTTGGTACCAGAGATGATGGATTATCCATTATATCAGCTTTACAGGCTCAGAAGCTATTGGCCCAGGGTTGTCAGGGTTATTTGCTATCTCTGGTCAAGGTTGAGAATGAAGGACTACCACCTCTCTCTGATGTGCGAGTAGTCCGAGAGTATCCAGATATATTTCCTGATGAACTTCCAGGCTTGCCACCTCCTAGGCAAGTTGAATTTGCGATAGAGGTGATTCCAGGAACCGCGCCTATATCGAAACCTCCTTATCGGATGGCGCCAAAGGAGCTGAATGAACTTAAAGTTCAACTGCAGGAGTTGCTAGATAATGGATTCATCCGACCTAGTGTTTCACCATGGGGAGCACCGGTACTCTTTGTCAAGAAGAAGGATGGATCGTTGCGGTTATGTATTTGACTATCGAATCAATGCATCAGCTTAAGAATGGATATCCACGCCGAGGATAGAAGATTTGTTCGATCGCTTAAGGATACATGTGTGTATTCTAAAATTGATCTGCGCTTCGGGATATCATCGCCCGGATAAGAGATGAGGATGTTCGTAAAAACAGCTGCTCCGCACTGCTATTATGGACATTACGAGTTTCTAGTGATGTCGTTTGGTCTCATGAATGCCCCAGCTGCATTTATAGACTTAATGAACCGGGTATTCCTGAGGTATATAGATCAGTTCGTAATAGTGTTCATCGACGATATATTGATTTATTCTCGATCCGAGGAAGAGCATGAACAACATCTGGATAGTATTGGAAATTTTGCGACAGAGCGCTTGTATGCCAAGTTTAGCAAATGTGCGCTCGGTTATCCTCGGGTTTTCTTGGACATGTGGTGTCCAACAGAGGTATTTCTGTAGATCCCCAGAAGATTGAGGCGATTACCAGTTGGGAGCAACCAAAATCAATACAGGAGGTTCATAGTTTCCTTGGTCTGGCCGGGTATTATCGGAGGTTTGTGGAGGGATTCTCGAGTATCGCCATGCCACTCACTCGCCCGACTTAAAGGGTCAAGTTCACCCGGGTCGTGAGGCCCGTGAAACTAGCTTCCAGGAGCTTAAGCGGCGACTAGTTTCTGTGACCTATCTTAGTGATTCCTTCCGTGTTGATGGGATGGTTCTCTATACGGATGCTTCTATCCAAGGGTTGGGAGCAGCCTGATGCACCCAACCGTGGTATCTTATGCCTCCTGGCCAACTAAAAGATCACGAGAGAAATTACCATGCACGATCCGAGTTAGCCGCCATTATTTTCGCATTGAAGATATGGAGGCACTACTTGTATGGGATTACCTTTGAGATCTACACAGACCATAAAAGTCTGAAGTATCTGTTCACACAGAAAGAGCTGAATCTGAGACAGACGATGGATGGAGTATCTGAAGGATTACGACTGCACCATCCAGTATCATCCGGGAAAAGCTAATGTGGTAGCGGATGCGCTGAGCAGGAAGTCTAGTGGAGTTCTGGCCACCATCGGCAAGAAGCATCGATCCGTTCGACAGTTCTCGAGTTGGGATTGTTTAACACGGTCAAACATCCCGGGGGATATTAGTATCTATGGTTGCCCAGTCCGCCATTGCTGAGAGGATCAAGGAAGCACAAGTTAGTGATCAACCAAAGACGATAGACTCGTAACGCCGTCAGAAGGATTTCTCGAGTGACGAGAATGGTGTACTTCGTTTTCGAGGACGACTATGTGTTCCGGACACACACCCAGTTAAAGAAGAATTGCTACATGAAGCACATCAGTCGAGATTTGCTATACATCCTGGTGGTACTCGGATGTATCGAGATTTGAAGCGCTTATACTGGTGGAACGGTATGAAACGGGATATTGCAGATTTTGTGGCACGATGTCTGGTATGCCAGCAAGTGAAGGCCGAACATCAGAAACCTGCGGGGTTACTTCAGGAAATCTCGATCCCGGAATGGAAGTGGGAGCATATCACGATGGACTTCGTTACGGGATTACCCAGAACCCGTAAAGGACATACTGCAATTTGGGTGATCGTGGATCGATTAACCAAATCAGCTCACTTCCTTCCGATGCGTGAGACGGACTCATTGGATCGTCTAGCGGAATTATACTGCCGAGAGATCATCAGATTACATGGAGTACCATTGAGTATTATATCTGATAGAGATCCGCGATTTACTAGCGATCTGCAGTCTGCGCAGCTATGAGCACTGAGCTTCGACTCAAGATGTACCTTTCATCCGCAGACAGACGGACAAATCAACGTACCATTCAGACTTTGGAGGATCTATTGAGATCTTGCGTCATGGATTTCGGTGGCAGTTGGGAGGATCACATTCCGTTAGTGGAGTTTGCCTACAACAACAGCTACCACTCTTCTATCCAGATGGCTCCATTCGAGGCATTATACGGCAGACCCTGCAGATCTCCGGTGTTATGGGAAGAAGTTGGGGAACGACAGTTATTGGGGCCCCAGAGTACCCAGCGGGATGCAGAGTTGATGCGAGTAATCAGACGACGATTATCTGAGGCACAGGATAGACAGAAGAGCTATGCGGACCGGAGGCGAAGGCCTTTGGAATTTTCAGTCGGGGACCATGTATTCTTACGAGTGTCACCCACCAAAGGAGTCAAGAGATTTGGGCTAAAAGGGAAATTAGCTCCACGTTATATTGGCCCATTTGAGATATTAGAGCGGATTGGAGGTGTAGCTTATCGGTTGGCCTTACCTCCGACACTTGCGGGTGTTCACAACGTATTCCATGTTTCCATGTTGAGGAAATACGTGCCGCGATCTGACCATGTTCTGAAAGAAGTTCCGATATCACTCCAGGCGAATGCGACTTATGAGGAGACTCCAGTACGGATTCTTGATCGCAAGGAGCGGCAGTTGAGGAACAAAACCATCCGACTCGTAAAGGTGGGATGGCAAAGATCATACTGGATGAGGAGGCTACATGGGAGCTGGAGGATACTATCCGAGCTCGATACCCTTATCTGTTTACTTGAGGTATGTGGTTATTACAGAATATGCCTGAATTACTTGTTGCATTTAAGTACGAAATTTGGGGACCAAATTTTAATAAGTGGGGGAGAATGTAAAATACCAGGAAAATATATATATATATATATATATATATATAAAGCATGGTTAGGGATTTTAATTAAATCTAACCTAGCTCTAAGGATATGGGGTTAATTTAAATGGATCTAGGTTTTTGAATAATAGGGTTTTAAACCCACACCTATGATGATCCGTTTACTCCTCTTAAAACCTAACCCGTTCCAAGTCGCAACGCCAAGCCGCTTTTTTTCCTTCCGCCGACTACCGCCATCACTTTTCTACGCAGCGCCTCTTCGATCGCCGTCGCAACTTCGCCTTCCTTCGTCGCAAGACGCGCTGACGATTTCCTCGCTCCGAGCGATCTCCACCACGAACGCCGGCCGCAGACGCCTTCTCCGCACTCCCTCGCTCGCGACTCTCCTCCGCAGTACCGGCCGCGAACTCGACGGCCTTCTCGGACGGATCGAAGCTCCGATTCGCAACTTCCGACGGTAGCGACGGGCAATTCGATCGCGACCGGGCCGCTCATCGTCGGAGCGAAAACCGAGCGCTTGGTGTGGGTGGACAGGATCGCCGGATTCCGGGATTTATCACGGTTTTGGGGTTGGGTCACGCCGGAGGAAATTTCAACAACAAGGTAAGGCTAGTATTTTGACGGATTTTTGGGTGTTCCGTGGATTCACCGCCGCTAATTCGAATGGATTTGGGCAAAGTGACATTTCCGTACGCCGATCGTGAGCCGCCGTGAGGTTTCAATAGTGGTAAGGTGAACAATTTCCATTTTTGTGTTGTAAATCCTGCTCAATTCATTGATGGACAGGAGATGAATGCTTAGGAGTTGTTGATTTGGTTTGGGCGAGGGTCTCGAGCGGTTGTATAGGCGACTGGAAAGGATTTCCACCGGTGACAATTCTAGGGTTGGTAAGTTGAATTATGCTATCACCTTCATCTGTTAATATGCTTGAATTAGAATTGTAAGTGTTGGCTGTGAAATTGGATGGGGTATGGGTTGGTTAAAATGGCTGTAAATGATTATAGGTTAGCCTACTTGTTAACCAGGAATGATAGATATTAATTATAGAGTTGATTGTGGTACGGGACAACTGTAAGGGTTGTGTTTATAAATTAGAGTTATGACTGATTCTGTTGATGATACTATAGAATCGGGTGGGGGGTAAAAAGGTTAAATCTTTATGAGATTAACTTTGTTAAGTCGAATATAAAATAGTATAAGGAAGTTAGCACTTTTGCTAATTAAAACCGATGGATGTAAAATAAATAAACGGTCAAGTCAGGATAATTCGGGTTTCTAATTTGTATTCGATAAAGGGATACGAATATAAGAACGATATAGTAGTGGATTTGTATATCTATTGTCATGTGCTTGAACTTAATGCATATTATGGTTTGTGCAGATCGTGGATACGAGACGGGTCCGCGACCGTGAGGATTATTGAGCAATTACGCAGGTAGGTAATTTCATGGTCGGGTAGATGAAATGATTTTCGATTTAGGCATAGATATGAACCTTAGGTGTTCATATTACCTTGATCATGCTCGCTTATCGCTTGCTTGAACTTACCGCTGATATATATATGTGTGCTCGATTATTGATAACGATATTCCCTAGCATGATCTAGAACTTCTTGATGTGATATAAGTAGGTCGAACGGTTTAGGAGGGTGTAGATGCTCGAGTACGGAGGATGACATAAATTGTAAATTTGGCAAAAAGATCCTCTGTGGATAATTATGACCCTAGATGTAGGACTTATTCCATACTTGTATGTTGCACATTTATTCACCAACCACAGGTTGTGTGAATGGTCATGTGAGTCTGCAGGTCGCTACGGACCGATGGTCCTACCTTGTCATGATCAGATGAGTGACTCTCTACAGGGTAGAGAGTGTACTGATCAAGTGGGTGTGACTCTTTGTTGAACAGAGAGTCTAGGGTCGATGTTCTGTATGTGAGACAAGACTTCATCATCATTGCATGCATACTGACGACATCGTCTTCCATTGGGGTTGAGAGAGTCGTCAGTCATCCTGCCTCCCAGATTACTTTCAGAGGAGTAACTGGTGTGAGGGCATAGCATTTGTTGTGCCGCACTCTACCATTATTGACGATGGTTGTTGGAGTTGCGTGCAGTTGTCCTGAGTGCGGGGTACTCGACCATTCATTAGTAGTGTTAGTCGGAGTGACCAGCAGCAGGGACCCCCGTTGCGTAGCGAGCTACTTACGCTCATATGCTACTGGATCATACTACCCAACTCGGTCACTCGAGAGCGGTGGCGGCTGGAGTCGGGATAGTTGTCATGTCGTGCCACCTAGGCCACACTGGGGTCGTGGTAGCGAGTAGGGGTGCGCAGGCATGACCATGCATGTTGCATTGCCGTATCATACGGTGGTTTGCATATGATTATATATATATACATACCTGCTTGTATATATATATATATGGATGATGGTGATTAGTATACATACAGATACAGTCTATATGGATACTCACCTTGATGATGCATTTGTATGTACTATGCCTGTTGCATTTGTTTGTACATATTCATACATGCTATTGCATATTCCTGTATGGTAGTAGGTTGATATTTGTATACCTATCGGACATTCACAGTGATACCCTTGACTCAAAGTTAGATCTTGTGTTAGTCTGCATCTATTATACCCTATGATGAGATTATATGCCCAGTTGGATCAGATAGAGTAGCCGATCGCTGTATGTCAAAGATCGCTGATGTTCGGGCTTTATTTAGTATATGCATGCATATCTACTGTTATGCTGATGTATACATGTTGTACGAGTAGATTAAATCGCTGAATGACATGTAATATCGATACACATATTTACATGTTTTCTCCGACACCACGAGTTTTACTCACCACCTCCGACTCGGGTTTTTCGTCACGCTTGTAATGTAACGCTTTACTTGGAGTACTGACCGATCCATCCCATCTCCGTTTTCCGAGTCTCCCGAGGAGTTTGTTTTTCTTATGGCTTGGACTTGTTTATTGTGTTGGATTTTGGTCCTATGTCATGGACCTTAGTTTATATTTGACTGTTGTGGATGTTATTTATGGTGTTGATGTTTTTGTACGGTTTTAGTGCTGTGATCTTGTCAGGTGGAGTACACCTGTATTTTATTATGTATGTTGTGGGTATGCGCACTTTATTTCCGCTGCTATTATTTGTTATATATATATACTGTTGTTGTTGTGGGCCTACGGCCTTGTATTAACCCAAATGTTGCCACGCATGTGGGAGATGCCGTCCGCTTGATTTTCGCCTCGATGCTCTCGGCGTGATGACAACTTTATTGGTATCGTGAGTCAAGGTTCTCACGATGCCATATTGTGATTTTGTTTTTGATTCTTGGATTCTCGAGTCGTGATATTTTTTCGGTTTTGGTTTTTGTGAGATGGGATTGACAATGCATAAGCTCCGAGCAACACGGCTAAGTATTCCCGATAATTTATACTTTAGTCGATGCTTACCTAGACTTGTTCAACAGTGAATATCCGAGTCATGCCAATTCTCGCATCGTGGTCGAGGTCGTCCATCCAGGCGAGCAACCAGAGGGAGGGGACGAGATACCGTTGAGACTGAGCCTGCTACTCAAGCACCACCTCAGCAAAACCCTATTGGTGATTCGGAGCCTCAGAATCCGGATACACCACTGACTACGCCAGAGCCCACAGAGTCCAGTAGGCTCAATGATAAGTCACGGATACTCGTGTTAGCACGATCAGCCAAGGAGAAGTTCACCTTGTTCCGAGGGGAGTCCGACCCATGGATCGCCTGATCTTGGCCGGAAAATACGGAAGACACCTTCGAGTATACGAATCGCAGATGTGGAGAAGGTGGGCCTCACGCATATCATCTCGTGAGATCAGCCGCCACTTGGTGGAAATTGCGTAAGACTCTATCCGGGAGCGATGATTACTTGGGCCACCGAGACGCTCGAGGCGATTTTCTTCGCGCTTACAAAGACGCCGTCAGAATTTCTAAGTCTGAAGCAAGGTGATCGTTCTGTTATGGAGTACAACGCAGAGTTTACCAGACTATCAGAGTTCTACTCTCACCTAGTAGCACAGGATGCAGATCAGATGTACTCCACCTGTGGGCCTTGCTATCTATATACGGAGCCGAATGTCAGGATCTACCATTACCTCATACAGGGAGGCACTGGACCGCGCCCTCTTCATCGAGATGACTTCCCAACAAATTTCCAAGGAGAAGGATATCGAGAAGCAGATGACCAAGGGCAAGCAGCAGAACCAGGGTTCAGCTCAGGGGACTCAGAAGAAAGGAACTACGCGAAGTGCTGCGGAAGGGTCAGCTAGATCACAGAAGGGGAAACGTCCAAAGATCGAGTTTTCTGGAGGATCTCAGAGTAGCCGTAAGGGCCGAGGCAGGAATGGATGTTATAAATGTGGATCTGAAAGCCACAGAGTATCAGAGTGTCCGTTGGATCAGCCGGTTTGCTATTATTGCAAACGACCGGGTCATACTAGCCGTGATTGTACGCTGAAGGCACAGTTGGAGTTTCCTGATAGCTCCAACAAAGGGAAGCAGTCTACCCAAAGAATGCAAATGAGGACAAAGACTCATGACTCAGACTTATGGATGAGGCACCAAGATTTCCACCACCTCGGGCTACTGCAGATGGTGGGGTGCCCATACAGATGCCGACAATGATCCAAAGACTCGTGATCTCCTGTGATCTACTACCCGGAGTATCTCGACCTCACTAGCTTGTATCACCACCCTCGTGGATACCGATGTCGCATCAAATACTCACCTCCAAGACTCACAGAGCCAGATCCAGCCGGAGTGGAGGCACACTACTACTTCGTTAGGGATGCAGCCGATGAATATTGAGACTGGACGAGTTTTTGCCATCACTAGAGAGGAGGCACAATGGCCGATGGATCACCATACGCCAGATGGTTTCGCTTTATGCTATATATGCCGATACGCTGATAGATACCGTAGTTCCCATTCATTTGTATCTAGAGTATTTCGAGTAGAGTTGGAAGAATCCCGTGGTTCGCTTGTGGGTTAGCAGATCCTTGCCATCCGGAGAGGTGCCAACTAGCCACCAAGAAATCAAGGGTTGCCCATTAGACTTTGACGGCATATCCTTACAAAGGATCTTCGTGTGTTGGAAATGATAGAGTTCGATATTATTCTCAGATGGACGTTGGCCGCTATCACGCTACAAAGGATTGTAGAGCAAGAGTGGTGACATTCCACCACCGATCAACCACTTGGGAATTTGTTGGTACTAGAGATGATGGATTATCCATTATATCGCCTTTACAGCCTGTAAGCTATCGCCCGTGGTTGTCGTGGTTATTTGCTATCTCCGTCAAAGTTGAGAACGGCGACTACCACCTCTCTCGATGTGCGAGTAGTCCGAGAGTATCCACATGTATTTCCGATGAACTTCCAGGCTTGCCACCTCCTAGGCAAGTGGAATTTGCGATAGAGGTGATTCCAGGAACCGCGCATATATCGAAACCTCCTTATCAAATGGTGCCAAAGGAGCTGAATGAACTTAAAGTTCAACTGTAGGAGTTGCTGGATAATGGATTCATCCGACCTAGTGTTTCACCATGGGGAGCACCGGTACTCTTTGTCAAGAAGAAGGATGGATCATTGAGGTTATGTATTGACTATCTAAGAATCAATGCGATACGTTAGAACAAATATCCACCGCCGAGGATAGAAGATTTGTTCGATCGGCAAGGATACATGTGTATTCTAAAATTGATCGCGCTCGAGGATATCATCGCCGGATAAGAGATGAGGATGTTCGTAAAACAAACACTCGCACTTATGGACATTACGAGTTTCTAGTGATGTCGTTTGGTCTCATGAATGCCCCAGCTGCATTTATGGACTTAATGAACCGGGTATTCCTGAGGTATATAGATCAGTTCGTAATAGTGTTCATCGACGATATATTGATTTATTCTCGATCCGAGGAAGAGCATGAACAACATCTGCGGATAGTATTGGAAATTTTGCGACAGGAGCAGTTGTATGCCAAGTTTAGCAAATGTGCGTTCTGGTTATCCTCAGTGGGTTTTCTTGGACATGTGGTGTCCAACAGAGGTATTTCTGTAGATCCCCAGAAGATTGAGGCGATTACCAGTTGGGAGCAACCAAAATCAATACAGGAGGTTCATAGTTTCCTTGGTCCGCCTGCATTATTATCAGGTTTGTGGAGGATTCTCGAGTATCGCCATGCCACTCACTCGTCGACTCGGAAGAGTCAAGTTCACAGTCGGAGGCACTGTGAAACTAGCTTCCGGGAGCTTAAGCGGCGACTAGTTCTGCACCTATCTTAGTGATTCCTTCTGGTGTTGATGGGATGGTTCTCTATACGGATGCTTCTATCCAAGGGTTGGGTGCAGTCCTGATGCAGTCCAACCGTGTGGTATCTTATGCCTCCCGTCAACTAAAAGATCACGAGAGAAATTACCCAGTGCACGATCTGGAGTTAGCCGCCATTATTTTCGCATTGAAGATATGGAGGCACTACTTGTATGGGATTACCTTTGAGATATACACAGGACCGCACTAAAAGTCAAGTATTTGTTCACACGAAAGAGTCAATCGAGACGAGACGATGGATGGAGTATCGAAGGATTACGATCGCACCATCCGATCATCCGGGAAAAGCTAATGTGGTAGCGGATGCGGCAGGCGGGAAGTCTAGTGGAGTTACGCCACATCCGGCGATTCTTCGATCCGTTCGATTCTCAGAGTTGGGATTGTCGGAACACGGTCAAACATCCCAGGGGATATTAGTTTCTATGGTTGCCCAGTCTGCCATTGCTGAGAGGATCAAGGAAGCACAAGTCAGTGATCAACATCTGCAGTTCTTGAGTAGCACGATAGACTCGACGTCGGTAAGGATTTCTGTGATGGCGAGAATGGTGTACTTGCTGAGGACGACTATGTGTTCGGACACACACCCAGTTAAGAAGAATTGCTACATGAAGCACATCGATCGAGATTTGCTATACATCCCGGTGGTACTTTGGATGTATCGAGATTTGAAGCGCTTATCTTGGTGGAGCGGTATGAAGCGGGATATTGCGATTTTGTGGCACGATGTCCGTATGCGCAGTGAAGGCCGAACATCGAAACTGCGGGTTACTTCAGAAATCTCGATCCGGAATGGAAGTGGAGCATATCACGATGGACTTCATGGATTACCCGAACCCGTAAAGGACATCTGCGATTTGGGTGATCGTGGATCGATTAACCAAATCACTCACTTCCTTCCGATGCGTGAGGCGGACTCATTGGATCGTCTGGCGGAATTATCTTCTTGAGAGATCATCGATTACATGGAGTACCATTGAGTATTATATCGATAGAGATCCGCGATTTACTTCAGCGATTCGCAGCGAGCTATGAGCACGAGCTTCGACTCGGTCTGACCTTTCATCCGCAGACAGACGACGGATCGAAGCGTACCATTCGGACTTTGGAGGATCTATTGAGATCTTGCGTCATGGATTTCGTGGCGATTGGGAGGATCACATTCCTTTAGTGGAGTTTGCCTACAACAACAGCGGCTACCACTCTTCTATCCAGATGGCTCCATTCGAGGCATTATCTGGCGAACCTGCGGATCTCCTGTTATGGGAAGAAGTTGGGAACGAGCGGCTATTGGGGCCCCGAGTACCCAGGATGCGAGTTGATGCGAGTGATCGGGCGATGATTATCTGAGGCACAGGATAGACAGAAGAGCTATGCGGACCAGAGGCGAAGGCCTTTGGAATTTTCAGTCGGGGACCATGTATTCTTACGAGTGTCACCCACCAAAGGAGTCAAGAGATTTGGGCTAAAAGGGAAATTAGCTCCACGTTATATTGGCCCATTTGAGATATTAGAGCGGATTGGAGGTGTAGCTTATCGGTTGGCCTTACCTCCGACACTTGCGGGTGTTCACAACGTATTCCATGTTTCCATGTTGAGGAAATACGTGCCGCGATCTGACCATGTTCTGAAAGAAGTTCCGATACCACTCCAGGCGAATGCGACTTATGAGGAGACTCCAGTACGGATTCTTGATCGCAAGGAGCGACAGTTGCGGAACAAAACCATCCGACTCGTAAAGGTGGGATGGCAGCATCATACGGATGAGGAGGCTACATGGGAGCTGGAGGATACTATCCGAGCTCGATACCCTTATCTGTTTACTTGAGGTATGTGGTTATTACAGAATATGCCTGAATTACTTGTTGCATTTAAGTACGAAATTTGGGGACCAAATTTTAATAAGTGGGGGAGAATGTAAAATACCAGGAAATATATATATATATATATATATATATATATATATATATATATATATATATATATATATATATATATATATATATAAAGCATGGTTAGGGATTTTAATTAAATCTAACCTAGCTCTAAGGATATGGGGTTAATTTAAATGGATCTAGGTTTTTGACTAATAGGGTTTTAAACCCACACCTATGATGATCCGTTTACTCCTCTTAAAACCTAACCCGTTCCAAGTCGCAACGCGAAGCCGTTTCTTTTTCCCTTCCGCGCCGACTCCGCCGCCATCACTTTTCTACGCGAGCGTTCCCTTCGATCGCCGTCGCAACTTCGTCTTCCTTGCCTGCGCACGCGCGACGATTTCCCTGCTCCGAGCGATCTCGCCACCACGGAACGCCGGCCGCCAGACGCCCTCTCCGCACCAGTCTCCTCGTCGCACGACTCTCCCCTCCGCAAGCAGCTGCCGGCGAACTCGACGGCCTTCTCGGGACGGACTGGAAGCTCCGATTCGGCAACTTCCCGACGGTAGGCAGACGGGCGATTTCTGATCGCGACTGGCCGTTCATCGTCGGAGCGAGAAAACCGGGAGCGTCGGTGGTGTGGGTGGACAGGACTGCCGGATTCCGGGGATTTACTGCCGGTTTTGGGGTTGGGCTGCCGGAGGAAATTTCAACAACAAGGTAAGGCTAGTATTTTGACGGGATTTTTGGGTGTTCTGTGGATTCACCGTCGCTAATTCGAATGGATTTGGGCAGTGACATTTCTGTGGGCTGCCGATCAGGGGGGAGCTGCTGCCGTGAGGTTTCAATAGTGGTAAGCAGGAACAATTTCCATTTTTGTGTTGTAAATCCCGTTCAATTCATTGATGGACAGGAGATGAATGCTTAGGAGTTGTTGATTTGGTTTGGGCAGGGGTCTCGAACGGTTGTATAGGGCAGAATTGGAAAGGATTTCCACCGGTGACAATTCTAGGGTTGGTAAGTTGAATTATGCTATCACCTTCATCTGTTAATATGCTTGAATTAGAATTGTAAGTGTTGGCTGTGAAATTGGATGGGGTATGGGTTGGTTAAAATGGCTGTAAATGATTATAGGTTAGCCTACTTGTTAACCAGGAATGATAGATATTAATTATAGAGTTGATTGTGGTACGGGACAACTGTAAGGGTTGTGTTTATAAATTAGAGTTATGACTGATTCTGTTGATGATACTATAGAATCGGGTGGGGGTAAAAAGGTTAAATCTTTATGAGATTAACTTTGTTAAGTCGAATATAAAATAGTATAAGGAAGTTAGCACTTTTGCTAATTAAAACCGGCGGATGTAAAATAAACAGTCAAGTCAGGATAATTCGGGTTTCTAATTTGTATTCGATAAAGGGATACGAATATAAGAACGATATAGTAGTGGATTTGTATATCTATTGTCATGTGCTTGAACTTAATGCATATTATGGTTTGTGCAGATCGTGGATACGAGACGGTCCCAGCGGTGAGGATTATACGAGCAATTCTTAGTAGGTAATTTCTCTGGTCGCTAGATGAAATGATTTTCAGATTTAGGCATAGATATGAACCTTAGGTGTTCATATTACCTTGATCATGCTCTGCTTATCGTTATGCTTGAACTTACCGTTGATATATATATGTGTGCTCGATTATTGATAACGATATTCCCTAGCATGATCTAGAACTTTCGATGTGATGTAAGTAGGTCGAACTTTAGGAGGGTGTAGATGTTCGAGTACGGAGGATGACCATAAATTATAAATTTGGCAAAAGATCCTCTGTGGATAATTATGACCCTAGATGTAGGACTTATTCCATACTTGTATGTTGCACATTTATTCACCAACCACAGGTTGTGTGAATGGTCATGTGAGTCGTGGGCAGTGTGTCGCTACGGACCGATGGTCCTACCTTGTCATGATCAGATGAGTGACTCTCTCTGAGGTAGAGTGTCTTGATCAATTGGGTGTGACTCTTTGTTGAGCAGAGAGTCTAGGGTAGATGTTACGTATGTGAGGCGGTACCCTCGTATCATTGCATGCATCATCGACATCGTCTCCCTTGGGGTTGAGAGAGAGTCGTCGGTCATCCTGCCTCGAGTTACTTCGGAGTAAGCGGTGTGAGGGCATAGCATTTGTTGTGCGCACTCTACCATTATTGGCGATGGTTGTTGGAGTTTGCGCGGTTGTCTGAGTGCGTGGTACTCGACCATTCATTAGTAGTGTTAGTCGGAGTGACCAGCAGCAGGGACCCCCGTTGCGTAGCGAGCTACTTACGCTCATATGCTACTGGATCATACTACCCAACTCGGTCACTCGAGAGCGGTGGCGGCTGGAGTCGGGATAGTTGTCATGTCGTGCCACCTAGGCCACACTGGGGTCGTGGTAGCGAGTAGGGGTGCGCAGACATGACCATGCATGTTGCATTCTTAGTATCATACGGTGTTTTGCATATGATTATATATATATACATACACCTTGTATATATATATATGGATGATGGTGATTAGTATACATACGAATCTGATCTATATGGATACACACTTTGATGATGCATTTGTATGTACTATGCCTGTTGCATTTGTTTATACATATTCATACATGCTATTGCATATTTCTGTATGGTAGTAGGTTGATATTTGTATACCTATCAGATATTCACAGTGATACCCTTGACTCAGGTTAGGATATTGTGTTATCTTGTCTTTATTATACCCTATGATGAGATTATATGCCCAGGTTGGATCAGGATAGAGTAGCTGACTGCCAGGTATGTCAGCATCGTTGATGTTCAATTTAATTTAGTATATGCATGCATATCTACTGTTATGCTGATGTATACATGTTGTACGAGTAGATTAAACTGTTGAATGACATGTAATATTGATACACATATTTACATGTTTTCTCTGATTACCTGCTGAGTTTTACTCACCACCTCCGACCCTGGGTTTTTCTGTCGCCCAGGTAACAGGTAGACGACTTCGTGACGACTTGGAGCTGCGCCGACCGATCCATCCCATCTCCGTTTTCCGAGTCTCCCGAGGAGTTTGTTTTTCTTATGGCTTGGACTTGTTTATTGTGTTGGATTTTGGTCCTATGTCATGGACCTTAGTTTATATTTGGACTTCGTTTTTATGTTGTGGATGTTATTTATGGTGTTGATGTTTTTGTACGGTTTTAGTGCTGTGGTCTTGTCAGGTGGAGTACACCTGTATTTTATTATGTATGTTGTGGGTATGCGCACTTTATTTCCGCTGCTATTATTTGTTATATATATACTGTTGTTGTTGGGGGCCTACGGGCCTTGTATTAACCCGAAATGTTGCCACGTACAGGGGAGATGCTGTCCGTTTGATTTTCGGCTCGGCATGCTCTCGGGGCGTGACATATAAACTTAGGGGTAATATGTAGAAAGTGCATGAACATATAGGGTGAAGAGATCTACAAGTATACATGTGAAGATCTACAGATATATAGCATGAGTCCAATAGACATACAGTCCTATCCAAATCTAATAACAAGTAACCACAGTATAGTCATACTCAATGTATATACTAAACTGATCAACTGATCATGAAGTAATGTACCAACGTACCTGACGGTCTACAACACCATATGCTACATCATCCTGAACAGGTATACAATTACATAACTCATATAACGTACCAGGTCATTCCCATACCTGACCAATACTCAGACATATGAACAGTATATAATCACATGTAATAACATTCCGGTCCATACCACACTATGACATGACGCTAATCAAACGCATACAACAATCTGGACCAACCCATAAATCATGCTCAACACATAGCAGTATATAAAATGCAGATGACATGTATCATGATGAACAATCATATGCAACAATCATAGCTCAATCAAATGCAATATCTCACAGGCATATGTAAAACATATATCAAATACATGCATATATATATATCAGCAATGCATATGCATGATCACTGTCTGCGGACCCGTCCAACCACGACCCCAGAGTGGCCAGGGTGGCACGACAATGACAACTAGCCCGACTCCAGCTACCATTACTCTCGAGTGGCCGAGTTGGGTAGTATGACTGAGTAGCGTATAAGCGTAAGGAGCTAACTACTCCTAGGGGCCCCTGCTGCAAGCCACGCCTCCCTACCCATGAGTAGACAAGTGCCGCACACAGGACAACTGCACGTCACACAACCACCGTCTATAGTGGGCGAGTGCTAACACCACTCTGCACAGTGGCAAAGTGTGCATCTCCAGCTACCACCGTCTATAGTGGTCGAGCACGGCATATCCAATGCTATGCCCTCAACCCTGCTACCACTACCCCGAGTGGCCGGGGAGGCAGAATGATTGACGATCCGTCTCAACCACAAGGGAGACCCAGTCAACAGCATGCATGGAATGTAATGATGCATAGCTTCATACATGTATCCTCGCCACACTCCCTATCCCACGGGGAGTCCTGGTCAACCAAAAGTCAACTATGCAAGGACTACAATCCACAAGACTCTCTTTATCGCACAAAGAGTCATACTCATCTGACAGTCAACCACGCTAAGACCTCTAGTCAGTAGCGATATACTATCGACCGTCCATATAACCATACACAGACACACAATCCATAATGAATATACCAACACACTAGGACCTCTAGTCCATGACCACATACTGACAACCACACATTTATCTAAGCACAGACAACTAGATCGACCATAGATGCACCACTAATACGGGTATGATATAACAATCGACTCCATAATCCAATCCATCACCTAACTCTAGTGATGTAACACAGTAACCCAATCTGAGGTCACAAAGATAACCCTAACCACCTGTACTTACTGAACATCTATCAGCTAACACATAATAGGGTTTATAGTTCTTATCCGTGCTAGATAATCAATGAAGTAACAGAGTATATATCTTAAAGGTCAAGGCAGTACAAGCATATGATTAAATAAGAGTGGATCTAAGATCAAAGTAATAGCATAAGTCCAAGTTCATACACTGGAATTTGATCAAAACTACCGGACCAGGTAGATATTACCCACCTGATATATAATCTGTGTTATCCATCTCCACGTTTATGTATCCATCACCATCAAAGTCCTGTAACAATAGGATACAATTAAGTACCATCGCATATCTAATGATCACGAATAAAACATGATTGTTCTCCAACTATACCATCACTAGATCAATCGGACACATTTACAACATCTAATTCATTAACTACTAATACTTCACATATTAACCAAATTCCATCAATCTATAATCATATCCTCCAACAATATTATTCCAACTAAATCCACATTTAGCTATCGACCAGAATGTTACACAATCTTAGGATAGTAAATTGTAATAGCAAATCTAAAACAATTTGTTAACTACATCCACCACAATTCCAATAATCTTAAACCAAAACATTACAAACTGCATAATCTATAGGTAAACCACCCCTCAACAATCAGAACCATCATCCATAACAATTAAAACTTACCTCACAGCCTCATTCAGAAGATCCAATCCACTATAGTAATCCTCGTTCACCTATAATCCATTTCAACTATCAAAATTTAGAGGTATATTGATTCACAATCACTAATAACCATAGACATCGTAAGTTTCCCTCTAATTAAGTTTTTGGACTTCTCAAATCAACACCAGAAACAATGCATTAATCCCAAATTCACCTTAGGAAGTTCAAATTTGCAATGATCTGATTCATCGGCCAAAAGCATCACTCCGATTGCCCTTTCCCATCTAGAAATCACGAAGACACAGCTAGAACAATGATCTGATCGTTGCGACGATTTCTAACAGAGGGAAAAAAACAAATCAACTGAAACCAGATCACTACGCTACCTTAAGGAAAAAGGATGATACCAGTGCTTACCCAACTGTGACGTCATTGGAGTCGATCTGACTTCCCTCGTCGCCGGCAGAGATATCAACGGTAGCTTCCCATCGTCGTCTCCGTTTCTCCCCTGATCCGCAATCGCCACCCCGCAGGTGGAAGCTAGCTCTCCTCTCGCTAGGCCAGTGATCTCCAGTCAACGAGAACCCAGCTGAGCAACCCACTCCGCGACAAGGAGGAAGAAGAGAGCCGAAGGGGAAACTCGGTGATCGCGATGAGGAACACCCAAAAATAGCGAAGCGAAGAAAAGAGTACAGTGTTTGATCGGGTTTGGGCTTATATAAGCTGTTCCACCTTTAGGCTTGAACCGGGTTATACTCAACCCTAATCTAAGTTGAGCCTAGCCCTAATTAACCTTAGCCCCTTTTTGATTAACCCCATTAACTACTATGAAGAGTTAATCCCTATATTTATTTATTTATTTCGTATCTTACAACCTACAACCTTTATTCATCTAGCTTCGATCTCATTGATCTATAAACTACATTCCAACAAATCCAATCCACAGATACTTCAACACCAATCCACTATCTAAGTGAAATTATACCAATTAAACTTACCTTGCACCGCCGAGTTAGATCCACTAGGAAAACTATGTTTCCACCACCTTTACAACCTGTCATACATAAAACACATGCAATAACAATCTTCATTCGATCAACTAATTATCATCTCACCGTAAAACTAGTTGCACAATATTTCTTCAACCACAATATAATAAGATTTGATGATTAGGTTATATAAAACTCACTGATCGTTTCACATACCTCAACTCTCAAATTGCCATGAACTGAGGTGGTGGCCTTGCATCTCATAGCTCTGAAATCAAACTGTCAGGAAAAGAGTGGAAACATGAAACAATGAACCTGCGATTGGTCGGTGCAGTGGCAGGTGGTTGAGCTAGGGCTCATGGGAGGAGATGTGGCAGCTTGAAATGAGTGGGGGTCGATGCATGTTGCTTGCGGTGCAAAGTCAATCAGAGATATGGTGCCCCGTGATGGCTGAGATTGGAAGGTAGTGGCGTCAAGTGAGATGCTTCGACGGCGATGGGGTGGTGTCACATGATCGAAATTAAGAGAACGCTCGACAGCGGAGAAGCTGGTTGAAGGTGATTGATAGCCAAAGAAAAGCATCGGCGGTGGCTCAATCTCACTACAATCAAGCATGGTGGAGTCGTGATCGGTGGCCTTTCCGCTCGAGGTGATCTCTGGCGACAAAGTGACAATGTTGAAACGACAGTAACCGACTGAAGAAAGGAATCGGGGAGAAGAGAAATGATGGAGAAACGAGAGAAATAGGGATTTGAATTAATGAGAAAATAATAAACTTATGTTTTCATTTATATAACTTAGTTTAATGGCTTCCATTAAGTCTTTATTCACAATTAATCCAAACATACTTTATTAATGCCTATTAAATCTTTCCCCATATAACGCCATATTAATTCCCATTTAAATTCAGAAAAATTTCTAAAATTCCTAAGAAATTCTATAAGAAAATTTCTCAATTAACTATTATTATTTTATTTTTTCGATATCTTATAGAATGTTAGGCAAGTGTAGAAAGTCTTAGTCGATCATAGAGGACCAGATATTATGTGAATATAGAAATCGTAACAGATCATAGAGGATCAGAGTTAAGTGAGTGTGAAGTCTAAACAAGTTAGGGAGGATTAGATAATTTCCATTGGTGAAGTATCGATAAGTTAAGGTTGATCAAATGTTAGGCATGAGATGGAAAGTCTAAATAGGTTTACAGAGGATAATATAGTGAAGTCATGACAAGTCAAGATTGATTGAATCCTAGGCGAAAGGTCTTGACAAGTCAAGGGTGACCGAATACTAAATGGGAAAGTCCTAATAGATAAAAAGTGACTGGATGCTAGACGGAAAAAAAAAGTCTAGCAGGTTGAGGTTAATCATATATCAAGTGATATGAGAGTTCAATTTTGGTTAAACTGAAATAGAGGTATCAATCGACTATTATGAAACAACAATCGATTGATAATAGTAAACCCTAAGTTCGAGGGTTTAAGAAGATTTATGAGAGTTTTGGGTGTTAACAATTGACTACTGGGTATTAGTAGTCAACTGCTACATTAGTTGAGTGGTGCATTTCATTGATGTTACTGTTGGAGAAAATAGAAAGCTTTGAACTCAACTATAGCAATTCAACTAATCATCAACAATTGACTATTGTATGGGAGCAATCAATTGCTGTCACAAGTTGAGTGAATAGAAGGTTCAACAATCGAGTAGATAATTCAACTGTTTGATCAATAGTCGACTGATGTGGTCAAAATTTGAGTTGGAGAGAGTCATTCTATGATAACAACATTTGAATTCAAAGGAACAATCGACTGATGAGTTCTAGTAGTCGATTGATAGACAAAAATCATCTTAATAATAACCCTATAAAAGAGGATTTTGTAGAATATTTGAGTAGTCAAATCTAGAAGGTTTTAAAGAATAGTGCTACAATATTTCCAAAAGATAGGAGGTATTCTAAAGCCATTATGATGTTCTTAAAACCAAGATTTCGTGTAAACTTGTTTCATTTAATTTCTCTCTTAATATCATTGTATATTTGGTTTGGCATGTATTGTAAGAGTTTTCTTCTCCTCTAGAAGGTACCTAAGAAGAAAAAAGCATTGAGGTGATAGCTATACTAGGACTAAACCATGAAGTAGAAATCAGAAATTTTGAATTACATAAAATCGAGGTGCCTCTGTGTTTGTTATATTTTCTATGTAGAATACTTTGTAGATAAGCATGAACAATGATCCATTGAATCAAATGCAATCACTATTCATCTCCTTCGAGTGGTATCATTAGAACCAATAAGTAGTATCAGAGCTAGGTAACCTCGAAGGATTCACAACCAATGGAGCATAGTGCTAGAGGAAGGAAGACAATATTTGAGCTCCTTGATATCTAACTAGTGGTATCATAGTAAGGTTGTTCTTCACCAGATTAATCATTGAAGGAGCACAATGCTAGAGGAAGAAGTGGGAGCTGTAATAAGGGAATCAAATGAAGTTTGAAGATAGACCTAGATTTGATACTTGATTTCCATCACCCTTTGAACTTGTAGGATTTGCTCAGTGGAAGATAAGAATAGAGATATTTTTTTCTAATGGAGGAGTTTGAAGTTCCAAAAAATAAAAGAGGATGACCTCTTGGCAAGAGCAAATGGATCGAGGAACAAATCCAAAGATTTAAGACACATGACAAGGTAATAAAGATTTTAATAAATTTGACGTCTAATGATCTATTGTATAAAATAGGTAAATACCAAGATGTCAAAGATCTATGAAGCAAATTGACCAAGCTTTATGAAAATCCATGATCAACACAAAACAAGGATGAGCTCGAAAAAAAAAAGATTCATTGGATCAAGAACCGAAAAACTTAGAGGATGAAAGATGTTCAATTTCCAAGATGGAGGAGAATGAAGAAACCTCTACCCCAAGTATTAAAGGGTAGGATAGAACATCGACACTAGGATAAGAAGAGCTCTTAATATCCAAAGTGAACAAGGAAGATTGTGCCATTTCTATAAGTTAGGGGGAGAAAGAGAAAAGAGTATATAGTGTGCTTTTTATATAATCAATATAGACACTATCAAATCAAATTCCAAGGGAGAGGAACTCAATTAAAGACAAAGGAGAAAACTCCAGGTTAGAGGGGGCTCCTAGGGCAAAAAAACAAGATACATTATTAAATGGAATTTCTTTATTTCAAGATAAAACCATGCTATAAATAAATTTTATGATTTAAGTGCTCATTATTGTGATAATAGAAAATTTGATAAACCTAAGTATAATTCTAAGTTATATCATAATAGATCTATCATACTTGAGGATAGGAAGATAGATATTGATCTAGGCAATAACCATATAAGAAGACTAGACATATGTCTAGAAAGACAAATGATCAAGAAAAATATAAAAAAAAATCAAGAATTATTATTTTAGAAGAAGAAAATCAAACTTTATGATCAAAACTAAATAAATTAGAGAAATATCTTAAAGAGATGGAATATGTATTTAAAGGGTCAAAGGAATGAAATCTAGAATTAGATAGACAAGAGCTACCTAAGGACAATACGGATTTGAAAAAATAAGCCTAAGTCTAAGGAGAGTATGTCAACATACCATAGAGTCCTATATAACTATGAAACAAATTCGAGGTCTAGGAGTGGGATCAAAATTATAGGGAGGCTATCCCTAGTTTTGCCCTTGATAAAACCTACATGACTAAGGCTTCTAAAATATCTAAAAGAGTCATTAGAAAGGTATCTAGGGAGTTTATTTATAGTGCATGCCTAGTAAATTCAAGGAGTTTCAATAGATATTAAATTTTTAGAGTGTGATCATCTCACGTTAAATGGATAGAGGGTGTGCCAACTTAGAATAGAAGAGTAGTTAACATAACTATAGTAAGTTTAACACTTTTTTGATGTATAATAATACTTTAAAAATGAAATTAGAAATTTATCTCAAGACATTTTAGGATGTGTCAATGGAAATAAAAGTTTAAGTTGATCAAAGTTGACATATTAGGATAACATTATACAGTGTGTCAAGTTTGAGAGTTTTGACACACTCAAGGGAATTAGTTTGTTTATGTCAATTATGTATTTCATATAATAGTAGATAATGATGCTTAGATTGGAAATCTAGGTCTTTATATACTATTGTGTTATATTCATCATGATTTATGAGTTATGTTATATGTTATGATATTATGTCATATATCTCTGCAAAAGATTGGAACCGCCAATCTAGCGGTCCTCACCGGCCTGTTCCATGGTCATTGTGAGGGAGGTAAATCATGTAGGACCCTATGAGCTTTGACCTGATGGCCAAGACACGTGGGAGTTATTTGAATTCAGGAAAGAGTTTTAGACCTCCTCTGGAATCGACCCATGTCATATCTGCAAGTACCGTCGTGCCTTAGCTACCATGTCATCCCCGTGAGGACAATATTATGCCATACATGATTGTATAGATATTGGGATAAATGCTTTTATTTTAGTATATGATTTTTTATTTTGTCTTGCCATGACATACATGCATTATTTAAGCTTGATAGATTTCTTTTGAAAGTTATACATTTGATCATTTATATGCATTAATTCAATATTTTGAAATTAAGGACAAATGATTTTTTTTTAGCTAACACTCGATATCCAAGCCTTTGGCTCGACTAGTCCTGGGGCGATCGACCCGACCCTACGAAAGTTTTTCCATCGGTCATCAGGGTAAATCGGAAAGCACTCTCGAACCTTAGATGCCTGAGAAACTACATGGGTGTCCTGCCGCTGCACCATAGCGCGTGCGCGGGGGGGGGGGGGGCAACAAATGACTATTTGATATCACAAGGAGTGATCAAATTAATAATGTCTAAATAAAAATGTATAATCTCTTAGTCTAGGAAAAAATAAATTTATATTTCATAAAAATTATATGATAAATTGTGTGTATTGAGATACATTAGACATAAGTGAAATATTAAAATGATGAGTTAAGTTCAAGGTGTCGACACGATGCATCATTATGAACTAAGCTTCATCAAATAATATACATTTTATATGAATCAATAATAGGAAAAACTAATGTATAAGTTATATACAAAGCATAGATCATAATTGGAAATTGATTTTAAACAAGATTTTAATGTTTTTTTTTAAACCTTGAATTCAATTTGTTAATAGAAATTATCATTATAATATTGATACAAAATTAGGATAAAACATTAAAGTTTTCAATGATTTTCAACTTTAGATTATTCTTTGAAAATAATAGATATTTTTATAGAAAATTATTTTTTCCTCATAGTATTTCATATAAGTAATATTAGTATGAAGTTTCATAATTTTGAAAAAGTCATGGAATTACTTGTGTATTTTCAAAGTTGAATTGAAAATTGAACTTTAGAATTATTAAACATCAGTCGATTGCTTCAAAATAATTTTTAAAATAATAGTCGACTGCTATATGTATCATAATTAGATTGAACAAGCCTCTGCGGGAAGGGCCTAGTGGCTAGCGCATATAAACGTTGCATTATAGGATAACGGATCAATTCCTCGTAAATGCGAGGGTGTCGTCCCTCCATGTGCTAGTTACTAGTCATAAGGGCCAAAGACCTACCATGATTTACCTCCCTTATGATGGTCCGGAGGCGGACTGGTAGGGGCCGCTAGGTTGGTGGATTCCAACCTTTTGCATTATCGAACAAAATAGTTTATTCATAATGATAAGGGCTAGGCTATTCACACCCCATCAATTATTAAACACACTCTTACTTTTTTTTTCAAAAATATTGTTATATGAAAAGTCTAAAATGCCCTTTTTTTAATAAAATTTAACTCGCTTTCTCCCTCATTGTTTTCTCTCTTCCTCTTCTCATTCGGTCGATAGAAACCAAACACATTTATATTACATTCGATAGATCATTACTGAAAAGATTCTAATGTGTTTGGCAGATGGTAGCTGAATATGCATTAATATGTTCGGTGGACCAGGATCGAACGATGCAGGAATGCAATGATGTCGGATTCCAACCACAATTCATACTCGCATCATTGCTCCGATGATCACTATAGTTAACCTTGAATTGGTTGGAGTCACCGCCATAGTCCGATTGACTGAATTGCGGCTAGATTGTGGTCAAAACCCGAAAAAATTGTGATTATCGATCTTTGCGGTAATGTCGCGATCGTCGATGTTGTAGTTGCAATCGCGGTAAATCGACTGCGATGCAATCGAGTCAATTCCAATTGCAATTCGATGGAATCTAGCCACAGTTTGGGTGAAATCTGACCACAGTCCGATTGACATCAGAGTCCAATCGGACTGCACTCGGATTTCAATTAAATTGTGATCGAAATCGATTGCAATTGCAGTCGTCAACGCCCGCAGTATTGGTGGTTACAATTCGGTCAGATCCTAAATAATGAAAAACATATAAAACAAGGTAATTCTATCCACACCCCCTTCTCTAAATACACCCAGTGATATTTTTTTATCACAAAATTTTCTAAATATATCTCATACTATTTCTATTTTATCCTGTCTAAAAATCAGTCGTGTGCTCGACATCGTTGATCGCGCAAAGCTACTATCGCTTGGCATCGTCATTGAGCGATCGAATTCTGGCCATGATCCGGTTGGAATTCGAGCACGGCTTGACCGACATTAAGGTCCAAGCAGATCAAGACATGATTTTGGCCACATTGCGACCACGATTGCGATCATCAGCGATCGCAACACTGATCACTGATTTCGATCGCTATTCGTCTGGCCTTGATTCGGTTGGACTCCGATGTCAACCATACCATGATTGGATTCTAGTTGGATTGAGATTGGATTATGACCGGAATCTATCATGATTGTAGTTGTCAGCTAGCAACTGCAGTGTTGACCTTCATAATTATGTCAGATTTTAGCCACAATCTGTTCGCAGTTCGGTTGGCCAGACTCCGGTGGCGACTCCGATGGATTCAAGATTAGTTATAGTGATCACCGGAGAAATAATACGAAGACGAATTGCGGTTGGAATCCAACCTCATTGCATTCTGATGTCATTTGGTCCTAGTCTACCGAACACGTTAATGTTTGTTCGATTATCATCTGTCGAATATATTAGAATCTATTCGATCATGATCAATCGAACTTAATATAAATGTGTTTAGTTTCTATTGACTGAACGATAAGGGGAAGATAAAAAGCAGTGAGGGAGAAAGTGGATTAAAATAATGCCATTTTAGATTTTTCATCTAAAGATATTTTTGAAAAAAAAAATTAAGGATGTGTTTAGTAATTGATGGCTTGGCTCTAATGATAAATGCTGTGAGAGCTCGTTCACACAGTTTTGTCCTCGTGATGTAGCAATGAAGGCGTTATGTTAAGCGTCTAATTTGAACTAGAGAGGAGAATCATCCAAAAACCAAAGATACAATATTAAGGCTACATTTGATACGGGGTAATCAGGCTTATAATGTAATCGGATTATATTACAAGATGATTTATTTTTTTTGTTAACATTTTAAAGATGTAATGTAATGTAATCGCATTACAAAATAAGAGTCAAGATCCGTAATCTCGATTACGAAGGAAAAGCGATGTAATCCGATTACATTACGGACTCAATATTTGTCTTTACAAATATGTCCTTCTTTTATTTTGTCTAATTGCTTCGATGTCTTTGGATCGGTACATGGCCGGCCGTGACCGGCGTGACCGGACGGCCGTGATCGGTAAACGATCGAACACCGCCCATCGCCCACCGGTGCCCTTCGGCGATCGGCGACAACCTTATAAGGCTATTTTTGTCATTTTATAATAATATGAATTACATTCCTTATAACAAATATGGATACCAAACAAACGAATGTAATCACTTTTGTAATCAAAGATTACACACCAATTGCTAACCAAACACAGTAATATAATACACATTACATTATATTACATTACATTACAAGATTGATTACATTATAAGATTGATTACATTATCCCATACCAAACGTAGCCTAAACAACAAACTATCACGAGAGAAAATTTGTAGGAGAAAAAGGACTGCCCAAAACTGAGACAGACAATTTGTGTGTGTGTGTGTGTCAATGTCGATGCCACTTTGGCCACTTGTTTATAAAATTATAGTTATAAAAATAGTGAGACTCGTACAGAATAGAAGCTAGCAATCAGTCAAGTGTTGGGCCAGATGCTTGCAATCCACTTGGTTTTAGCTTTAAGTTCACTGCAACATTAATTATATTTTGAGCAATAAATAATAATTGCTACTGACGAATGCTTGCCTTTGTTTGGTCGCAATGAAATTGCTGGGTTAACGCCCTCATTTGGGCCCTCAAGTGTGGCCCAGACTAGAAATCGAAATTCCATTTGAATCCTTTAAAATTCGTTAATTTGTATCCGCACCTCTCGCAATGAGCTGCACTCTCTCATAGGAACACTGCCACCGCCATCTCTCTCTCTCTCTCTCTCTCTCTGTTCGCCGCACCTTTCTTTCCTTCCCTTTTCCACCCCCAAATGGCGAAGCTCCGTAAGTTCCTCGTCGCCGGAAGATGGCTCAACCTTCCATCCTGCCTCTGGCCATGACTGAGTTTGGGAGCCTACTCCTTGCTCTTTCTTCTCCTCTTATCGATCTGCTGCTTCTCGCCTCCCTTTAGGTCTGTTCTGTGCTCGCGGCGCCGATGAACAGCTACGAGGCGGCGCTTGGGGGCCTTCGCCCTTTCACGGAGGCTCAGTGGCAGGAACTGGAACACCAGGCGTTGATCTTGAAGTATCTGATAGCAGGCGTTCCCGTGCCGCCGGAGCTCATCGTTCCCATTCGGAGAAGCTTCGAGGCTTTGGCCGGAAGATATTATCACCCTTCGCGTAAGTGATTGAGGCCAAACTCTCATCATTTTGCCCTCTTGTTTTTCTGTTTTACGAGTGGCTTCCGTTTGAAGCTTATTTACTGATTCGAGTTTTCCTTTGAAGTCGATTTTTTATTTTTATTTTTATTTTTTGGTGGTTGAGTCGACTCGAGTGAGATTTTCCTGAGACTAAATGTTTTGGGTGATCGTTTTCAAGTTCTCTTATTGGTTTGCTTCAGAAGGTCGTGAACATGTTCGTACATTTGTCTTATGTGGCCTTTTTTCGTGGGGATATTTGTGTAGTTTTATGGTTTTAGTTAATAACTTTTTGTTTTTGGGCGATTGACTATTTCATGTTTGCTATATATATAGCTGTCCGGGAACTTCTATTTCAATTTTACAGTCAATATAGAAAAGCTAGGATTTTTCAATCATTTATCCTGTTAATGAAATAGTTCAGCGGAGGGTTTTTTGTTCCATCAATATGTCATATCTAGGAATTTTAATCTTTCTAACTTACTGGGTTATATGCGCATTATCTCCTCGCCTAATTTTTGTTGAATGTTGAATATTTGTTCTCTCTCTCCATGTATTTTGGTTTCTTTCTATAAACAAAGCAACAAAAAGGGTTTGGAGATTTTTTGTTGGTCCATATATATATGTTCCGGAATTTTTTACTTCTTTTCCATGTTTCTTTGATTTGGGAAGCATCGTAAACAGGTTGCAGCTCCTTGTACCTTTGGAAATGGATGTTTGCCATATATTCTTTATAGAATTTGATCAGCTTGCGGTCCTTCATAGTTACATGGATATTTTGATGTACGATAATCTACTGGATATATAAATTTTAATTTAGAGTCTTGCCTCAGGCAACAGTTCTTCTGAATGAGCTATAATTTTCTATCTTTTGTTATTATTTGTCTATAAATATAACTCCTATAAGTTCATAATTTCTCTTTATTATAGTGAGCTACTATTCCTACTATGGAAAGAAACCAGACCCAGAACCAGGTCGGTGCCGGCGAACTGATGGAAAGAAGTGGCGCTGCTCTAAAGATGCATATCCTGGCTCCAAGTATTGTGAGCGGCACATGCACCGTGGTCGCAACCGTTCAAGAAAGCCTGTGGAATCACAAACTGTCTCCCCAACTCAGAATACCTCGTCAACCTTGGCATCCCTTTCTCCCTCCAGTAACAATGCAAGTGGGAGTGGTCTTAGAAACCTTCAGAACATCACCATGCATTCAACTGCTGGCCCAATTACTCAAAGTCCATGCATCAGTGTTGCCAGTTCAACTCAGCTGCCATTGGGCACTTGCACCCTGAGTAACAGGTGTGCCACTAGTTCTACTTTAAAAAATGGTCATGTATGATTTTATATGAGATTATGATTGTCTCATGTTCATTGGAGTTAGTAGGTGCTTTTTGATAGATCCCGATTATTGTTTGCTGATTCGTTATCTTGAGTATATTTTTTGATTTAACACTTCAAGAGGTTCCACCTATGCCCATCAACAATTTAGCGAATGAGTTTAGAAAAATACCTATCTGTTTATTACCATTGTGGACAGCATATTTACTTAAGGAAAAAAACTTTTGTTGTATGTAATATCCCAGTTTATCCTTATTTGTTGAATTATGGGCTAATTTGAAGAGGTCTATAAGCTTGATTACTGGGATAATAATTGGGGTCAGTGATTCTGGGCTTGTTGTTGGGTTGGAAAAATATATTAATTTTCTCATCTGTGCTAGGTCAGATTTCTTCTAAGCTTATGAACCTTAAGCCCACAAATCACTATGTTAAGCTAAACTAGAATGTTAGAATTATTTTCCACTTATGAATGAGTTCTCCTTCCCAGTACCCCTCGTTGATGGGGGAGCTTCATGCACTGAGCTGTCTTTTTTTTTTAATAGCTTGTAGCTAAAATCCAACTCATACTGCAAAATCATTTCTAATCAACAAAATGTGAAGTTCATTAGTGTATTTCCAACACCTCAACATATCTAGGATTAGGTCTCTTTTGATACCAACTGTTATGCCTTTCATAAAAGAGTGAACTAACCCATTCACTTGTCAAGGGCATTCATTAGCTCAAAATACTTAAGCTCAAGTCATTGAACAAATCTAAGCTTATAAAATCGAATTCACAAATCATCGAACAAAACTAAACAGGATATCACAATCCCTCACATAAGATTTGACGTCCTCATCAAGGCTTGAAGTTGAAATCGTAATTTAAAATCATCCCTAATTGACCACGAGTGACGCCTAATGGTGGCTCATTATCACATAGATAATCCTCCAACATGTCATCACACCCATTGACTTGTTAGGTCAAACACTAGTCTAATGGTTGAAGCCCAAGTCAGTAGTAGCTCACATCTCGATATACATATTAGCTCACAATTCATCATGTGAGACTAAATCGAGGTATCACATTGTTTGCTTGGGAGGGAGTCAGCATTGTCAAATTTTGACAGAGGGATCAAACCAGTCAGCACCCCTGCTCTTGGTTTTTCAATTGAACCAGCAAAAATTCATATTCAACATTGAATGTCTTCATTAATTCAACAGTCACCAGATTGGCCCCTGGTTCTGGAACTGGCAGGTTCATTTTGTTTCAGAATCATTTGCAAGAAGTGGAAGCTTTCTCTCTTGAACTGTTGGAACTCCTGCAGATGCTCGTGTTCTTTCTGGTGCAACTTTTTGTTAAAGCTCTGCATTATTCAGAGACAATAGATTAGCTGTCAGTTTAAGCATTAATGTGTCCTATGTGCTTCTTTTAGTAGCAGAGGGTACTAATTTCATCAAATAGGTTAAACTTGAAGATCTTGACTTGACTAATTATGGTTGGTTATCACAGTGTATCAAGATTTACAAGAATAAGCTTTCTTGAGAATGGAACATTGACCAAGAAATCTTTGAACCAATTAGTTTCTGCTACCCCAATATCCAAAGCTCACAACTCAATTTCTTAAGTGGCATGAAATATGATAATTTGCTTAACAAACCTCCAGGAAATAGTGCCACTACATAGTGTAAACATATAACTAACAGTCCCTTAACTTTTTTGCGGTTTTAGCAATGTAACTAAAATTACTATATTCCTCTAAGAAATCTTTCATAATGTCAGTCCAAGATAGTTTTTTTTTCCTATCTAAAACACCCATTGTTTAGTTAGGAAAGCTATAATTCACTAGTATTCATGTTTATCTTAGTAACCACAGAAAATGTGAACAATTTGCTAAGTACACTAGGCTACAATAATCCAATAGTATGTTAATTGATAATATGTTAGTTGAAACACGAGTTATTTTAGTCTTGTTTTCATAACAAACATTAGATCTAATCACAATGTGTAATAACTAATTGTGCATGATCATAGCCAAATTTCTTCGAGCATTTTCAGATTGAGAAATTATTATTCTATCAATTTAGCAAGTCAACTTGAGCTCTAAAATCATATCATTAACACCTAACTCCTTTATATTGGACTTTTCATTCAAACTTTAGTCTTATATAACATATCAAAATAGTAAAATGTTATCCACTTACTAACACAAACTTATACAGTTATCATATTTAACCTTAATATAAACATTTTTCTAATTTCAGAGCCAAATGAGAAAATAACTGTATTAAACTTTTCATGACATTGCTTTGTGCTTTAATCTATATAAAAATTTAACAAGTCTATTGTTACCTATCCAAACACATCCTTCTAGTTATTTTATGTATATCTTCTTATGAATATTGTCATTAGAAAAATAGTCTTGACTTGCTTTGTATGGATAACATGTAAATGGATCCCAATGCTATAAGCATGTAGATGGAATATACCCTGAAAGATGGGGAATAAATTGATTTTCCTTCATATTTTTAAATCTATTAGCAACTAGCCTCATTTTGAACTTATTTATAAATCTATTTGGTATAAGCTTCTTTTTTAATACCCACTTACAACTTGTAGCAGTTCATTTGGGAGATTGATTTATCAACTCTCATGTGCCAATAAAAATAGTGGAATTGGTTTCACTATTAAAGCCTCTTCCCATTGGTTAGCTTTAAGAGAAGTAATGATATTTATATGGTGATATTATCCACTATGTGGGAGTTGATAAATTTTAGAGTAAGGTCTTTTAATATCCTTGGTCTTTTACTCCTTTCGTTTAACTATAATTTTTTAGAGTGATTTGTGGAATGAGCTTGCATTACAAGCATAAAATCACTTAAAGAACTAACTTTGACTAAAATCTTGGGGACAGGTTGAGACATTAAAAATACTTCGTCACGTATCTTAACAATAGTTTTTATGTCTATTTGAGGTACTTAAGATTTTATGGTAATAAAATCTGTATGTAGTGCAGTGTCGAGCAGAACCTAAAAATATACATCTATAGTGTTAGGTCTAAGCTTTTTGACTGAAAGGTTAATTCAGTCGAGTAGATGGCACTTGATCAGGCAGCTGATTGATTGCAAGGGTTAAGTGAACAAAAATAATTTGTTCGAGCAATATTTGAGTGGACCTAGTTGACTAGACCAAGTTGATTAAAGGCTCAACAGTCGAGTGGTAGTGCAGTCTATCATGGATATAGCTGTTGGTTGTTCAATGACTACATTTGCTCAATCAGTTGACTGGGGCTATTTTAGCTGACTCTAGGCTGACAAAATGGAGCTGCTGGAGGTTTTATATGTAGACTCTTGAGGATTTTAAGGTGGAAAGATTCCACAAAAAACATTCTTCGTGCTCTTTTAATCGGGTGCTTACATTGCTCAAAAATCTCTAAGGGTTTGGACAAAGTTGAAGCCTTCGACTTAAACTCTTAGTAATCTCTCTTTACTTTATTCAATCCATTGTTTAAGATGAAAGGTTTCATTATAAACATCTTAATTCAGGATTGTAAGAGATTTGTCTTAATACCTCTTAATAGTGAAATATTTGAGTGACTCATTGAATGTCATAGTTTTTCAACCTGGAGCAATCTTTGAACTAAGTTATATCCTTGTGTTAACAAGTATGTGTTGTTTATTTTTCTTATGTCCGCCATGTATTATACCCTTGTCATGAACGAGCATACACAAGTACATCAAACAACTAACACATTTAGTCTTTGCTTTTGCACAAAATTTTCAATGTTGAATAGTTGATCGTTTAAACATCTACAAATGATCAGTAGGCAACAAAAAATAAACAACAAACACAAATATGAAAGCAATAGAGAAAACAATGCTAACTAGAGATTTTTTTACTCAGTTCAGAAGGCCTGGTTTTTTACTCAATAGTTTATAACTCTTTGATAAGTCACTTTACGAAATCCACTAACTTTCTTCTTCTAAAATATCTTACGATAATTTCTTAAGAGAAAGAGAGAAGAAATTGAGAGAATGAGCAAAGTATGAGCATTTTTATAAGCCTTTTTGTAGCTCCTTAACCTTCTTTTTATATCCCTTCATCAAGTCTTCATTCAACATCAATTATATCTTCTCTACACAATTTCAATCAATTGTTGTAACCTTCCAGTCGATTATTCTTTCCTTTGCAACAACTTTACTGAACACTTCATTTGACTAAATATGTCATTAATCAAATGTCGATTAAACTTGTTGAAGCTTCTGGAATACAATCGTTCCGTTGTAATTGTATAACTATTTCACTAGTCAACTCAATCTTGCACCAGTTAACTACTCTTGCAAAAACTTTAAGATCATCTATTTTATCAAGAGAATAACCTGTTTTGCGAAAATAACAAAATTGTTTCTTTAGTTGACTCAAACCATTATCAATGGATTACTCTTATAAAGTTGATATTATTCTACTCTTACAAACAGAGGCGAATAGAAACATTTTGTTATTTTTTCATTTAACCTGACTCAATTAAATTGATTGAAAAACATATTCAGTTGAGTTTGTGAATGACCAAGTCACTTTGAAGATTTAGTCCATGTCTAAACCTAACCCATGACACTCAACCTTCGCTCAATAGCATATGCTAAGAGTATCCTTCTTTGGAACTTTGTATGGCAAGGAGTCTTGCTTTCAGATCTTCCTCATCTACTTTGTATATCAAGCATACAAACACTCTTGATTTCTATTGAAACTTTCTTTATGTAAAAGGGCAGCTCGGTGTACAAAGCTCTCGCCAGTACATGATCTTGTGAAAGGGTCAGATTATGTTGGGTTTATAGTACACAACCTTATCTTACATTGCACAAGGTTGTTTTCGTAAATTGAACCTATGACTACAAGGTCACATGACAATAATTTTACCGTTGTGCCAAGACTCCTCTTCTCTATTGCACATGCAATATTCTTGTCAAGTAATCTTCACCTGCACACTTTAGCACACCTCATCAGTAAACATAACATATTCTAACTTAATCCTTTGTCTAAACATTAAAATCATTCAAGGACACAATTGCACCAACATATAAAGTCTCTTTGTAAAAATGTTACATAGTCATGAACTTCCTAACACGATACTATTCATCAGTCAGAGAATTTATTTTTACATTTTACAATTTCATTCAATTGAGGGCTAAATGAATTATTTAAGAGAATTGAAAAAATTTCTAAAAAAAAGCCATTCAAAGTGAACTTTCCATTAGTAGTCTTTATTCTTAGAATCTCAATCTATGGATTTAAATAGTTTCTGTCGGTTATATTGCACACAATTTGAACATTTCTTTTAGCATCAACAATTTGCTTAGAAGTTAATGGAAGCTTCATCATGTGTTTTGTTGCATTAAAATTCACACGTCCTAGGTGATCATGCTAAATATCATAAGATTCCACATTATAAGAATATACACAAAATAGTTTCTATTACTAGATAAAATAATTTCTACATGTAATTCATGAAGATAACCCTAAATGTAACACTGCAATAAGACATTTAAAATGCATCTCATAATTCAATTGGACTAAACAAAAGCCACTAATTAAATTTCTTTGCACTAATGAAATACAATATCCCTTAACGCAATGCTAAAAATCTTCCTCACTCATCCTATTTTTAGTACTCTAAGTTTAATATCTTATTGATTGTTGTTCTATATCATGAGAGGCAAGAAAAGTAGAACAATTAACCATGGTTTGAAATTCGTTTCATATGGGGCTACTCAGTTGAAATGTACTGTTCAAATAAATTATCAAAACTCGGTTCTCTTGCTGACATTTGTGACATCATTTGATATAATACAATACTACTTGATAGTTTTTAAGCTTATGTTTATGTAACAAAATGTCAAATTTGAACCATGTTAGATGAGACATAAAGTCCAAACTTAGGCACATGGTTATGTTCCTTTTCTTTTTTTCATCTCCTTCAGAATTTCTGTTTCAGTTCGCACTCAATGTCGCCATACATAGGGACATCAACACAATACTGGATAGTATCCTTTTAATCAAATATTGAAACTTCGCCACAAGTAGAGATTTTGAATCTTGCAATTAATATTGACATCAAATAAACTTAGGATTAAACAAGACACTCTTCACCTGACCCGATAATAAAAGTCACCACATTAGCTTGTGCATTCGGATTACACTTCTCCATATCCTACACATTGTCCATCCTTTCACGAAAGAACTTTATGAAGTGTCCCATCTTTTAAGAAATCTAGTATGTTTTGTCTTTCTCTTTGATTTTGAGTTTGAAATTAAAAACTCATTTTTTTTGTAGACTTACCATGAGGGGATAAAGACTAAAATATTTAGATTAGGATATACTAGAGAAGGAATAGAAAAAAATTTGTTTGCTATGATTCAGAGACATACCCAAATTTTCCCAACTAAGAGGGAACCACAGTTTCCCCAACTACTATGTTTTGTCTCTCTCTTTGATTTTGAGTTTGAAATCAAATACTCTTTTTTTTTGTAGACTCACCATCAGGGGATAATGACTAAAATATTTAGATTAGGATATACTAGAGGAGGAGTAGAAAAAAAAATTGTTTACTATGATTCAGAGACAGACCGAAGTTCTCCCAATCGAGGGAACCAAATTTTTCCCAGCTAGCAGGGAGCTTTTTATGATAGACAAAACTTAGAACCTCTGTAAAATCATGTCACCCTTGGCAAGTTCATGTAAAAAGGATTTGGAAAATGAATCTCTTGGATTGCGGACTTTCCATCAACTGACTAAAAATTTAGGAACTTGCCTGCGGTATATTTATCAGAATCTTCAGTCATTTTTCTTTTTTATTGTCTATCATAACTATATTGCCAAAGTTATAGTTGTATATATACCTTATACAGGATACAAATAGAGCATGTAATGTATGTGGACATGGCAAAGATAATCTCTTTGTTAAGTACTATGGTTGAACCATGTTCTAATTCATTAAAAGGATCAACCACTGTTTCAATTAGACAAAATAACTTTAGAGTCGACCAAAATTTCACTCCCTATTCCCAGCAGTTTAAGTTATTGTCTGAAAAATTTAAGAGTTTGCATTATGGGAGTTGTTTGTAATTAGAAAAGATCTGAATAAGAAAGAATTAATTCACTGGAACAAAATACTGCAAACATAGTTAACATGAAGAATTAGAATGTTGTTATCTGGTGAAGTGTTGAGTTGACTAGTTGAGTCCCTTAAGAAAACATATTGCCTTTATCAGTTCATGTGATGTCATACATCTCTCTTCAAGATCTGACAACTAACTTATTTTGCATTTGGATGAACTTTTTGATCACCAGATCTTCAAGGAGGGAAACTATTTTCTTTATAGAAAATTAGGGTTTTTGTCAATGCAAGATGACTAATAAAAACAAGATAAATCTCTTTGTATAATCCTCAAAAAGGCTATTATATTGGGTTGTAATGTTTATGTAAAATAATTTAATGAATGATTCAATTCAACAAAAATGTCATTCCAAAAAATCTTTTCAATGGAAATTTATAGCTTTTATAAATAAAAATTGATTAGAAAAGATTTAATTTCTTAACTATTGACTCACCTATTTGTTGCTGCATCATATTACATATGCAATTTTCCCCCAGCTCATGCTGAAGCTCAAATCCCAACCAGTGTGTGCGCGCAGTTGGCTAAGGCAAACTGCACTCTTATATACCAATCTATGCACCATGTGTAAGACGTGATGTAAAAAGTTGTTTATAGACCCGACAAGGAACCCAAGAAAATCAGGTTTTTGTTTGTAATCTCAAAAACATTTCCATTGTCCTCCTTTCAATATTTCTCTGCTCTTTTACTTGGTGAACACGATAATAACAGAATTTTCAGGAGAATAGTGAAGATGAATGCCCTTAGAGATTTATTATTATTATTATTTTTTGAATTTACCCAAAGAGCTTCAAGCATTTGACTTCCAGAAATGTGAGAGAGATTAATTGTGGTAAATCACATATTGTTTGTTTGAGAGATGACCTCATCTTAATACATACATCCATTATGATGATCTAGAGCAAAGCCAAGTTTTAATATGACTTACGATCATTCACATATTGGAAGGCAACAGTGGAAATAACTGAACGGCTTTAGAAATAATCTGAAATGACAATTACAGGTTAGATGGAATGGAAGAAAATTGGAATAAGAGCACATGCATCTTGAGAATCCTTAAGTTTCAAGGTGTTATTTTTGCAGCATAATAGAAACTTCTCTTTCCTAAATTTTGAGATAATAGTTGTTTCTTACAACATAACATTTATGGCAAACTTTTTTTTTTTTTGGTTCGTCAAGGTGTTAATGCCCCCAATTTTCCAGGTACTTTGCTGGTCTTAAAACTGAAGCGGATGAACACAGCCTCTTTACAGAAACCTCTGACAGTGCAAGGGGCCTTGGGGTGGACTCATCGGCTGACAACTCATGGCAGTCAATGCAGTTGACATCACGGTCATCCACATTTTCTCAGTCAAAATTGCAGGATTCTTCTCTTCTGCAGAATGCATATCCTCAACTTCAGTCACTGCAAAATATTGGCCAAGTTACCCTCCCCTCACTATCTCGACAACGCCAGGTTCATTCTTTGTTTGGAAGTGATTTCAGTTTAACAGAGCCTGCAAAACACGAGACTCAGTCCCTCCGACCCTTTTTCGAAGAATGGCCCAAGGCAAGGGATTCTTGGCCAGACCTGGAGGAAGATAGATCAAACCGGGCCTCATTTTCCACGACCCAGCTCTCCATTTCATTTCCAATGACCTCACCTGACTTCACCAGCATCTCTTCCAGGTCACCTAATGGTGGGTTTCATTCCCCAACCATGTTTGCTCTGCAGAATAGTTTACAGATAAGTCTGTTCTTTTTCATTTCTTTCTTTGCAAATCCCTTATTCTGTAATTTTACTTCTCCAGAAGATTGAGAGGGAGGGGATCTTGAACACCTCCAGTCCTTCACTGAATCTATGAAGAACATCTGTTCGGTATTATCTGAGGTTTTAAGTGGTGTAATCTGACCATATACTCGAGCTGGGAACTCTTATTCTGTGCTATTATCTTGCACCGTAATATTCCAGGAAACTGGGTGCAAGAAATTTTGTATCTAGTTGGAGAGACACTTATTCACTTGCAAGCTTGTTTCTGAGAATTAAACCCAATGGTGCTTTTTTTACATGATGCCTTTATTACATATCTTGTCTCCTTTGATCAGAAGCAAGTATTTCAAATTATCAGTTGAAGGATGAGTTTGTAATGTTAACAGGCTATTAGTTTCATTTTTTGAAATGGTATCACAGACGACCACAGTTTTGTGATCAGATCAGGCTGTCTGACCACGGATGACCTTTCTAGTTGGCATATTAGTTTAGACAGGCAATAGACTGAATTGTTCTAACATATAGGTAAATATTTTTGCAGTTGAGCTTCCTCATTATTTATACTGCTCTCTTAACCTTCAGTTTTTGACACTAATGTTTAACAGTCCAGTCCAGGATGGTTGTATAGGTGAATCTGCAGTAGTTTTTGGTCATCTTTTGCACTTGATGCTTCCAGTCTTGGAGGTTTTTAGCGCTTCTAATGGTTAAAATAGGATACTCTGGGTTGGTAGATTGACGTAACAAATAGAAAAGTGTTGGTTCTACTAATGTTCTTTTGGCTATGGCTTCCACGCTTTGATATTGCTGCCATAATTTCAGTTTCTGGCATTATACTGTTTAGTAGCTCAAGACGGCACTATGGATAACGTAGGTAAACTTGATACTCGAGTGTCTAGAAGACTATTTTTAACCACATAGAGAGTTTTTAATTTACAGACTCAGATTATTTTCAATGTTTATTCTTAATGCCTTTCCTTGAAATTGCAGAAAGTTTCATGATAACTGATACCATCTTCCTAAATGAATTCCTGGCCAAAATATTGCTCTCTTTTCTGCTTTTTTGCATTCACTATAACTTCACAAGTGACATTGGATTGTTTATGTTGTGATACATTCATGATAGGCGGTTACTAGTTATCGTGTTGAACAATCATTAGCCTGATTTTTGTTAGCGATCTAGTTAGTTCTTGCACAATACCTATACATATCATTTGTTTCAGGAAGAATTATTATATCCTACATCTCAAAATTCATATGTCAAGGTTGTATATTTGCACCAACTGGGCCATTCTAAACAACTTTCCTTGTGCCACAATTTTTGGATTTGAGTTGGACAATAGAACTTGAACACCTCGAATGCATACAGGTCATGGAAAAAGTCATTGTTACTCTTGTAGCTCAAAAAAGGCTTGTTGAAGGAGTGATTTTGGTAGAAACCCTATTAAGAGTACACAATGATTTAACTCATAGAGATAATTGGATAATGGAGTTACAAATTATACTCCTAATCATCTCTAGGATCGTACAATTCTATCTTCCAACAATGCTATATTGATTTGGTTTGCGAAGCATTTTGAATATTGAACAGGGAGTTAACCTACAAGGATCTAGAAAATAAACCTGATCTTTGTCTATCTTTTATGTGTTTGCTATAATACTCACCCCCTTTATCTAATCTCACAATTTTAAATTTTTTCCTCTTTATCTATGAAATATTGGAAGGGTTCCTAAATTGATATAACCACATGAAAACCCTTTAGAGGAAAGGTCCACCTCCATATCAAATCCAATTTGAATATCGATAGGATGTCCTAACTTGTAGTCGAAGAGACAAGAATGATAGGTCAATATTGATGTCACACCCCAACCCATGACCCAATGCTAAGCAAAGGGAGGATCATTTCTTATTGAAAATAAAATCTGGTCTGCGATTGGAATTTTATTTATAAGAAAACTTGCAAACTCAGAAACCCTTAAACTAGCACACTAGCACACTTCAAACTCTTAGCACACTAGCACACTTCAAACTCTCGCAAACTCTTGAAACTTGAGGAATGATATACTCGGTGATGCTCGAGTGTGTCAAATCTCCTACCACTCTGGTCCTTTTATAATGAAGGAATGTTGTATTGGAACTGAAGCGGGTGCTCATTGGACCTCATCGCCCTTCTTTTCCACTACCCTTTCTTATCATAAAGAACTTTACAGTTCACTCATAATCTTTACAGCTAATATTCACATGCTTGGAAGGGACGACTCCTCGGGGCTCAGTCCTTTCCATTGGGCTCACCATGGCTTTCACGGAGGCATCTGTCTTATGTCCCTATATATGTCCTATAAAGTATTTGAGACACGTCGTATGTCACGTCTCACTTTACTCATTTCATGAGACTTCCTCACGAAGTATTCTTTTCTTGGACTTTCTCAGTGTCTTCTACATAGAAAATCAGATTCTTTGGCCTGCTGAATCAGCTCCAGCTCTTTGAAGGCAGTAGACAGCTGATTGATAGCCTCCTCCTCTATGTCTGTCATTCTTTTTCTTTTATCGTGTTCTTCTGGAGGGAATATATCTTTTGGGGATGCTGCAACTAGGGCTTCATACTGAGTTAATAACTTAAACTCAATAGACGTGGTTACCTCTGGGTGCATGATCCGCGTCCATTCGTCTTCCGTTCGGATCATGTTAATAGTTTCCTCCTTTCCTTCTATTAGCCTAGATAATGAATCTGCAAAAATATTTAGCTTGCCATCTATATGTTCAAAATTAACTTTTACTCCTGTTCCAGTAATGTAATCCGTAAATGCCAACCATCTGACCCTGGATGGTTTGTTCCTTGAGGTCTTGTTGTGGAAACTAATTATGGCTTGACAATCTGTCTTGAGGGTTATCTCCTCTTTATCCATGTAATGGATCTTAAGAGCACTCATTGTTTCCATTATTGCGTGAATTTCTGCATCAATAGCTGCTTTTACTGTTGGGAATTTTCCGTGTGCATATGCACATATTTTCTCCGTATTTCTTGAGTCAGACTTTCCATTCTTCCACTTACAGATTCCTCCCCAATCGGTCATTGAGCCATCGGTTTCCAGAATAATATATGCATTTTCTGGAGGAATTTCAAGATCAGGTAATTGCTGGACTTGGGCCTTGATTTGTCAGACAATTTCCCAGTCTGATGTCTTCATCCTTTTATCCCCATGGGGGGATGTCTTTTCGTATAGTGGTCCCAGCTTAGTGCTTAAATTAGGAATATAAGTCCTGGCATAATTAAGAATGCCAAGCCAGGACCGAAGGCCACTCTTTGTTTTGAGCTGATCCTCCTTGAACTCATCTATCTTCTTTATAATGTGAGGTTGAAGTTTCAACTTTCCTTCACCGATTTCAGCTCCGAGAAATTCTATTTTTGAAACGGCCAGCTTATACTTGGTGGGAGATAGTATTAGCTCGTTTTCCTCACAAATCTTTAGCATTACTTCTAAATGCTTCACATGCTCCTGTTCTGATGAAGAAAAGACCAAAATATCATCTATATAAACTGCAATAAAGTTTTTAGTACCTCTAAAGCAGTTATCCATCTTTCGCTAGAATGCAGCAGGTGCATTTTTCAATCCGAATGACATAACTAGCCATTCATAAAGTCCTGAAGGACTTATAAAAGCCATCCATTCTACTGATTCAGAATCCATGGCAATCTGGTGAAATCCTGATTTAAGATCAAAATTGGAATATATTTTGGAATTCCTGACCTTCTTTAGAATTGCGTTGATCCCTGGTAGACTGTACTGGTCTTTGTATGTGTTATCATTTAGTGTTTTGTAATTGAAAACCATCCTCTCCTTTCCCTTGACCTCCTTTTTGATTACTGGATCAATGCTTGTACCAGATTGAACTATCATTGCCATAGTTCTATGCTTGCTTTTACTTGGTCGTATGACCTTCAGTTGTAGTAATACCTTAATATGCCTATCAAATGTCTGCTTCATGAGGGGAGTTACATGGGACAGTAGTTTATCCTGAATTGTTATATTAGGATTGATAATATCTATCTTGCACACAATCTTGTTTTTCAGCCAGTACCTTAAAGGATCTTCCCCTATAAACCCCTGATTTTTCAGTCTTTCTAACAATTCATGTTTTCTGAGAACCTTTGAATTGGATGGACTCATGGTATAGCAGACCTTCTCCTGAATGTCGAGATATTCTTCCTCATCCATACTTAACTTTTGTATCGCATGAACTGCAGCTTCATTAGTGGTAATTGAAGTAACATTCTTATAAATAGTAATCAAATTACCTTCTATCCGTAGTCCTCCTTGCATGTTCCTGATAAAATTACAGCCTGTAACCATTTGAATTCCATCCCCGAGGGACATATCAAATGAATAAGTGAAGGGGATTCTGAATTTATTATACCTTATAATCATCTGCCCTCCTTTTAGTTTCCATTTCGCAAGCTGCTTGGAATTTACACCATTGATAACAATTGTGTAAGGATTTCTTTCTAGAATTCTTTCCGGGACAGCTCTCTTGTCTATGCAGTAGGTTGTTGCGCCTGTATCAAGAATTGCACTGACCTTGATTGGGGCATTGTCGGGAATCTCTAGTATTACCATCATGTTATAGAGTCTGTTTATCATTCTTTTCGGATGATATTCTTCATTTACTTTTGAGATTATCCTTTCTTTGAGGTAACTAACCTGCTCTTTTCCTTTCTCAGCATCCTCTGAGTTTAACTCTTCAAAATCTTTTTCCAGATCCTTCTGAAATTCATTATCAACCGCTTTCTTGTTTAGACGATCAATTTCCATCATTAATCGTCTGTTTTCAGCTAACAAATAATCAACGTACTCCAATAATTCCTTAACTAATGCTTTGTCATTATGCGGGGTTGATGCTGGTTCTGTTACTACCTCCTGCTTTAAGTAGTAATCTGCACAGGGTGCACAAGAAGTTAACTTACAGTGGCTGCAATGAATTCTGGATCGGATTTTGGATTCCCTTCCGTAGAATTTACACCCAGCATAAATTGTTTGGACTTCTTGATTATGTAACCATGTATGGTTACAATATGCCTGTTCCTCCGGGATGTTAATCTGAACCTGTCAGCCTTTGTCTTCCTCAAATAATACAAATAAATATTCATTTGAAGGGAAAGTACTTGTTACCAGGTTACAATGTTGCTCCGTATTTGTTTCTCCTTCAGAAATGCTGCAGATTGCATCGCTTTTTGTCTCATCTTGATCTACTGATACAACATCAAATACCTCTGGTAGATCAATTTCATTAAGCATAGCAACTCTTTCTTTGTTACCTGTTTTGTTTCGGCATTCTCTTGCAAAATGTCCCTCTTCTTCACAGATGTAGCACTTGCATTTCTTCACCCTTGTTCTGTCATTTTGGTACTTCTTCTTTATCACACGAACGTGTGATTTATGGGATTTTCCTCGGTAACTTTGAGCTCTTCTTAGGCCATACTTCTTTTGCCCTTGATAAAAACTAGGTAAGGGGATCTGCGAACAGAATTGCAAATCTTTTAGGCTTCTTTGGAGTGAGGCTTGTTTACACATTTCTGTCAGCTCTTGATACACATGATGTATCCCGGGTAGTACTCCGATGGTATTTCCTGGATATCGCTCCTGGAACTTCTGCTCTAAGTAATTACCGATCAGCGGTGGCATTTTTCTATAAACTTGCTTGATAGTTCTTCATTAATGAACATTCTTCCAGTTTTGGCGGCTAACTCTTTGTATTGATTCATGTAAACTACCAGCTCCCTGGTACTTGGGCAGGCTAATCTCTCCAGATCAAGATAAGCCAGGTTTTGTTCCGCCGTTAATTCTGTTGTTGGATCTTCTAGAGTAATAATTCTTCTTATCTGGGATAACACATTCTGTGTTTCATCATCTGCATTTATCAATTTGTCATATTGATCTGGGAACATCATCCTCCATTGGATGAAAGTCTTCTTCTCAATTTCTCCCAGCAAATTCTCAATGTATAAAACCTTGGCCCTTTTGTCAGCCCATATTTTTGAATCAATTACATTTGTGGTAATTGACTCCCATCTGGAAATAACATCGTTATACAAACCGATATTATTGGGTAAAACTAACAGTGCACCTGTTTGTTGTTGGGTCGGAGGAAGTTGCCATTGTTCGTCATTGAATCCTCCTTTAAATCTTCCTGTTCGTGAATTTGAGAAGTCCATATTATTATAAGGATTCATTCTTCCAACTGGTCTTGATGCGGGTCCATATTGTGGCGGACCCATCATAGAATCTTTTGGTGGATTGTACGCCGATGTGGCTCTTGATGATGCTAAGATGTTCCTTAGCAGTGGATAATCCATTTCTGCTTCATCCAATTGTGTAAATATTACTTCTTCAGTGTCTGACGAAAGCTCATCTCCTTCTTCATCTTCAAATGTTGTTTTAGTGGATAAATAGACATCATCTTCATGGTCAGAATCCCAAGATGGGGTTATAAGACTCATGTCCCATTCTGGTTGCTTTGGTGGTGTATACCGGACATAGTAGTCATATTTGCCGCTTGGCTGCCCTAGAGTATCCCAAATTTCCTCATGATCTTGATCTTTCTTCTTTTTCTTCTGTCTTTGTTTGGATTTAGCAGCATTCCCACCACCTTTCGCAAATGGATTAGTCCTTTCTGTATCATGTAGTGTTAACAAAGCACCTGGAACTTGTTGCTGTGGAGAAGGGCATAATTTTGCCATAAGTCTATCCCATTCTTCTGTTCCTATTTGAGTGTTGCTTTCTCCAAAGCCCTTCTGTTGTCGTGTTGTGTCGGACAACTGATCCACTTGTTGTACTGGTAGTTTACTCGCCTTTTCCAGAATAAGTTGTGCCACTACTTCTCCCTGAGATAATTTTAAAATATTGGGAGTCGTATTAAAGACCAAAATGTATACTTGTCCACGATAAATGGAAGAGCACTAATTGAGACTGGCTTAGCTTTCGCTATACCGGAGGGACATTATGGAAGGATAGCTCCTAAATCTGGGATTTCTAGGAAAAAGGGAATCCAAATAGGAGCTGGAGTAATTGATGAAGATTATCGTGGACAGGTATGTTGGTGAAGTAGGCACCTAAGTCGAACCTGAGTTTTGATTATAGCAAACGATACAAAGTTAAGCTCATGTCGTTATCTCACGAGCTGAATCGAGTGTGCAGAAAATTGCTATAACTAGAGCTGAAGGCTAGCGACACCCGGAGGAAGCCGTGGTGGTCGGGTGACACTCGAGTGACTTCGGAGGGAGCCGAAGGAATCGAGTGGAAGGCCGGAAGAAAAAGCGACATAGTAAGTATCGAGGTAAGCTCGTGTGTGTACGAGAGTAAGTAAGGTCGTATCCTCTTTACGGGGATGATCTTAAGTGTAGGTCCGACCAAAGACATCTTATAGATGGTCTAGGTCGAGATCGGACGGTCGACGACCGTCGAAATTATATTTTTGTTGAGCTAACTTTGACTTGCAGCAAGCATCAGTCGACTGCTAGCTTGGAGGACTTGCTGAGTCGACACTGATCGATCTTGCCATCAATCGTGATGATGACCATCGGTCGTGATGGAATCGACCTCAGTCAAGGCTTATCACCTCTTTTCAAGGAGGTTTTGTGCCCATTTGTGATTGGTTGAAGACTCATTCGATGAGGGGCTCAAAGGCTATAAAAGGAGGTCCTAACCTAGGGTTTCATCATCAATTCTAAGCTTCCAAAAGCCTCCGCCAAGCTGCAACTTTTCCGACAACGAAGTACTTCCTCTCCGACGTCTAGGTCTTAATTTCTTTCTTTTTGTAACGTCGGTTTAAGCTTTTATTTCAGTTCATTACTTTAATCTTTCGGAGCTTTTATCGTAACGAGGAGAGGGGGAGTGTCCCTCTATCTCAAGCTTTGTTCTTATTTGTATCGATCAACTCCTACCTCTAACGAGGAGGAGTTCTTTAGTGTTTTTGCCCTCCGTACGTGGTCAAGGACCACTAGGGCCTTGGAGTAGTAGCCGAAGGCTACGAACCAAGTAAAAATAGTTGTCTCATTTATTTATTGCTTATCTTTCCGCTGCAATTAATTATCTACTCGGATTTTAACGAACGAATTTGAAAGTAAAAGTTTTATCGCTATTCACCCCCCTCTAGCGATCCGCTTCGATCCAACAATTGGTATCAGAGCCGGGGGCGCTTAGATTTGGTGAAACCATCAATCTAGCATTTTTTATAGATTTGTTTTTCATTCGTTTAAATTTTTCTCCCGCACTACTAATCCAAGATGAAGTCTTGGTACTCTTCGTTTGGTTTTGTTTTGCAAGTATTCGCTTTTGGAGTAGCCGACCGTAAAACGGGCATAACTTTTCGTACAAGTTGACCCACGAAACGGGCTACCTACCAAAACGAAGCTCTCGGAGAGATCTACACTTCTTACAAGGGTAAACCCTCGTAACAAGCTGTATTCATCCTCAAAAACCATCGTTTAGTACCATTTCTGGGACATCGAAGGTTGTAAGTGCTCATCTTTTATTTTTTGGTTATTTCTTGTTTATTCATTTTTGTTTCTTTTCATTTCCTACATTACTAATCCAAGGCGAAGTCTTGGAACCTTTTTCGTGTTTTTTTTGGTATTTTTTTGTGCAAGGTTTCCCTTCCAAATGGCCCATCTCGAGGGTTTTAGCACCGTCCGACCTCCGTTTTACAATGGAGATGATTTCCGTTACTGGAAAGGTCGGATGGAATGCTTTCTCAAAACCCAAATCGAGATGTGGATCACAATCCAAACGGGGTTCACACTTCCGACTAATAAAGTGGGTGACTCCTTGGATTATGATCAATGGACCATTGCGACAAAACGACAAGTCGAAGCTGACGCCAAGGCAACTCAAATTCTCCAATGCGGCTTGTCCAAGGAGGAGCTAAATCGCGTCGACCCCTTCATAAGCGCAAAGGACCTTTGGACAAAGCTAGTGGAGCTACACGAAGGGACCGATGAAGCCAAGGTATGTAAGCGTGATCTTTTATTTAATAAACTATATAATCTAAAAATGCAGGAACACGAGTCCGCGATGCAACTTCACGCCCACGTCCAAGACATAGTCAACAATCTACACGCAATCGGGCAAAAGGTCGAAAACCGTGACCTTATAAGGTATGTCCTAAACTCCTTTCCGAGGACTACCTTGTGGGCATCCATGGTCGATGCCTACAAGGTCTCCAAGGATCTTTCTAAACTTAGGTTAGATGAACTATTTTCTGATTTCGAACTTCATGAGCAGTCTAACTCGGAACCCGATAAGGGTATAACACTTTTTGCAGGGTCGAGGAAGAAAATCGCAAGCAAGCCACCCCCGAAGGAAGAAGAGGATGAGTCCGATTCGGAGGTCGACCCAGAAATGGAGGCTGAACTAGTCAACCTAGTTCGGAGGATAGTCAAGGGTCGAAAGCGAACCATCACTCGACCTAACGAAGGTAAGCCTAAAAGTTCTAATATTAGGTGTTATGAATGCAACAGGTTTGGACACATCAAGTCCGAATGCCCAAAGCTCAAAAGCAAAGCACCAAAATACAAAAAGACACTCAACGCTACATGGGAAGAAGCTTCCGAGGAAGAAGACGGTGATCGAGTCCTCATGGCTAAACCGGTGGAGTCGGAACCGGAACTTGAATCGGAAACCGAAGACGAGTCGGACTGCGAAGCACTATTCAAGACAAGCCACGGATACGCATCCGGTTCAAAAGATACACTCAAGGTAAGTCGATCTCTCATTACTACACTTTATAGTGCAATTAAGTTTTTAAATAGAAAGTTAGCTAAGTCCGAGTCTAAGGTCGAGACCCTGGTTGAGGAAGTTAAACTCCTCAAACACGAGGTCTCCCTAACCTCTTCGACTAGTCAAGTTTAAGAGAAGGACTCAACTCGGGTTGAAAAACTCGAAGTTGAGAACTCACTCTTGAAGAGTCAAGTCGAAGATCTTAGGAATACGTTGGAAAGGATTACTTTGGGATCCAAAGGACTTGACCTCCTACTTGGATCGCAAAGGGCCGTGTACAACAAGGGCGGACTAGGGTTTAGCTCAAACACGACCAATAAGTCGTATATGTCGATTGTAAGTCGACATAAAAAATGTGTCCAAGCATGGGTCCCTAAGACCACCTTGATTTCAAACTTAGGATCAAACCAGTACTGGGTTCCCAAGGACCAAATCCACTATGTGGAGAGACCGAATTGATTCAACGGTCCAGGGGGAGCTAGTACGAAATTTGTTTGTGTTTTAACTTAGAAATTGCATGCTTAGGTTTTTATTTAGTTTGATTTTTTTTAGAATGGTTAGATAGGACTATAACTCGTCAACACTTGATAACATAGTACCAGGACGCGGCGAGATGATAGTACGCTAGGAAAATGGAGTCTCGTGTATTCGAGCTAGATAAGGCGTATCTAGTTCGGTTCACTTGACCGAGTGGAACTAGCTGAAGCTACCTCGCCGTATCCTAGACTAGTTAGACCAGGAAGTGGTCTTAGGTGAGTCAAGTTACTATTTTCTTGAAAATGGCTTTGTCTAAGGAAGTGGTCGTTGTTCCGATCAAAGAAGGCCTCTGTGCCTCGCCACGACCTGGAAGCCATGATTTTGAAAAAGTGACTTGATAAGCCTAAGGTCAAATCTGAATCTAACGCAAGGTTGACAAGTGTTTAAGTCATTAAATTTAAATCAAGTAAAATTGGAAGTCATCTCACAAGAACATATAGGGTTAACGTGTTTGATCATGTAGACATGGGTGAGATGATTTAGGTTAATAATTTTCAACTAATCTTTAATAAATCCAATATCCGATCCAACTACCTTGCGTGTAGGATCAATGGATGTTGGACAGTGGTTGCTTCCGACACATGACCGAGGATCAACTCGAGTTTTCGAAGCTTCGATTCAAACGACAAGGATCGGTAGCCTTCGAAAATAACGGCAAGCTCAAAATCATCGGATCAGGTGATATTGAGCTTAACTCAAATTTTATTATTCAAAACATTTTATTAGTAGAAAATTTTCAATATAATCTACTTAGTGTAAGCCAATTGTGTGATAATAACTATAAGGTCATATTTCTAGAAAATGAATGCGTAATTAATACAAACGAAACCTCTAAAACAATTCTTAAGGGAACTAGAAATAACAACATTTACACTATTAACTTAACTAACTCCTCAACTAAGTGTCTTATGACACGGCAAGAGGAATCATGGTTGTGGCACCGAGGACTCGGTCACTCACACCCAAGACTCATCCACAAGATGAGTCAGAGTGACTTAGTCAGAGGTTTGCCTAACCTCAATAACTTGGATAATAAAATATGTAATGCTTGTCAACAAGGTAAACAATCTAGGACGCAACATCAACTAACTAGTCAAGAACGAACCAAAAGTGTGCTTGAGCTCCTATACATGGATCTATTTGATTCACACGGAGCTAAGTCACTTAACGGAAGTAAATTCTGTTTAGTCATAATTGATGACTACTCTAGATTTACTTGGGTTAGGTTCATCAAACACAAAAGTGATACCCTAGATCAATTAATCAATCTATTTAACTTAATAGAAAATCAACAAAGCACTAAAATCAAAAGATTTAGGACTGATCATGGTGGTGAATTCGAAAACCATAGGTTTATAGAATTCTGTAACCTAAATGGATACCACCATGAGTTCTCTTGCCCTAGAACTCCACAATAAAATGGCCTAGTAGAACGCAAAAATAGAACCCTACAAGAAGTCGCTAGGACAATGTTAAATGAGTATAACCTACCCGATAGGTTTTGGGCGGAAGCCGTGAGTACGACATGCTATGTCCAAAATAGGATCCTTATGGTAAAGAGGCACCTTAAGACCTCAAACGAGATTTATCACGATAAAATACCTAACATCAAGTACTTTAGGATATTTGGGTGTAAGGTACATATCCTAAACACTAAAGATTACCTAGGAAAATTTACATCCAAAACCACGATCGGAATCTTTCTAGGATACTCGACTACAAGCAGAGCATATAGAGTAAATAACCACGACACCCTTAGAGTCGAGGAGACTATCAATGTAGTATTTGATGAAGGACACGAACCTACAAAACCCCCGACAACCCTAATTAGTGAGCCGACTCATACCAGACCTAACTCTGATCCGGAGATCAGGTCTAGTGTTAATCCTAACCTAAGTCAACCAAGTCACTCTATCGACCAAGTGATAGATGACTCCAACCAAACTAGAACTCAAACGAGTCATCCTATGGATCAAGTTGTAGACTCAAACCCTGTCACGCCCCGAGGGAGTCTCCGCCAGACGAAAATCCGACAGCACCTCCCCTATACGGGTGACAATACCAATTTTTAATACAAGACCTACACGACCACTATACATCGGTCAACACGACCGGAACATACCACAATACAATATACATAATATGCGGCCTCAGGCCATCAACCAAAATAAGTAAAAGATCTAAAACATCAAGACCTACCCCTTCTGTCATCTGAGTAGGAACATACAACCAAAACGAACCGAATATAAGTCCACAAGGACATAACTAATATAACCAAAACATCCACCGGTATACAATCCAATCATAAATCCTAAACATATCCTTTAATAAAATCCCAATCCATAAAACTAATAACCAAAATCATAAGACCAATAAAAACCTATCCACTTCGATGAGGGGGATTGACAACTGGACTCTCCTGACAGCATCATCCTGAAATAAATATAAAACCACGGGAATAGTTCAAAGAACTTAGCGGATATTTGTCGATATGAATAGCAAGATATAGCTAACAATACTAATCATGTCGGTACAGTCTCATATATATGGTAAGCAAGAAATAAATGCAAAAGGACTGTACTCACCTGAATCTCCTACCCTGATATAGGAGCATGTGCCCTACTATAAGAGATAAAGTTATCATCATATATGAATATGAATCCTGTATGCATGGCAATCATATGCAACATTCAAGGCATCAATACAATAATGCAGCAAACACAATACAAATGCAATCCGTGCAAAAATGCATGTCGTGCATATGACATGGTCACCCCTGACGCCAGTCAACCGCCTCACATGCGATGGTGAAGCCGAGTGGGTAGGGCTATGACAACTGTTCACTCTGCCATCACTGCTCCTGAGTGACCGAGTGGACAGGATGCTGTCGGAGTACACCTATCCTCCTGCCCCAAACATAGTGGGGGAGCTAAGCTCTCATCTCCCGGTGTCATAGACCAGAGGAGGGATCCTCGCCACTACCACGCGCTGCCTCGCCGCTACCCGTGGCGGACCCGGCGAACTGACGAACAAGCGCACACACCCTCCTGATGTACCACTAACCCATGAGTGGCAGTGTGTGCAGGTCATGTAACTAGCTGCGGGCTCAACAATAATGGAACCCCGTCCAACCAGCATGCAATCATGCAAAAATGGTGCATGATACTAAAGCATGTAAATCCTACTCAAAACATCTATCCGAATAATATGTACAATCAATATGTACATATCCCTAATCTAAATAACTATGATTCAAGTCAAACAGGGAAGACAAAAATCCTATCCTATCCAATGCATGTATCAATAGGAACAAAAACATACTAGGCATATAAGCATGAAAATTATTGAAAGCTATCCTAACTAGCATATCAACTTGACTATATCTAAAAGATAAGTCAAAATACCCGCCTTTTATGAAGAATATCAATTGTCTTTGCATCATAGAATCTACCTCCATCAAAGGCCTACAGGTAAAAATATAATTATTACCAAGTTCTATGATAAGTCCAACGAGGGTAATAAATTGAACTTAAATCCATACCTTGAATCTCCTAAAATAAACAAACATAATACCTCCTGTATGTGCAGTCTGTGCTAACCCTCTCCACATCCAAAAGACAGTCCTGAACCAAAATCCTGAGATCACAGATGCCCAATCGTCCTGAAAACTGAAATCATAAGATCTCAAAGTCTTCCTGTAAAATTCCAGTATTCTATTCACCACTAAATAATCTAATTATTCAGTCAACCACAATCCATCAACTAATTAATGCTAATTAGATCCAAATCCCAATTTACAGCCATACCTTCCCTTATCTGATTGATGATATGAGAATCCAACGCACTTGTAGAATCTGCCCCCAATCTCAGAATCACAGATTCGTCAAGGGATTCGCCACTTCGAATCCGGAGTCATCGCAGCAGCGAACAGTCATCCACTCTCCTCTTAGCCTCAAGATCTACTTGCGAGATGGCTGTGATCCAACTCAACTTCGATCAAAGGCAACGATGAAGAAGAGGGTGGCAGCATTGGCTCGCATGGATCAACTACCACGCGAAATAGGAGCTCCTTGCCGGCGAGGCAAGCGGCGACGGTGATGAATTGGGGGAAACAGAGGGGTGTGCGCGAGGAGTTCGTCGGTCATCGCCTAGGGCAGAGGAGTTCGGCGACGATCCGGTGGCCGTAGGCTGGCCTTGGGCGAAGTCAGAAGCGTCGCGGAGAAAAGCGTCGGTCGTGAAACACGGCGTGGACGGTGGGTCGCGAGCTCGCGTCGCGTCGAGGCGCCGAGGAAGAGGAGGCTACCACAAGGCTCGCGTCAGCGTCGGTGCGGCGTCGGCGTCAGAAAGGCTCGATGGCTTTGGCACAAGGAAGAAGAGAAACCGGTGATGGCGAGGATTGCGCGAGAGGAACTGCCGAAGGGGAATAATAGTCGCGGCGGGGAAAGAAAAACCTAAACTTATAACCTAGGTTAAATTTATCCTAATTACTCATCTAAACAGGCCCCTTAAAAGCCTATTTTTTTTATCTCCGTAAATATCTTGTACGGGCTCCGTTTAATTCCGGAAAAATTCCTAAAAATCCCGTAAAATTTCCAGGATTATTTCCTAAATTCTTTGGCCATTTAATTTAGTATTTTAATATTTCAGTATTTAACATTCTCCCTCACTAATAAAAATTTGGTCCCCAAATTTCTTGCTCATGTACGAGTACGAGATGTCACAACAACCATCTCAGATATCTGGAGACAAGTCACACCCCTCAAGTGACTAAGTGGGGTATTGAGCTCTGATCTTTTCCTCAAGCTCCCAAATTGCATCCTTATCTGTGAGGTGACTCTATCCGACCTTGACAAATTGCACAATCTTGTTTCGCAACTGTCGTTCCTTGTGATCCAGAATCCGTACTGGAACCTCTGCATAAGTAGCATCAGGTTGAATGGAACCTGACATATCTGATAGAATATGTGTAGAATCTGACATATAATTCCTCAGCATGAACACATGAAACACATCCTGGATACCAGCCAAAAACGGTGGTAGCCCTAGACGGTAAGCGACTGCTCCGATCCTCTCCAAAATCTCGAAAGACCCAATGTACCTTGGAGCTAACTTACCACGGAGGTCAAATCTCTTCACTCCTTTCGTGAGCGAGACTTGCAGGAATACCTGGTCACCAATAGAGAACTCCCGAGATCTCCGTCTCCGATTTGCATAACTCTTCTGACGATCCTGCGCCTCTGCCATCCTACGTCTGATAGTACGGACCAACCCTGTCTCATACTGAGCTCTATGGGTCCTAGCAACTAGTCCTCCCAGTGGCCCCCGAAATCTATTACACAGGACCTTAGCAAGTCCTTGAGTGTCTAAATGGCCCGCTCAGACTGTCCATCTGTCTGCGGATGGAATGCAATACGATGGTGCTCCTCCGTAGCTTGGGCATACCGATCCCACATACCTATGTGCGAGGTATGTTCAACCCTGAAAGCTTCGAATGATGATCGGAATCCTGAAAAATCAAAAGAAGAGTACCCTGCAGAAACGTTGTCAGTAGGAAATCGTGGGGGTTCAGGAGTCGAATGTGATGGCTCAGGGGTTATGTGAGATGGCTCCCTAGGAGGGGGTGATGGAGCATGGGCAGTGGGGGCAGGAAAGGGTTCCTGGACATCTCTAAAAAGCCAATTGGATGAAGTACGTACAGTTATCCGCTCAGGGTTCGGAAGAGGGATTTTAATTCCATTTCTTAACACCAAACGATATCCCTCGTCACATGCCTCAATCATCTTCATATTTATACAAGCATCCAAATCCAATCTAGGGCTAGCGGGACAATATTCAAGGTCATCTAAATCACATCCTAAGGCTACGGCAATCCTAGTGATAATACCACCTATGACTATGACTCCGGATGGGCTATTACTAACCTTAACTAGATGTCTAACCATATGGGCTCCAGAATCAATATTAACTTCATTTAACATGGCCCATAAAAATTGTAACTCACTCTGCCTAGCCACCCCTGCACTATCATATCTTCCCGAGATTGTATTAGCCATGAATCTAAGGAGATAACGAAAAGTAGGATTAGGGATGTTAAATGATTTGGACCTAGATGCATCATAGGGGCGAGGGTCATCAAATTAATATCCATAATTGATTGTCAATAAATTGTATATGAATTTGCCTCTCCACTCCGCTAGGAAAATCAAATATCGTATTAAAATCACTTAAAGAAAGGGTAAACTCATGGTTCATTAATCTAAATTTTATTTTTCCTTCCTCACAATCCTTTCCTTGCAGTATTTCAGCAGATAGGGAGCTAAGGAATTCAAGAGTGATGCTCGGGTAAGTAAGATGATGGTGCGTGATAAACTCGGTCCATCCTATCCTATTAGTTAACCAAGTTATGTCATCTCTTAACCCTAAGGTGGTCAACGTGTAGAAGTCTATAGTTCTTGTAGATATTAACTTCCTTTTTTCAAGCTTACTGAATTTAGTCTTCATAACATCATCTCTAAAAATAATTCCATATGGATGGCTAGAGGTCGGAGGAGGTTCGTTACCCAAATCCTGAGCTTTTCTTTTCCCCTTGTCCTTTGCCGAAGAGGAAGAAGCTCCTCCTCTAGTTTTCACGCGCTTGCTCATGGCGTTGGCGATGGAGAGGCGAGTTAGCTCAGGTGCTTGAGAGAGAGGCCGGTGTGCTTCAACCTTGGATCGCGAGTGGAAAGTTAGGCATGCTCGGTTCGGCTTTAGAAGGCTATCCGCAGCATAGGCGTGTCGGGAGCTCCTCTTACGCAAATACGACCCGTTTAAAGCGCGACATAGGCGTGCTCGTCGCTCCCGGGCATGTATGATCCTAGCCGAGCGTCTGCGATCTAGCCGAGCGTCTTGATCTAGCCCAGCGTCTTGAGTTTGAGAAGTGTCGACAGGCGTGCTAGTCAAGACGCTCTGCTGTGTTGTCTGGTACCAACAACACACACTGTGTCGTTCGGCGGTAGTCGTGTCAACTTGGCACGCAGTGGCACGTATCCTGAAAACCTAAAAAAATAAAAATAGAATAAAGAATAAAATAAAATAAAGTAAAGTGACTAAAAAAAATGAAAATAGCATGGGTTGCCTCCCAAGAAGCGCTTGTTTAAGGTCGTTAGCTTGACCCCTCGATTACTCCCTAGTTTTGGGGATATGGCTCGAGGAGTATGCTCTGCCCCTCCTCATCTCTAATTAGCTCAACAGAATTGTTTGCGAAGTATCTCTTAAGTCTTTGACCATTTACTTTGAAAATTCCTGTAGACTCACTAGATATTTCAATAGCTCCATGAGGATAAACCTTTTCAACTCGATATGGCCCGACCATCTGGATTTGACTTCGGAAAGAGTTTCAGTCTGGAGTTAAATAGTAATACCAAATCTCCTTGATGGAATTCTTTGCGCATGATGTTCTTGTCATGCCACCTCTTCGTTTTCTCCTTGTAAGACCTTGCATGTTCGTAAGCATCAAGGCGTAGTTCTTCAAGTTCATTTAGCTGCAATTTTCTTTTCTCTCCGGCTTTCTTCAGGTCAAAATTAAGCCATTTAATTGCCCAATATGCCCTGTGCTCTATTTCAACTGGAAGATGACATGGTTTTCCATAAACTAATCGAAACGGAGTCATTCCAATGGGTGTCTTGTAGGCAGTTCGATAGGCCCATAGAGCATCATCAAGTCTTAAAGACCAATCCTTCCTTGATCTTGATACTGTTTTCTCCAAGATAGTCTTGATTTCCCTATTCGAAACTTCTACTTGCCCACTCGTTTGTGGATGATAGGGTGAGGCTAGTTTACGGGTTACTCCATACTTCTTGAGAAGACTTTCGAATTGTCTTTCGATAAAGTGTGAGCCTCCATCACTTATTACTGCTCTCGGTATTCCAAATCTTGGAAATATTATACTCTTAAAGAGCTTAATGACTGTTTTTGCATCACAAGAGGGGGATGGTAGAGCCTCAACCCATTTAGACACATAGTCCACTGCTACCAGTATATAGGTATTTTTATAGGAAGTAGGGAATGGTCCCATATAGTCAATTCCCCAGATGTCGAACAATTCGACTTCCAATATCGAATTTTGAGGCATCTCATGTCTCCTTGATATGTTCCCGGTCCTTTGGCGTGTCACAAGTCAAATCACATGATTAGTCTCTAAAAATATGAGGCCAATAAAATCCTGCTTGCAAAACCTTTGCGCGATCTTATGCATGCTCGTGTGACCTCCATATGCGAGAAGAATAGCGGTGATACAATATATCCTCAATTTCTTCTTGGATCGCATCTTCGATATATCGCATCCGCCCCTTGCACGAACAGAATGGTTCGTCCACACATAATGCTTTACATCGAAGGAACTTCTTCCTCGATGATAACTCATGTGAGAAGGTATTATCCCATGAAGCTAGGTAGTTGGCAAAATCGGCATACCACGGGCTTTGATTGTTCTAGGCTGCTAGTAGTGCTCATCCAGGAAAGAAGTCATTTATAGCAAGATCATCGGCTCCTCCGCATTTGGTTCTAGATGAAGCCTCGATAGATAGTGCGCAACTTCGTTCTCCGTTCCTTGCTTGTCTCGAATTTCTAAGTCAAACTCTTGTAGGAGAAGTATCCACGGATAAGTCTTGGCTTAGATTCCTTTTTACTCAAACAAATATCTTATGGTGCATGATCTGTGTAAACTATCACCTTGGTCCCCATGATATAAGATCTGAACTTGTCGAAAGCAAATACTATAGCCAAGAGTTCCTTCTGTGGTAGCATAATTCATTTGTGCTTCATCCAATGTTTTACTGGCGTAGTAGATTGCATACACCTTGCGATCCTTCCTTTGTCCTAACACTGCTCCCACAGCAAAATCGCTGGAATCACACATAATTTCAAAAGGGAGACTCCAATCTGGAGGTTGCATTATTAGAGCGGTTGTTAATGCTTCCTTTAACTGGAAAATGCATCAAGACAAGGATTATCAAAGTGAAACACAACATCTTTAGCAAGCAAATTAGTTAATGGTTTTGAAATTTTTGAGAAGTCTTTGATGAGCCGTCGGTAGAACCACTGCATGTCCTAGGAAACTCGCACTCCACGACATCGGTTGGAGGAGGCAACTTCTTGATCACTTGATTTTTTTGCAATGTCCACCTCGATACCACGGTGTGAGACTAGGTGCCCAAATCTATGCCTTCTCGCACCATGAAGTAGCACTTCTCGATTAAGCATTAAATTCATTTCCTCGCATCTCGCAAGACCTTCACCAAATTAGACAAACACATATCAAAATGCACCATATAGAAAAATCATCCATGAACACTTCCATTATATTCTCGATCATGTCAGAAAAAATTGAAGTCATACACCTCTGAAATGTGGCCGGTGCATTGCATAGTCCAAAAGGCATTCTTCTAAAAGCAAAAGTACCATATGGGCAGGTGAAAGTTGTTTTCTCTTGGTCATTAGGATAAATAGGGATTTGATAGAAACCGAGTATCCATCTAAGTAAATGCGAGTGTTTTGCCAATCGGTCTAGCATTTGGTCAATAAATGGGATGGGAAGTGGTCCTTTCTAGTTTCTTTATTCAATTTTCTATAATCAATGCACATTCTCCATCCCGTAATGCTTTAGTGGGGATTAACTCATTCGTAGCATTCCTTATCACGTTACCCCCTTTCTTTGTACGACATGGGGACTTACCCATTCGCTATCGGATATTGGATAGATAATTCCTGCATCTAGTAATTTCATGACCTCTTTCTTGACTATCTCTTTCATAGCTGGGTTTAGCCTTCTTTGATGCTCTATAGAGGTTTTAAAATTGTCTTCTAGTAGAATTCTGTGCATGCAAACCGATGGACTAATTCCCCTAATATCATCAATCTTGTATCCAATGACATTCTTATGTGTTTTCAATACCTCAATCAGTTTTTCGGTTTCTGCATTGCTCAGATTAGCATTAATGATCACAGGATAAGTAGAGTTTTCGCCAAGGAATTCATACACGAGTGTGGATGGAAGAGGCTTTCTACTGTGGTGTGAGGTTGGGGTCGCAAATCTCGACTCTTTATCCTCAACATCCCCTCCGAGCTTATTAAGATGAGTTTGTTACGGGTGCTCCTTCTAGTCTTGTTTGAGATCACAATCCTACAACAAACATCAAAAGCGAGAAGGTTGTTTAACGACTTTTGAAAGGTCAAATTCAATTTTGTCGTTTCCAAATGCAAGTGAGAGTTTGTGGTTCTTGACATCTATCATTGCTCTGCAGAGCCAAGAAAGGTCTCCCCAAAATGAATGGAATACACGGGTCTTCATCCATGTCTAGTACTACAAAATCTGTAGGAATAATAAAATTTCCCACTTGCACTGGTACATCTTCTAAGATTCCCAAAGGATATCTAATAGAGCGATCACTAATCCAAGGCCATAGTAGTTAGTTTCATTTCTCCCAAATCCAATTTCTTGCATATGGAAAGAGGTATCGATTTACACTTGCGCCAAATCGCAAAAAGCCTTATCAAAATTTGAGTCATTAATTATGCAAGGTATAGAAAAGCTACTGGATCATTTAGTTTGGGAGGTACCATGTTCTTAATTAACATGTTGCACTCCTCTGTAAGAGCCAGCATTACGTGCTCCTCGACTTTTCTTTTATTTGTTAAGATGTCCTTCAAGAACTTGGAGTATGTGGGCATTTGTTGAAGAGCTTAGAAAGGTATATTGATATATAGCTTCCTAATTACCTCAAGGAACTTACCAAATTGTTCATCTAATTTTTCCTTAATCAGCCTTTGAGGAGCGGATAGGGGCTTATATGTATTTTCTTTGGAGTTACCCGACATGGGTGTGTCGGTGACAGCACTCGTGTCCGCTTTCCCTCAGCGTGTTGAACAACACGCCTCGGTCGAGTGTGTTATCGGCTTCCTTTGCTATTGGCCCAGCGTCTTGTCTTCTTCCAACTCGACACGCTGGTGTCGAGGCTGTTGAGCTCTCTCCTTCTAAAATCCTTCCACTTCTCAAACTTATAGAATTACAATGCTCGGCTGGGTTTACTTCTGAATTTCCAAGAAATCTGCCGGGCATCCTTGATGCTGAGCTGGCAATTTGGGAAATTTGATTTTCCAGCATTCTTGTGTGATTAGTCAAATTATCAACCTTGCTTCCCAATTGCTTGATTGCCTCGGTATTATTTTGATGTTGCCTATTTGATTCTACAATATGCTGTCGAAATTCATCATTTATCTTCCCCTGACATGTAATAAAATTTTCCATCTTTTCTAAGCTCGACTTGGGTCCTGGCTGAAATCCCGAAGGTGCTCCAAAATTGTTCAGTCCAGAAGAATTTTGATTTGCTCTATACGAAAAGTTGGGATGATTCCTCCAACCGGGATTGTACGTGTTTGAGTAAGGGTTGCCACCATTAGGCTTCTGATTAAAATTATTTAGCGCATCCACTTGCTCAATCCCAGCTCCTTCAGATGGTGCGTGTAAGATTTGGCAATTCATCGCTACATGTCTGTTACACCACGATCTCAAGTGACATTAGATGAGTTCTGGTGATACATTAAAATGTTCGAGCTTTTGAGTTAACGTGATCGACTTTTACCGAGTAGATCAATGGTACTTACCTCAAACTTACGCATTTTAGTTTGATATCCTCGCTCAGTAGCCCATTGGTGAGAATTCATTGCCACATTCTCGATGATCTCAAAAGCTTCATCCAATGTTTTGTTCATAAGAGCTCCTCGCAGTAGAATCAAGAGAAACTTTAGTAGCATACGAGATTCCATTGTAGAAAGTATGAACAATGAGCCACTTCTCCAACCCATGATGAGGGCATTCCGTAGTAATCCCTTAAATCATCCCAGCTTCAAATAATGTTTCTCTATCCTTTTGCGCAAAATTCGTGATTTGATGAGAAGACTTGCAGTTTCTTTGGTGGAAAATACTTGTCTAAGAATCTTTGCTCCAGTGATCCTGTAGTTATACAATCTCGGAAGAGAGTGTAGCCAAGCTCTAGCTTTGTCCCAAGAATGAGAAAGGAAACAAGCGCGATCTAATAGCATCACCGAGGCTCCATTCAGTTTTAAAGTTTCGCAAAATTCCAAAAATACTTCCAAGTGTAAATTTGGATCTTGATGAGTGCTCCTCGAATTGATCTTTGTTGGACCATGGATAGTAGAGTGGTTTTAATTCAAAATTGTTCGCTTCAATAGGGGGTCTTCTAATACTCGATCTCAATCCCTTGTACTAGGTGCATAATCCCTTAGAGGTTTATTCTCATTCGATCACCATGTTGGAGGTCGATTTTTCTTCTGTCGTTCTAAATCTTCTTCTAGCAAGGAACGTTCTCTCTATCTCGGATCAATATCGATGATTTCCTTATTAAATCTGCATGCACAGCGACAAGAGAGGCTCCCAAAACAAGAATTCAGAATAGACAAAAAGAAAGATAAAAGCGAAGCGTAAATCTAGATTAACTAAATCACGCTCAATTCAATATTGAGTGCCAATCCGACAGCGGGCGCCAAAAACTTGATGTGTTATTTTCCGCAAGTGCGGTTGTCGTCAAGTAATAAAAATATCGATCCCACAGGATTGGGTCAATTACCGAAAGTGGTCGTGATACCAAGTTATCTAGTCAATCGAATTGTGGTTTAAGCAAAGAACACGAGAAGTCAAGAACGCAGAACGAATGAAGAACGAGCAGAAAGTCAAGAGTTGAGGAGAATCTCGGGATATGAGTTTCACCACGTCGACGATTTATAAGGTGATTTAATTCTTTCCTACCCTTATTAGAGTTGTTTTGATGGAACCTATCCTAAGGTAAATCAACCCCTTTCGAGGTTCACGTTAACGTACCTATCAAACTCAATTTACATCACCACGGTGTTCGAGCATGGGGATCATAATCGCCTAAGGGGACTGTCACGAGACCCCGCAAAAACCTCCCTATGTCTTACCTCCGTTACTTGGTAAAATCGGGTTTGATAGATCCATTAAATTCATGAGAGTTCCTCTAGAGTCAAATTTCCTCTTCACGGTAGGCTTGCACACGGGACCATAATCACTAAGGAGACTGTCACACGAGACCCCGCAAGCCCTCATAGATACACTACCGCTACTAGTAGGAGTTATTCCCTAGTTGGTTCTCGGCTTTGAACTCGGGTTCACTGTTAGGTACTTCCTCCGCTCCTTAGATTTATCAATAAGAATCCAAAAGAACAGATCAAAATAAACAATAGTTCGTAGTATAGATTATATCATCCGTCATAAATTGTCAAGGGCTACTCCCCATCCTAAGATTACAGGATACTACTCCATGGTCGACAAGAATTACTAGAGAAAGAAATTACGATCGGGTGCCATATCCTTCTTCAGATTCCTTCTCTTTATCTTCTTCTCGTCGATCTCGACCACCGTCCTCCCTTAGGGTTAGAATCTCTTCTTTTTATAGCTTTGGCCTCCTCTTCAATTAAGGCAATAGATTTCCTCTGATTCGAAGATCCCGATTGCTCGCGAAAGGAATCTGGAATCGGCGACACGCCCGTGCCACATGAGGGCGCGGCGTGTCGCGCATTCCGCGAGCGTGTTGTGCTTGAACGAGGCGTGTCGGCTAAAGCTGGGCGTGTCGATCTTTGAACTAGGCGTGTCGGAATCGAATCGGGCGTGTCATTGGCTCTTATGACACGGGCATGTCGATCGGTGAGCGCGGCGTTCGGCTCTCATAGCGCGGCATGTTGATTTCTAACACGCCTGTGTTGTTTTGATACGCCTGTTTCTTCGCCCTGTTAACACAAAAACACCCAAAAGTAGTCTCTTCGTCCAAAATATGCTAAACTTTAACTGAATCATGATAAAATACATGCTTAGGATATGAAATGTGATAGAATGCATGTATATGGAGTAGTGAAAACATAGCATGATTTACACACATCAAGTGTCTAAATGGCCCGCTCAGACTGTCCATCTGTCTGCGGATGGAATGCAATACTAAAACGAAGCTGCGTGCCTAAGGCCTGCTGCAGATTCTGCCAGAACCGGGACGTGAACCGGGGATCTCTATTTGATATAATGCTCAAAGGAACACCATGCAATCTGATGATCTCCCGACAATATAGCTCTGCCAAACGATCCAAAGAGTCGGTCTTCCGAATCGCTAAGTGCGCGGATTTGGTTAGTCGGTCAACAACTACCCAAATCGCGTCATGACCTTGACGTGTCCTAGGCAAACCCACCACAACATCTATAATAATATGCTTCCACTTCCATTCCGGAATCGAAATTTCCTGAAGCATCTGTTACTTAAACTAATGCAACTTCGGAAACCATTATCCTCCTTGGTGTCAGAGACAGTAGTCCATCTACCGTCCAACATCCACTCCACCACACACTCTGTAAGTGCATTGGAGGCTATCGCGACTAAACTTCCTTGTTACAACTGTTTGTGTTTCAGCTACTCTATAGTAGCTGTCCAGTAGCTAGCCAAAACCCCATGAGCATTGCGGCTCCTCACCTCTACCAAACAACATAATCACTGCTAAGTCCATGTCCTATATATGACGGCTTATCTTGCAGTGCTTTAACTGCCGTAAGGTTAGGACACGTCCTATTCAACAGCATCGGAATCACTCCGATCCCCGAAATGATGCATCCATATACACTACCCTTCCATCCACACCAGAATAATTAATCAACACTGGCGTAAAAGTCAACCATCGTCTAAGCCCTGAAACTAGTTTCACAAGCTGCAGACCAAGTAAATTCCATCACCTTCCTAGTCCAATCAGTCAGCGATGTAGTACCGCTAGAGCATCCTATCCATATCTATGGTAATAATCATATCAATACCTGAAAAACCACCATCTACGATGGCCGAGTGCGCAACTCCAACTACCACCATTAACAGTGGCCAAGTTACGCAACTCCAACGACCACAACTGAGCCAATCGTGTCCAGAATACACGACTTCCCAAATCCCTGGATGACTAATTCGTCAAATAAGTCTAATAAGATAATCATAAGCTCATACAATTCATATCAAGTATGAAATTGTCGTCGCTATACAACTGCATTCTCTTTACTCTAAGCTGATGATATAACATTCATCACAACGACAATGATAATTGTATGACACCATGTCACTACAATATCATAACACCAGTCACCAATCAATCCTAGAGTATATATAGGTATCCTATAGCTGATCTAAATAGATCCTCTATCCACAATGAAGGATATTCCTTTCCTTCTGCAACTACCGCATTCTATCATCGATAATCGATGCATAACCTCAAAGATTCATCTCTCTTTCAATAAAGAGTTCCTGATCTTCTCTAGGAAAATACTGGGACAGATAAATATCCCATCCAACACCTCCTATAATAAGGTAAAACGATCTTTCATCGTCTTGACCAGTGTAGGTATACACGCCTTATCCATAACCAAATCACTATTAGTAGGGACTGATACTCTTTGAGGGTTTACTCCTTGACCTTCAAATGGGTGACTAGCAGGGCAAATCCCTAGCTTCCTAATTCGACATCAGTCAGCAGCTCTAAAGAATCCGTACCTCTGAAATCATCATTAGATTCCTCAAGATCAATACGTCGTCGAACTCGTCCACGACCATGAGTAGGGGCAATTTCACTAAGTCAATACTTTTCCTAACCATTAAAGTACAGTAACCACTAAAGACAATACTTTTCCTATAGCTCAGAGATATCCTTCAGCTCGCCTGGTCCCAAAACCCGAGAACTCCCAAAAATCCAAGGGAAATCAAATCCTCGAAACACAAAACCCACAAACCAAAACCGTAAACCAATAAAATTGGCACGTCCTGGGGGCATATCCGTCATCCAAATAACAGAGGAACCCCTTAGTGACAATATTCCGAAATACATAGACCAAATCTGGTAAAAACCTCGAAATAATTATAGAAATACTAGTATTTTAATAACTGCATGCATGCACGACTAAACATATATCCATTAAAGTAAAATAGTTTTATGACACCAAATCAAACTGCGAAAAAAATTCAAAGTGCATAATAAAATGCAACACCGATAAAGTAAATAAAGCGGCATCTCGACGATGCAGTGAAACAAGCACGGCAAGGAACTCTCTGAGCGACTCGAAGGTAGGTCAACATGACACGTCCTCCATCAGTTAACCTAGAGGATAAGTGAGGAGGGGATAAGTACAACCACTCTGTGGATGTATAGACAATAGTGCATAATCATAATGCACATAATGGAAGTCACAGGGAACAAGCTAGAGTAACCCAACCCTCAGAGTACCAATATCAGTCTGCAACCATCCTGATTAGCAGTATAACAAATATACCCGCAACATACACAACCACTGCAACAAGCAGTGTACATCCAGATACCACGACAAAGTCTCGTGGCTCTCGCACAAAAAGGAAACTATCTATGAGCTACCGCGAACGTAACCCATGGGCCGACAATCAATAGCACGGTCTACGCGCAACTATATGCTACCACGAATGAGACTCGTGGATAGACAGACTGTATATAAATATCTAATTATTGACCGCACGCTCTGGCGTACTACCACTAATAGGTCGCGTGAGCAGTCGATTATCCTAGGTTGTTAAGCCTAGGGTTATCCAATACATCCCGCATAAATTGACTTTCAACTTCGACAAATATCATCGATCTACAATTAAATCCATTGAGGCGGTTAAGCGAGGGTTTCAACACCTCTAAAACGAAATGTTTACCAAAGTCGGTAAAGATCATCGACTAATAAATAAATTCCTTCAGATGGTTAGTCTAAGGTTCTAACCCTTCTAATATAAACGGTTATCAAGGTCGATAAAAGTCATATGTCCACTAATAAACTCGTCGAGACGAGTAATCATAGGGTTTCATCCCAACTAACAGGAAACGCCTTTCAAGGCCAATAAAGACCACAAATCTACTATCAAGTCCGTCAAGAGGGTTAAGCCTAAATTATACTATTCTACCAGTGCAATCATGCATGCTACAACATGCTACCACGAACAAATCTCGTGGGTACTTAAGATGTAAAGTAGCTATCTAGCTACAGGCGTCATACGAATCCGATTATCACCAACTCCGAACAAATAATACAAAAATATAACCTTACAGTAGGTCATCTCAACCATGATTGGGAGATATAGTAAGGATTAATTACATCCTAACCATACAAACTCTACTAGTTCGATCACCGTATCCCCGAAATAGTAAATGGATAAACATATTTCATTTAGCTCATCTGGGTTATTACGCCTAGGGTTCCCACACCTAGGGTTCTACTAATGTTGTTTCATTCCTGAGATCCGCTTCTACAGAATAACCTCATCTAAGTTATTCTATCTCTACTGGTCTTAATCATGGTATCTCCGCAATATCACATAGCCAAATAAAACACATAACACGTTGTCTAATAAACGACAGCATAGTCCTACTAATGACAATCAATGGCTGAAATTTATTAGAGTATATCTAAAGGGTCATGCCAGAACAAAGTCAAGGCGATACTCAATAAACCATCAAGTGCCTATATATACCCTAAACTACGTAAGCAATGTAATCATGTCCTCATGCACTAGGATCTAGAAAGTCAAAAAACCTCTATGTATACCTTCTACGAATTTATCCATCTTAGTCATATTATTCAACTAGTCTAATCCTGATACTAGTCCAATCCAAATACTAGTCCAAAAAGTAAGAGGTAAACATCTACCAATAATATCTAATCATTTATATCACAATGATAACTAGCTACGTATAGCAGTAATAGCAGTTAATAACCATATGCTAACAATAAATCAGCAACCTAAAAATCTAACAGTCTAACAGATATAATGTTAGAACAATACTAGACAAAACATGATACCACCTAAGTAAACCGCATAATGAATATAACCAATACAAATATGTACTTAATCTAGAAAATTTTCTAGGATTTATTTACCTGTTAGCCGTCTGGAGATGCCCTGTCGCCACCAAATCCCCCATATTGACCTCGTCAATAATACCTCGAATTTCCGAAACATAAAAATCGTCAAAAATTCGTACAACTTCGAAAATACCCAGTTAACCTGCCAAACGTGGCAAACTCCAAAAACCCAAAGACCCTAAGGAACTCGGAAACCTACACTCTGATACCAAATAAATTGTCACGCCGAGGAGTCTCCATGCGATTTAAAATCCGGCAAAGACTCCTGTACGGGTGACAATACTAATTTTTAATACAAGGCCTACACGGTCACTATACATCGGTCAACACGACCGGAACATACCACAACACAATATACATAATATGCGGCCTCAGGCCATCAACCAAAATAAGTAAAAGATCTAAAATATCAAGACCTACCCCTTCTGACATCTGAGTAGGAACATACAACCAAAACGAACCGAATATAAGTCCACAAGGACATAACTAATATAACCAAAATATCCACCGGTATACAATCCAATCATAAATCCTAAACATATCCTTTAATAAAATCCCAATCCATAAAACTAATAACCAAAATCATAAGACCAATACAAACCTATCCACTTCGATGAGGAGGATTGACAACTGGACTCTCCTGACAGCATCATCCTGAAATAAATATAAAACCACGGGATAAGTTCAAAGAACTTAGCGGATATTTGTCGATATGAATAGCAAGATATAGCTAACAATAGTAATCATGTCAGTACAGTCTCATATATATGGTAAGCAAGAAATAAATGCAAAAAGACTGTACTCACCTGAATCTCCTACCCTGATATAGGAGCATGTGCCCTACTATAAGAGATAAAGTCATCATCATATATGAATATGAATCCTGTATGCATGGCAATCATATGCAACATTCAAGGCATCAATACAATAATGCAGCAAACACAATACAAATGCAATCCGTGCAAAAATGCATGTCGTGCATATGACATGGTCACCCCTGACGCTACCACCGCCACACGCTGATGGTGAAGCCGAGTGGGTAGGGCTATGACAATGCGTGCACTCTGCCATTCTCGCTTCTCGAGTGACCGAGTGGATGTGGATGCCGATCTTGAGTACACCTATCCTCCTGCCCCAAACATAGTGGGGGAGCTAAGCTCTCATCTCCCGGTGTCATAGACCAGAGGAGGGATCCCTGCCCGCTACCACGCTGCCTCATCGCTACCTATGAGCGGGCCAGCGGAGCCTGACAGAGCAACTGCATACACCCTCCTGATGTACCACTAACCCATGAGTGGCAGTGTGTGCAGGTCATGTAACTAGCTGCGGGCTCAACAATAATGGAACCCCGTCCAGCTAGCATGCAATCATGCAAAAATGGTGCATGATACTAAAGCATGTAAATTCTACTCAAAACACCTATCCGAATAATATATACAATCAATATGTACATATCCCTAATCCAAATAACTATGATCCAAGTCAAACAGGGAAGACAAAAATCATATCCTATCCAATGCATGTATCAATAGGCACAAAAACATACTAGGCATATAAGCATGAAAATTATTGAAAGCTATCCTAACTAGCATATCAACTTGACTATATCTAAAAGATAAGTCAAAATACCCGCCTTTTATGAAGAATATCAATTGTCTTTGCATCATAGAATCTACCTCCATCAAAGGCCTACAGGTAAAAATATAATTATTACCAAGTTCTATGATAAGTCCAACGAGGGTAATAAATTGAACTTAAATCCATACCTTGAATCTCCTAAAATAAACAAACATAATACCTCAATGCGATGCATTGCTAACCTCTCCACATCCAAAAGATCACGAACCAAAATCCTGAGATCACAGATGCCCAATCGTCCTGAAAACTGAAATCATAAGATCTCAAAGTCTTCCTGTAAACTTCCAGTATTCTATTCACCACTAAATAATCTAATTATTCAGTCAACCACAATCCAGCAACTAATTAATGCTAATTAGATCCAAATCCCAATTTACAGCCATACCTTCCCTTATCTGATTGATGATATGAGAATCCAACGCACTTGTAGAATCTGCCCCCAATCTCAGAATCACAGATTCGTCAAGGGATTCGCCGCCGAATCCGAGTCATCGCGGCGTGACGGTCATCCACTCTCCTCTTGGCCTCAAGATCTACTTGCGAGATGGCTGTGATCCAACTCGACTTCGATCAAAGGCAACGATGAAGAAGAGGGTGGCAGCATTAGCTCGCATGGATCAACTACCACGCGAAATAGGAGCTCCTTGCCGGCGAGGCAAGCGGCGGCGGTGATGAATTGGGGGAAACAGAGGGGTGTGCGCGAGGAGGTCGTCGGTCGTCGCATAGGGCAGAGGAGTCCGGCGACGATCCGGTGGCCGTGGAGGCTGGCGCGCGCGGCAGGGGTCAGCGCGTGCAGAGAAGAGGCATCGGCCGCAAAAGGAAACACAACGTGTGACGGTGGACCGCGAGCTCGCGTCGCGTCGGGCGACGCAGGGGAAGAGGAGGCTACCACAAGGCTCAGCGTCGGCGTCGGCGACTGCAAGCGGCGGCAAATCGGCAATGCTGGCTCGGACGCGCGCGGCTGTGGACGGCAACGCGAGGAAGAAAGGCTCGATGGCTTTGGCACAAGGAAGAAGAGAAACCGACGATGGCGAGGATCGCGCAAGAGGAACTGCCGAAGGGGAATAATAGTCGCAGCGGGGAAAGAAAAACCTAAACTTATAACCTAGGTCAAATTTATCCTAATTACTCATCTAAACAGGCCCCTTAAAAGCCTGTTTTTTTTATCTCCGCAAATATCTTGTACGGGCTCCGTTTAATTCCGGAAAAATTCCTAAAATCCCGTAAAATTTTCAGGATTATTTCCTAAATTCTTTGGCCATTGAATTTAGTATTTTAATATTTCAGTATTTAACAAACCCAAATCCAACTAGGACTCAAACGAATCATCCTATCGACCAAGTGATAGGTGATCCAAGTCTAGGAGTTCGAACTAGAGCCTCATACAGAAACCTTAGTCAAATATCTTTGATTTCTAAAATTGAACCCAAAACTATTGGTCAAGCTCTTCTTGATCCCGATTGGATTATTGCAATGCAAGAAGAGTTGACTCAATTCACTAGGAACGAAGTATGGGAATTAGTACCACCACCTAAAGATAAAACAATCATTGGAACAAGGTGGGTGTTTAGAAATAAACTTGATAATAAAGGTGAAGTGGTTAGAAATAAAGTTAGACTAGTCGCTAAAGGGTTTAGTCAAGTTGAAGGTTTAGATTACGACGAGACCTATGCCCCAGTAGCTAGATTAGAGTTCATTCGAATGCTATTAGCATATGCAGCACATCGAGGATTTAAGTTGTTTCAAATGGATGTGAAATCTGCATTCTTAAATGGATACATTAAAGAAGAAGTTTATGTTAGTCAACCCCCCGTTTTCGAAAGTTTAGACAAACCCGATCATGTCCTTAGGCTAAAGAAAACTCTTTATGGACTTAAACAAGCTCCTCGAGCTTGGTACGAGAGACTTTCGATTTATCTTAAGTCCAAAGGCTTTAACCAAGGTGTAGTTGACCCAACCCTTTTTGTAAAAACCTTAGGTAAAGACATATTCATAGCCCAAATCTACGTAGATGATATTATTTTCGGAACCACCAACTCAATCCTACTAAATGAGTTCATTTCACTTATGGAAAGTGAATTTGAAATGAATTTAGTAGGCGAGTTAAGTTTCTTCTTAGGTCTACAAATTAAACAAACTAAAGATGGAATATACCTACATCAACACAAATATACTAGGGAATTAATTAAACGCTTTGGAATGCAAGACGCTAAAATTATTAATACCCCAATGGCAACCAATGTTAATATAGAAGATGTAATTGGAAACCCAATTGATTTAAAATACTATAGGAGCGTAATAGGGAGTCTCCTTTACTTAACTGCAAGCTGACCTGATATCTTATTTGCAGTAAGTATGTGCGCAAGGTTTCAAACCTGTGCCAAGGAGTCTCACCTAACTCTAGTCAAGCGTATCCTTAGATATCTAAAGGGTACACTTAATGTCAGTATTTGGTATCCTAGATCTACCGAGTTCGAACTAACCGGCTACTCCGATTCGGACTATGCCGGTAGTAAGCTCAATAGAAAGAGTACGAGTGGTTGTTGTCAACTTCTCGGCTCGAGTCTAGTGAGTTGGTGCAGTATGAAGCAACACTGTGTTGCATTATCTACCACCGAAGCCGAATGCATCGTGATGGGTGAGTGTGTCACTCAGCTTCTTTGGATGAAGCACACTCTCCGCGACTTTAAGTTAGATTTTACATATACTAAACTTCATGTAGATAATATTAGTTCAATTAATCTTACAAAGAATCTGATATGTCCCTCTAGGACCAAACATATAGAGGTTAAACACCATTTCATTCGAGAACATGTGGCCAACAGAGCCATACAACTCGAATACGTCGAATCAAAGTCTAACTTAGCAGACCTATTTACTAAACCCCTACCTGAAGCCGAATTTAGTCTATTAAGACGAAAATTGGGCATGTGCGTAGTAGAATAGGAACTTGCAAATTATATTTTCTTACTACTATTTCTTAATTTTCATTTTTATGGAACTAGCATAGGACATACCTTAGATATCATGCACCTATAGATTTAAGGAGCTAGTACATCTCACAACACATAGGACTAATGTGTTTGTGTACTTAGCCACGTAGATGGGCGTGAGATGTTAGGACCTTACTCCTGATTTCAGATGTAGAGCTAGTGCATCGCTATGAACCACGGAGTATAATCATACATACTAACCGACTCTGACCAGGACTGGTTGATCTTTCATATCAATCAAGCCAAATATGAGTCGAACATTTTATAGATGAACTTATTTTCAGTACATTATTTTCAAAATAATGTGGAACATACTTGGACTTTAAAATTAATACTTATTTCACACACACCCTCACTCTTTTCGATATATGGCAAAAGGGGGAGAAAAAGGCCAAAGTTAAGGGATCATTTTTTTTTGTATGACCAAGGTTTACTTAACTTTAAGTTAACTTGTTAACATAACGGAAGTAAAAGCCAAGGTTAAGAAATCAATTTTTTGATTTCTTAACTTAAAACTTATTTTAAACACTATGACCAATATTAAGTAATTGCGGTTACTTAATTCTTTTGTTTAGTGGCAAAACATCAAGGGGGAGAGTTAAACTCTTTCTCAAGTACTCACCCTCGGTCAAGGGGGAGGATTCCTCAAGGGGGAGTACTTGAAAAAAAGTTTTTATATACTCCTGCTCATTCATGCTTTTTATACTCCTGCTCATTCATGCTTTTTTATACTCCTGCTCATTCATGCATATCTCTTACTCATTTTGCCTAATGCACTTAATTTATTTTTCTTAACTTTGTATGTGGGTTTGCCATAAATCAAAAAGGGGGAGATTGTTGGTGCAGTAGGCACCTAAGTCGAACCTGAGTTTTGATTATAGCAAACGATACAAAGTTAAGCTCATGTCGTTATCTCACGAGCTGAATCGAGTGTGCAGAAAATTGTTATAGCTGGAGCTGAAGGCTAGCGACACCCAGAGGAAGCCGCAGTGGTCGGGCGACACTCGAGTGACTTCGGAGGGAGCCGAAGGAATCGAGTGGAAGGCCAGAAGCAAAAGTGACATAGTAAGTATCGAGGTAAGCTCGTGTGTGTGCGAGAGTAAGTAAGGTCGTATCCTCTTTACGGGGATGATCTTAAGCGTAGGTCCAACCAAAGACATCTTATAGATGGTCTAGGTCAAGATCGGACGGTCGACGACCGTCGAAATTATGTTTTTGTTGAGCTAACTTTGATTTGCAGCAAGTATCAGTCGACTGCCATCTTGGAGGACTCGACTGCCGTCAATCAGTCGACTGCCTGTGGTCAGCACTCGACTAATGCTGCCATCAGTCGACTGATGATGACCATCATTCGACTGATGGTCAAGGATCAGCCTCGAGGAGTCAAGGCTTATCACCTCTTTTCAAGGAGGTTTTGTGACCATTTGTGATTGGTTGAAGACCCATTCGATGAGGGGCTCAAAGGCTATAAAAGGAGGTCCTAACCTAGGGTTTCATCATCAATTCTAAGCTTCCAAAAGCCTCTGCTAAGCTGCAACTTTTCCGACAACGAAGTACTTCCTCTCCGACGTCTAAGTCTTAATTTCTTTCTTTTTGTAACGTCGGTTTAAGCTTTTATTTCAGTTCATTACTTTAATCTTTCGGAGTTTTTATCGTAACGAGGAGAGGGGGAGTGTCCCTCTACCTCAAGCTTTGTTCTTATTTGTATCGATCAACTCCTACCTCTAACGAGGAGGAGTTCTTTAGTGTTTTTGCCTTCCGTACGTGGTCAAGGACCACTAGGGCCTTGGAGTAGTAGCCGAAGGCTACGAACCAAGTAAAAATAGTTGTCTCCTTTATTTATTGCTTATCTTTCCGCTGTAATTAATTATCTACTCGGGTTTTAACGAATGAATTTGAAAGTAAAAGTTTTATCGCTATTCACCCCCCCTCTAGCGATCCGCTTCGATCCAACAAGGTATACATTTTGGTCTTTAATACGACTCCCAATATTTTAAAATTATCTCAGGGAGAAGTAGTGGCACAACTTATTCTGGAAAAGGCGAGTAAACTACCAGTACAACAAGTGGATCAGTTGTCCGACACAACACGACAACAGAAGGGCTTTAGAGAAAGCAGCACTCAAATAGGAACAGAAGAATGGGATAGACTTATGGCAAAATTATGCCCTTCTCCACAGCAACAAGTTCCAGATGCTTTGTTAACACTACATGATACAGAATGGACTAATCCATTTGCGGAAGGTGGTGGGAATGCTGCTAAATCCAAACAAAGACAGAAGAAAAAGAAGAAAGATCAAGATCATGAGGAAATTTGGGATACTCTAGGGCAGTCAAGCGGCAAATATGACTACTATGTCCGGTATACACCACCAAAGCAACTAGAATGGGACATGAGTCTTATAACTCCATCTTGGGATTCTGACCATGAAGATGATGTCTATTTATCCACCAAAACAACATTTGAAGATGAAGAAGGAGATGAGCTTTTGTCAGACACTAAAGAAGTAATTCTTCTTATCTGGGACAACACATTCTGTGTTTCGTCAGCTGCATTTATCAATTTGTCATATTGATCTGGGAACATCATCCTCCATTGGATGAAAGCCTTCTTCTCAATTTCTCCCAGCAAATTCTCAATGTATAAAACCTTGGCCCTTTTGTCATCCCATATTTTTGAATCAATTACATTTGTGGTAATTGACTCCCATCTGGAAATAACATCGTTATACAAACCGATATTATTGGGTAAAACTAATAGTGCACCTGCTTGTTATCCGATTGACCCCTCCGTCTTCCTTGTAGGTACTTGTGCATCTGGATTTGTTTTTAGAACTTCAAGTGTAGGTTCCTTTGCTACAAGAACAGTTAGAATTTCCTGCTCTTCTTCTCCAAGTTCCACATCATCTTGGTTTACAGCTACAATCCTGTTTTCAGAGGTTGGAATATAGCCTTCAAACTGTAATGAGACACTTCCATCAAGAAGTGTTCTGGTTTCAACCCTAGTTGGTGCCATAGGGTTTCTCCTCACAGATGGCCTTAAGATCCACCTTTGCTGTTGCAACTCCTCAGTTGTGAATCTTGTACCTGGGATAGCATTTACTCCTCTGCTAGCTAGATAGTCTATAACATTCTGAACATTGTATGAGAAGTTAGTAAAGCTGGTATTTGTTAGGCGACCTACCATCATTCTGGTAATTAGTAGGTCGCGAATTCGATGACCCTATTGGTCGCCAGCCCGTGTTGGCCGTCGTTACTCACTGGACTTCCCACCGGAAGTGGGTTTTGCCTTCGAGTTGAACTCTAGACCTCGGGATAAGTACTAAAGTTTGTGAATCACGGTAACCAAGTGATCAAGTGATCGCGGTTGCGGATCATAAACTTTAGTACTTATCGGAGGTCAGAGTTCAATCGGGAAGGCAAAACCCACTTCCAGGTGAAGTCCAGTGAGTAACGACGGCCAACACGGGGCGACGGGTCGCGACAATAGTCGCCGACTCGCCAACAGCGATCGTTGACCAATAGGGTCACCAATCCGACTGATCGCAGTTACCAGGATTCATAAACTTTAGTACTTATCCTGGAGGTCTAGAGTTCGAATCCTGGGGAAGGCAAAAATCCACTTCCAGGGGTGGGAAGTCCAGGTGAGTAACGACGGGCCAACAGGGGCGACGGTCGTTGACCAATAGGGGTCACCGAATTCCGCCAACAGGGGCGACGGTCGTTGACCAATAGGGGTCACCGAATTCCGCCAACAGGGGCCCGATCGTTACAAACTCGATGTGATTTGCAAAATCTTCCACGTTTATCATCAGGTCTGGAATAACATAGACCATTTGAGTTCCTCTGCCGAGGTCTATCTCCATTGTGACTATTATGGATCTGTCTCCTCGCCATCTGGTATCCCGTAGTACTACCAGCACCATGACTCCTATATTTCTTCTGTGTAATGCATGTATTCTTATCATCACAAATCCCATATGGATGTGATGAAATCCTGCTTCCCGAAGTCTTTGATGGCTTTCTTCAGTGACAAGTGGAAGGTCCACCTGACTTTCTTCTATACATAGCAGATCTTCCTCAAAGTAATGTTGATATACTCTGTGGTTCGAAAGTTGAAATCCGGTGGAATATAAAATCTCTGCTGGAACCATATTTGCTCTCCTGGTGCTGGAGATTTCAAATTGTTCTTCAGGGTCTACCTGACTTTCAATGGTTCTTCTATATCTTCGTTGATTAGGGACAAAGAGGGTCAAATTAGACATGTGTGGAGAAGCCAAGTCGCATCCCAAATGAAGGGCAGAAAAGTTCATCCACGCACAACTAACCTTGATAGAACTTGTATCTATTCAAGTGCGGGAGTGATTAATCCTCTTTGATGCTTCATGTCTAGGCCAATCAAGAAGAACTTGATGTCGCCTCCGCAGGCATAACGCAGTGGTAAAGTATGCAATGATAAATCTGTATACTGTATTTGAATATTCAAGTTTGAGACCCTCTGGGAACAACTCCTTGGAATGTCTAGCTTATGAGCAAAAATAAATTATGCTCTGCATTTATTAGATGGCAAACCAAGAGGGAAGGTCACCCACCTTCAGAATTAGCTGGGCAAAGTCCGAAGGAATTAGTTCAAATAGCTGGATTCACTACAAAAAAAAAAAAAATAGAGTTTTGTCTCTGAAAGTCATTTTTCCGTCTCTGAATATAATTTAAGACGAAATATTCCATCTCAAAAATCCGTTAGTGAAAGCCCCGTAACTAATTTTAAGACGAAAATATTTCGTCTCTAATTTTAGAAACAGATTAAAATATTGTTTATAAATTCGTTTGTAAGTTAAGCAAATGAACACAATTTCAAATACATATTCCATCTATAATTTTATTTTAAATCCGTTAATAATCCATTTCAAATAATATGTCAAATATAATTTTAATCGGTTTATAAATCTATTTACAAGAAATAATCACATATTTCAAGTAAATTATTTTTTTTAACAATTAATTTCTAATTCAAAGTACTATACAATTAAAAATTAAAATAAATAAATATTCACATCATTCAAATAAATAAATTTTATATTCCAATACAAGTAATCTATATTTTATTTCATCTATCACATTGCTCACAGGTCAATATCCTTTTGAATATAAATGATTTGAATATCTTACATCTTAAAGCATTTTATGAACTTTCTCTTTAAGATTTTCTTCTCTTTGTCTACCTTCTTCGATAAATTTTTGTCTCTATGTCATTTTTCCTCCTGGACATAAAAGTTGCACATGGCTGTACTACCGACGGAAGTCTCAAACTCTTAACTCCTTGTTCCCTCTCTTTCTCTGCTCTTTTCTTCTCTTAGCTTTCTGCAGAGAAATAAGCCAAAAAAAAAGGATTCACTTTGATGGATATCATCTAGATATAAGGCCATTTTAAGAAAATGATGATGGCTCAAGAGCTTCGATGTTTATATGAACAATGCAGCTACCTTTTTCTATGCTTTTCTTTCCTCAGTTAAAGCACCTCTTTTTCTCTTTGGTCCAACTTTACCAGCCTGTAAAAAGATGGAGATATAGACCAATCAAAATTAGGTAATGATGAAGAAAGAAGGTTGCTAAACTAAAAAATGGAGTTTGAAGGTTCAGTCTCCTAGCAGGCAATTGCATCCTGCAATAATTCTGATTATTTTGAGTTGTAATTGTATACAAGGGTTTTTTCAGTCAATCAAACAACCCAAAGTCCAAATGAATAGCAGTGCTTAGCATACAAATAATAAAGTTTCAATCGTAAATAGGAATGAAGCAGAAAAATCTAAGATCGCTATCAAAGAAAACATGCATTCTGTGTAAATGGTGATCTGTGACAAAGATGGACAAAGACAGAATGTAACCAGTGGATAGAAACATAACATTTAACTATTAGAAAAATATAGAAAGATAAGTTTATTGATAATGAGTGTGAATATAAATTTTTAGATAATAATTTTACAAGGGCAACATCACCTTCAAAGTGAAGAGAATATATTGACTGGCTGATAAAAGAAGTATATCAACATTACTCATTGTGTTCTCTTCATCCACCGTAAGTGTAGGCACTGCAACTTCATGCTTCTTGGCATCCATTAAAGGTAAATTATGATAACCTTTTAGTTCAACATTTAAATGTATATCATCCAAATTAAGATCATCAGTAATGTTATCTTCATCAACACCTGCATAATGATTATCCATATTTAGGTTAGGAGCACTCAAGAAAATATTCTCAATAGAAGAATAAGTTCCAAGGGGCTTAGTGAGATAATCAGGATCTTCTTTATTAAGAATATCACTCCAATCATAAACTTTATCTGTTTTCTGACCCCCATGAAGATTATTTTGATGTGTCACCAAGGACCCAAAGATATCTGAATTCCAAAAATCATCAGGAATTTGCAGGAATAAGTTGATTTATGGACCTTTGATTTTTTTAATAAAATACAAGTAGGAAAATGACCAGAAATAATAAACCTTGTGGCACAAAAATACACATTAATGCAACTTAAATATAAAGAAATGATAAGAGTAAATATTATCGAAAAGATACCTCTACATGTCTTTTCCTCTCTAGTGACTAGTTATTTCATTGCATTGCATTATGATTTAGAAATTCTGAAGCTTACATAAGCATGCTGATACAAACATTCAATAATCCAGAAGTTGTTCTTTAAGCATTATCTATATTTTTCAAAATCTACTAATATAATGAGTTTATCCCAGCAATATTATCTACCTCAAAAAACCTCAAAGAGTTAAATCAATGGATGACCAACAAAGAGTCGGATAGTAAATTGCAAAAGCATTATCTACTTGAAAAACTCATTAGTGATTACATCCTATTGCACATTTTTTTAACTCAATTTTCTTCTTCTTTTTCTGAACGCAATTGTTGTGGTTTCAAAGACTTTTACCACTGCTGAAACTTTGTTGAATGCTAGAACAATGAGAGAATTGATCTCATGTTTACTAAAAGCTTGAACTGTTAGGAAAGTTAGGGAAGGGACTAATTTATATATTTATATTGTTAAGACCTACAAATGAAGTCGAATTTTTAAAATACATCACATAAGTGTTAATGTATATCTTATCTTTTTTACTCAGACAAGGCCAACATGCAACTATAGATAAGGAAAATATATGAATCTGCCTAACAAATGTCAACAACTAACAATGTTTTCTTGGTTAATTAAATTCAGATGTGAGGAAATTCTTGGGAATATTTCATTATATTTCTTTTTCTGGAAGGCGAATATACCATGCAGATCAAACTATAAGAAACTTATTGTGTGATAATAAATCAGTTTCGCTAGAAAGCAAGAATAATTCTCTGTTCTGAGAGTGTTTGATCTTCTACACATATCTAAAATAAATATTCAGGAAAAAAGGCTTGGGCCAGGAATTAGTACAATAGAGAACCTGGGCGAGCGACGATGCGTTGGCGTGAGAAGGCGCCCGAAGGAGAAGGGAATGGACGGAGCCTCGGAAGGGGAAGGAACGATGGCCGCCGGATGAAGGCCGAGATATGGCGTGAGAAGTTGCTTGAAGGGAAAGGAATGGACGAAGAAATCGGCGCCGAAAGGGGACCGAGGAGAGGAGGCGAGCGATCGGGAGAAGCGGCAAAAAAAAAACGGGATAGAGGTTTGTAAAATCCGATTAACCTATAAAACCTATAATATATAATTTTAAATGTCATCATCCAATTCAAAATAAATTTTCTCATGATGGATCGGATAATAATAATAATAATAATAATAATAATAATAATAATTATTATTATTATTATTTAAAAAATTTAAATTATTATTGATTAAATAATTTTATTTTATTTTTATAATCTTATATATTTACTAATTTAAAAAGCCTATTTTGAATAATTTTAAAAGAATTAGTATTAATAATAAATAAAATAATTTTTTATTTGTATTAAAAATATTTTAGAATTAATTATTAGTATTAATGAAATATATTATATTCATCCGAGTTAAAAGTTATGATTGTTTGAAGTCATCTTAGTCACTTTATAATATTAAATTATCGATATGGATATGATTGATGCAATATAGTCATAATAAAATAAAGTAATTAACGGGTGCAATGTGTTAATTATTATATCTCAAATCTATGCGAAAAAAATATATATAATATAAAATAATTAGAAAATAGAGTTTTAGTCTATTAGTAATAATTAAATTTATTATTATTTAATAATTTTTTGTTTAATTTATAAATAAAATATTTTTCTATTTAAAATTTTTTTAAACAGATTTTATGACAAATATAATTTCGTATGAGATTTTATTTTTAATTTGTATTTATTTTTGTTTATAAAAATTTATTTTATAAATTTGTTTCTAATTCATTTCAAATTCCGTCTTAAATATATTTATATATGTTATATTTTATTTAAGTGAAACGGATTTATAATTCCGTTATAAATCCGTTTCTAATTTATAAATATTATAAACGGATTTCAATTCTGTTTTAATAATCTGTTTTTGAAAGTATGTTTTCTTGTAGTGATTATAAAAAAAACAACTTGATGTAATTGTGATCGAAGTTAGAATTAGTTGAGTCTACATTAAGTCGCCATTAAACTTGGATCAAAGGGGCAAGCACATGATTATTTAGCTTCCTTTAGGATAATGAGAATATTAAGACCTCGTTCAAACTCAAAAGGGAGAGAGTGATTCTGTGAGAGCAAGGCCACTTCTTAAGGGCATGCTTACCTTTTGGTGGGGAGAAGAAAGGAGGAGATGAGAAGGTGGAGCTTAGAGGGAGAGGAGAGAAGGGAGAAAGAAGAGGGAGAGGAGTGAACAAGAACGAAAACGGAGAGGGAGAAAATTGAAATTGTTGTTTATTGTAGTTATGTACAAGAAGAGGGGAGGAAAAGATGATTACAATGTCATCCACCAGTGGCTTGCCCATACACATTGTCGTGATTGCCAAACAAACACAATCACTTCCTAATTTTGAATCATCTTGGCATCATCCCATCCTATAATAGCTAGATCCTACCATTGATTGATTTGGCCATTCGTCGGATCTTATTATTATCGTTGATTAGAGCTAGAGTTCACCATCATCCCACTTCGCCATCGCTGAGATCTGATGGTCTCCATTATAACTAAATTTCATAGTCGAGCGAGATGTTGTCATCGTTAGATCTCATTGTTTCACCAAACATTTCTTGTGAAGTTCACATGGGAGAAAAAAAAACAAGGTAGCAAAAGATAAAACTAGGATTTCTCTGGTTTTCGATGCTGTAGTGTTTATTTCCACCCTGTTTAGGGTGTGGTTTTAGGAAAAATCAGTCTCCTATAGTGAGGGATTTCAATTCCTCTCTTTGGTCTTTTTGTCAGGCTAAATGAGGGAGAGCTTCTCTAAATTGGAGCTCTTCTTTCTTTCCCCATGGTAAACTAGCTTGCTTTAAATATTGAAGTACAATTAGGGTAAAACCGCAATATTTTTTGTGCCCTAAAAATTGAAGTACAATATTGAGGGAGAACCACAATTGTTCTTGTTACATCACCTCTATTTTATTTTTATTTTTTTTGTAATTGGCTCTAATGTTTGGGGTTAACATGATTGTTTAGATAGAACCAAGCTTGGGTCATTGACGATGAGCAACCAAAACTATACATAAAATCTAGCACAACATAACAGGTGGTATTTAAGGCCACAAAAATATAGCCAAGTGGACTTACAACCACTGTAGTAAAAAAGTGATTATGTCCTCCTCGCATTCATCACTGTTGGTCCCACAATGATAGTGAAAAAAAGTAAATCACAGGAGACTATATTCCTTGATTTGATGGTCAGAAATAGTGAAGGACTTCTGAATCCGAGTAAGGGTTCTATACCTCACGTTGAGATTTGACCCATGTCCATATGTAACAGCATCTGTACTGTTTTAATCACCAGATCGTCCCGACAGGATATCATCGTCCGATCCTAGAATATAAAGATTGAGCTATAGTATTCACCTAATCAGACGGTGAATAATAAAAATGTTTACGGATACTACAGATGAATTATATAAGAAAATATTCATATATAATTTTTTAATATATATATATATATATCCATTTTAATTAATTTTTTAAGCAATACTTTTTTATATAATAATATTTGTAATCTTTTAATGATATTAATGATATGTTTCAGTGGATTTATTTGTTTTAAATTTTTAATATGAAACTATTATATTAATCCATTTAAATTTACTCGTCTTAAATTTTCTTTTCTAACGTAAGACTATTTTGCTTATATATATATATATATATATATATATATATATATATATATATATATAATAATAAAGGTACCATAGATCTATATATATAATATATATATATATATATATATATATATATATATATATATATATATATATATATATATATATATATACACATACACACACACGTAGGTACCCGTGAGCACCTTTATTATCTATTGTCCAATCCTTTAAGGTTCAACGATTGAGTTATAGTGCTCATTCGATCGGACGGTGGATAATGGAGGTGTACACGGATGAGTTGTATATATATAATGGTGATATATATCCTGGGTGACACTTTATACGCACCACCATGGTGATATCCTTGCAAGATCAACACCGCCATAATGCTGATATTTGATCAACACTGCATGTTATTAATGATTTCGAGTTGATATTTTGGGTACATATAAACTCTAAGCCACTTCATAAACTTGTAGCACTTTGAATAGGTCCAATCGAAGCTCTCTAAGTCCATCAATAGGTTTTGATCAAAACATATTGATGGCCCTAGGGGATTTGGATTTTTGAAAAATTGACATGTAATGAAAGAGGATAGTGCAATGAAGGGGTTTATAGTATTTATGCTTAGTTTTGACATCCCTACGATAAATTATATGTATGTGCCAGTTGTCTTAAAGTTATGAACTTTGAAAACCTTCTTATCATTATTGTTAATGATTTTGAACTAATATTTTGTTGTCACATATAAACTCTGGGGCACTTTAGAAACCTATAGCACTTTGAATGAGTCCAATCGGAGCTCTCTAAGTCCATCAATGAATTTTGATCAAAACCCATTAATGAGCCTAGGGGATTTAAATTTTTGAAAAATTGATATGTAATGAAAGAGGATAGTGCAATGAAGGGGTTTATGGTATCTATGCCTAGTTTTGACATCTCTATGATCAATTATGCGTATACGTCAGTTGTCTTAAAGTCATTAACTTTGAAAATCTTCTTATAATTACGGTTAATGATTTTGAAATAATATTTTGTTGGCACATATAAACTTTGGGACACTTCAGAAATCTATAACACTTGGAATGAGTCTAATTGGAGCTCTCTAGGTCCATGAATGGTTTTGATCAAAACCCATTAATGGACTTAGAGAGCTCCGATTGAACTCATTCAAAGTGCTATAGGTTTTTGAAGTGTCTCAAAGTTCATATGTACTAAAAAATATCAACTCGAAATCATCAATAACATTGTGGTGTTGATTTTGCAACAACACTATCCGTGGTGCAAGACTAACACTACCATGGTGTTGGTCTTGCAAGACCAGCACCACCATGGTGTTGATATTTGATTAATACCGCAATATTATTAATGATTTCGAGTTGATATTTTTGAGTACATATGAACTCTAGGACACTTCAAAAACCTATAACACTTTGAATGAGTCCAATCAAAGCTCTCTAAGTTCATTAATGAATTTTGATCAAAATCCATTGATGAGCCTAGGGGATTTGGATTTTTAAAAAATTGACATGTAATGAAAGAGGATAATACAATGAAGGGGTTTATGGTGTTTATGCATAGTTTTGACATTCCTACGATAAATTGTGCGTATGTCCTAGTTATCTTAAAGTTATGAACTTTGAAAATCTTTTTATCACTACTATTAATGATTTTGAACTAATATTTTATTGGCACATATAAACTCTGGGACACTTCAGAAACCTGTAGCACTTCAAATGAGTCCCATTGGAGCTCTCTAGGTCCATCAATGAGTTTTGATCAAATCTCATTGATGGACTTAGAGAGCTTCGATCAGACTCATTCAAAGTGCTATAAATTTTTAAAGTGCCTCATAGTTCATATGTACTCAAAAATATCAATTCGAAATCATTACCAACATTATGATGTTGATTTGCAATAACACTATCTATGGCGCAAGACCAGCATCACCATGGTGTTGGCCTTGCAAGACCAATACCACCATGATACTGGTCTTGCAAATCCAACACCACCATGACATTGGAATTGCAAATTCCACCACATGGTATTGGTCTTGTAAGACCAGCACCACTATGGTGTTGATATTCAAAATTCAAAACCATAGTGGTGCTTAGTGATTGTCTCATTTTTTGTAATATGGTTGTCTATATTAATGTTAACTAAGATAACTAAGACTTCTACATTAGTATATTAGATTTAATTTTGCAAATGTTCTGAAATAAGAATTTAGACATGTTTTCTTGGGTTTATAAATGAAATATTTATACTGGCTTTTGGAGAAATTATCGAAACATCTATGCTAAACCTTTAACCTAAGTCTATGGGAAGGATTATTTATACTGGCAATTAACTTAGGCTTTTGGTTTAGGATTGCAGTATAATATTGGCGAGTGATGCACTATTAAAGCTTGACCTGTAAAATTTAAAACTGTTACTGTATGCTTGACCAATACAATTTACAAGACTCTCTTCCGCAGGTGATGACCACACTTAGCTCCCGACTCTCTGACCTCTCTCTCAAGCTCTCCATTTGGTGATAGTTCTGACGCTCTAATTTCTTGGCAATTGTAAGTCCCGAATATTACCTTACTTGATTGGTTCAACTAATATTGTGTTTGATCTGGTAAATGGTAGCAGAACGTGAAATAGTTTAGGGTTACGCGATTGTCACCGAGCAGTGCATCGCCATTTTATAGGGTTAGGGTTTAGGGTTATATTCGTCGGGTGACAGCGACATGTTTTCGATGTATGTTGGGTATGTTTGGATGAAAACTAGTATTGGTTCTAGTATTACTAGATCATGAACAGTGGTCTTGTTTCATTGTTTTCATCGATTTTGTACATGAAATACATAATATTTAATCGGATATGAACTTTTTCCCCTTGCAGATTGCTTCAACTACATCATCATCAAGTGACAGTGGTGGCCGAACCTGTCGTTTGATGAGAGGATGAATGAAGAGAATTAATTAGAAAAGTAACATGTCCTGATTTAGGAAATTTATTGAAAATATGCCACCTACTCTTGAACAAGAAGACTTGATTCGAAGCATCCTATTTGGGTGGGTGTTGGACATCTTAAAGAATCCAAATCGAGAGGACTCGTACAAAATATGTTTTATAATTGGGACTGCGAGGAAAAATATTTTATTTTCCATGGAAAAAAAACTCTACTTTACAAAGACTGATGTCTCACTCATTCTGGGTCTACCGGATAGTGGAGAGGTAGTTCCTATGGATATCGATGTAGCCACTAGTCAACTGTATGAGCAAATTTTCATGGATGATGACTGAACAAATAAAAAATAGAGAAACGAATCAGGACTTCAAGATCCTCTGACAATCCAGGAGGTAATAAATTATATTACTAACTTTTTATTTTATATTTTTTCATGTGTATTTTTTACTACAATATGCCTAGAATACCGATGTGATCACTAATAGATTGTGTAGATGATTTTGATAACCTAGGCAGATACAATTAGTGTGAGATACTTTATCAATTCATGGCTCCTCAAATGGAGTCAATTGGTATGACAGTTTCATTGTGACCAAAACCAAAGATTGATGGTCAATCTAAGAAAAAAATGTTGAAGGATTTCACATATTTATTGGTTGTAAGTTAAAAAATATATATATATAATGAGGGTGTAATATTTACTAATTATAATTTCTCATTATTATCACATTGCAAGTATGGATGTGTGAGCACGTGCATATCATAAATCCACACGTGCCTCATTCTTCGCCAAGATTATTTAGGTGGAGGTGATCTGCTTCACATGTACCCAGAGTAAAAAAAAATGATAGACCATCTTTGTCCGGAACAGATTGATGTAGATTTGATCTCATCACAGTCAGAGTTCCATTTGCTATAAATGAATTTCCCACCTCTTCTACAACCTGAGGTTGTTGCAGGAGAAAGTTCCAAATAACCTGATAATCAAGAATTGTCTTACCAATCATGCAAGAATAAGGAGGAATTAATATCATCCTTTACCATAAAGGTCGTGGAGGTAACATCAAACTTGTACACCACCTTTACACTTAAAGATATGATAATTGAAGAGAATGAAACCAAAATTCAAGAACTTCTTCATCAAGTAGAGGAGGTCACAAAAACCAAGGATAAGATGATTGATGAAAGAGATGATATCATCACTGAAAAAGAATCATTAATTGCCAAAAATGATAGTTTAATAACTGAGCTACAAATAAAATTATAGTTCCTAGAGGTAGAGGGGTTTCAATCACAAGATATACGATTGACAGAGATGATACACCCCACTGCCTACACTAGGAGGAAGGTATATGCGAGCAAAAAGTTTTCATCCTCTTGATCACCCCTACAAGAACAACAATTGTCTGGTTTGAAAACATTCCTAAAAGGCGGAGACTTGATAGGTAAAGCACCTACAGAGAGTCAGGTGATACTCCAATATATCTACTGTGACCCAATCATCAACGTACAAAATTAATACAATTGCCGAGGTGAAGAATAAGATTTTGGAGGCAACCATCGATAGTCATGTACAATCATATTATTTACATAGATACTCTATTCTCATTAATGTAACATTTTGTTTGTATGCAGTAAGTTTCTACAGAAATCGCTAAAAAAATGAATGCTATAGTTGGGGAAATGTTGTTAAACATAAAAAGATGCAGTAAGATAATTAACCTTATCATAGTAAACATAATTTCTACTCTTGTGTTATTCGACGACCATTTTTAGGAGTTCAACAAAGATTTTGATTGTGCAAACCCACACTACAGCCAGTTTGGTCGACGAAATATTTTCAATTATACATGGACTCATTCCTTAATTATAATATTTGACTGGAATTCATTGACCCATGGGGAGTGTCTTATTGCTTATTTTGGTGTCTTAGCTGATGAATGCAAGGGGACTGATAAGGCATACTACCCATCGATATTCTATGGGAGTGGATTCCTCGTGGATTTTTTTGTCTTGATCTCAACATATTAAATCGACTTGATTTTGATTTGGTTTTTATACATAGAATATGTTAAATTGTATGTATGTCCAAACATTCCATCAAATAGTTAAAACACCAGTCAATGATCTAATCAGATATATATTTTGTCTAGTAATCCTTGATGACGACTAGCACCTAGTGGTGGTGGACTTTTAAAAATCCGAGTTTATTCACTATAATTCTATCTCGTGGAAAAAACTTTCAATGATTAACTTGATGAAATAATAAATATTATATTTTTTTATCTAACATTACTAGAAAAGTTGTTTTTTTTGGGAATTCAGTATGTCTAATGATGGCTATAGGTTGAATTCTTAAAAAAAAAAAATACACTCTTCGTGTTACGAGAATTGGCATCCTGGGATGGGTGATAAAATATTAAATACTATTTTCTCTAAACGTCGAGTGCAGGGTCCAAAGTAATGTTCTTCGTAAGACATTACAAATTCTTTTCCACATAGTTGATAAGTTGAAGGTGGTACTAAACTATATTTTTTTCATACATATTTGACTGTGCATTCTTTTATTGCGATACATCGACAGTCTCATTTTTGGCTCCCCCACAAAATTCAGACAACAACAAATGAGGTCGTATATATTCGAGGCGGGGAATAAAATAATATGGAACTCAAGTTTTAATTTGAAGTTTTGACTGTGCACAGATGGTAATAATGAACAAAGTTATGTATATGATTGTTCTTGTACCTGTCTAGTTCGAATTGTAGATGTTGAGTTTGTAAATGTTAAAATCGAACTAATTGTTGTTATTCTACAATTACAAACTTTGTATACTTTATTGATTATGTTTACATGGAAAATATCTGATTATAAAGCGTATGACAGTGGTTATAGCATTGTGAATGAGTCTATTGTATAGGCAAACGATCTTTCATGGAAATAATTTTGTATGCTCACTACTTGATGGTGTGGGTATTTCAATTGCATCCCCATGTTGGTCCTAAACTTTGAATATCAGCGCCACCGTTTACATCACCAAAGACCTTCGTGGTGCTAGTAATTTAAGTTCAATACCAAAGTGGTCCTAGACTTCCAATATCAATACCACAATTGAATTCACAATTTCAACTCATGGTGCTGAAATTTGAGGTACAACATTATGGTGGTGTTGGACTTTATAGATCAACACCACAGGTTATCGAAGCTCACTACTTGATGGTGCTAGTATTTCAAGTGCAATACCACGTTGGTTCTGGACTCTGAATATCAGCACCATATTTTATCTCACCAAAAACCATCATGGTGCTAGTAATTCAAGTTTAGCACAAATCCGTTCCTGGACTTTGAATATCAACACTACCGTTTATCTCACCTAAAATCTCCGTGGTATTGTTAATTCAAGTTCAGCACCAATCTTGTCTTGGGCTTTGAATATCAGCACCACCATTTATATCACCTAAAACCCTTGTGATGTTGGTAATTCAAATTCAGCTCCAAAATGGTCTTGGACTTCGAATATCAACACTATAGTTTATTTCACCATTTCAACTCATGGTGATGGAATTTGAGGTACGACACCATGTTGGTGCTAGACTTTATAGATCATCACCAAAGGTTAGCGAAGCTCACTATTTAATGGTGATGATATTTCAAGTGCGGTACCACGTTGATCCTGGACTTTGAATATCAATACCACAGTTTATCTCACCTAAAAACCTTCATGGTGTTGGTAATTCAAGTTCAGCACCAATCTGGTCCTGGACTTTCAATATCAGCACCACAAATGATTTAACCATTTATAGTCATGATGTTTCTATTTGAGGTACAAGATCATGGTGGTGCTGGACTTTAAACATCACACTACAACAAATTTGACTTTTCGCAGTGCGCATCGCATGATGCACAATGCTAAGCTGTTGAAAGTCATAAGACATTCGTAGTGCGTGGTCGCACACTACGGTTAAGTGCATTCGCAGCGTGCAATCTCACGCTGCGGTTAAGTGCATTCGTAGGGTGCGATCACGCGCTGCTGTTAATTGCATTCGCAGCGTGCGAGCACGCGCTGCTAGGGGTGTGTAATCGGTCGGTTAAACCGAAAAAATCGACCGAACCGACCGAACTTTCAAGTTCGGTTCGGTCCAATTGGAAATTCATTTTTTTATTTAAAAATATCGGTTTATTCGGTTCGGTTTTGAATTTGAATCGAAAAAATTCGGTTTACCCGAACTGACCGATTTTTTCCGACTAGTCGACTGATAGCTCAAATCAGTCGACTGATTTGATAATTAGTCGATTGATGTTATACATCAGTCGACTGTATCCAATGGACAGAGTATTGTCGAGCACAGAATATTTCTTAGTCGACTGATGGCTAAAATCAGTCGACTGATGGTTCAATCAGTCGATTGAGGTTATATAGCAGTCGACTGATTATCGCGATTTTGTCTAAAATCATGATTTGTGAAACCACAAATAATGATTTTATTCCCTAAACCCTAACCTTTCACTCTCAGGCTCTTGCCAACTCTCCTAAGCCCTCTCTCCGACCTCCGTCAGTCCACTCTTCGTATCTGTCCATCCTAAACCCTAATTCTCTCCGTATTCGTCTCCTCTCCTAGGCTCCACTCGCACATCGACAGTTGCAGTGCTTCCCACACCCTTTCAATTTTCGACGATCGACGGTTAGTTTACTATACTTATTTAGTTGTTTTACTATACTTATTTTTATGATTCAATTTTCGATGCAGTAGTACGATGATCATGATTCATGAATAGTAAAAATTTTAGGTTTAGGGGCATACTTTGTTTATAATTCTAAATTGCTAATCTAGTAAAATAGTTATATATAATTTTTTTAATGAATTTTATATTTTTTTAGATGTCAATGCAAGGAAATCTTTCAAATATGGATGTTGATAATAGTTGTTCAATGCCACAATCTGGATCTTCAGTAGGTACAAGACCACTTGTGATAGAAAAAGTAAGCAAACGGAAAACAATCAAACCAAGAAGTGAGGTATGAGAGCATTTTACGAAGTTTACCAATGCTGCTAATGAGATTAAAGCCAAATACAATCATTGTGATAAGGAGTTTTTTTGTGATCCATACAAGAATGGAACAACAAGTTTGAAATCTCATATGACCTCATGCAAGAAACATCCTCATGCTATTGAAACAAATCAAACACAGTTGAGTTTTCAAGTGGGTGCAAACCAGGGTGAGGGATCTCTTATTTCTTGGAAATTTGATCTGGATGCATCTAGAAAAACATTAGCTAGAATGATTATCATGGATGAATTGCCTTTTAAATTTGTATAAGGAGAAGAGTTTAAAGCATTTATGTCTATGGTATATCCAAAGTTTAGAATTCCTTTGAGATGGACAGTTGCACGTGCTTGTCTTGAATTATACAGAATTGAAAGGGGAAAATTGAAAAGTCTATTGCATGATTCGACACAAAGAGTTTGTTTGACTACTGATACATAGACATCGATTCAAAAAATTAACTATATGTGTTTGACTGCTCATTTTATCGATAAAGATTGGAAGCTACATAAAAGAATTTTGAATTTTTGTCCAATTACAAGTCATAAAGGTGAGGCCATCAGTTTAGCTATTGAAAATTGTTTGAGAGGTTGGAAAATTAATAGAATTTTCACTATTACTGTTGATAATGCAAGTTCAAATGATGTCGCTGTCAATAGTTTCAAGAAAAAAAATGATTAACTGGGATTCTACTATTTTAAAAGGTGAATTCATTCATATGAGATGTGTAGCTCATATAATCAATTTGATTGTTGTTGCTGGCTTGAAAGATATAATCCATCTGTGATGAGAGTCAGGAATGCTATTAAATATGTTTTGCAATCCCCCTTTATATTAAGCAAGTTCAACGATTGTGTAGAAATTGAAAAAATTGAAAGTAAAAAATCATTGTGTTTGGATGTACCAACCAGATGGAATTCAACTTATTTGATGTTGAATGCAGCGGAAAAATTTGATAGATCTTTTGATAGGTTTGATGAACAATACCCATGCTTTAGACTGTATCTTCAACATACATATTGAGGTGTTGTTGTGAATGACAGTTCTATTCATTCCATATCAAAGGAGTGGCAAGAAAGTGATGAACCTGATGTGTATTCAATGGGATTGAGAATGAAAATGAAATTTGACAAATATTGGGGAGATCCAAAGAAAATGAATAAATTGATTTATATTGCAGTGGTACTTGATCCAAGACATAAATTATATTTTTTGGAATTTATGTTGATTGAGTTATATGGAGATGAAAAAGGTGCAATAGCAGGAAAGAATATAAAGGAGACTTTGTTTGCTTTGTACAAAAATTATAAGGAGAAAATGGAGCCTCAAAGTAACACCTCAAAAATTTCAGTTAATTCAGAATAATGTGATAGCGACATCGTACCTAAAAATATGAGTCAAATAGATTTGAAAAGGCAATCAATCTTTGCAAAGTATAAGAAACAAAAGGCACAAATTTTTAGTGATAGCAACATGTCAGAATTAGATAAGTATCTGAATGAAATAGTCGAAGAATATTTTGGGGCTTTTGACATTTTGGGATGGTGGAAGCAAAATTGTCATAGATTTCTTATACTTGCTCAAATTGCTCGTGATGTGTTAGCCATTCCAATATCAACAGTTGCTTCAGAATCCACTTTCAAGATCGTGGTGGTGCATTTGATTGTTTCAGGAGTTCATTGACTCCTAGAGTGGTAGAAAGTCTAATTTGTACTCAAGATTGACTTCGATTAAGTTTGGTGCCAATTAATGTTGAAGAAATTTTAGAAGATGTAGAAAAACTTGAAAGCGATACGTTTTATGTATAGTTAGTTGTTTGTTTACAATTAAAAATATATAGAGTATTAATTTGTTTGACTTGTATCATGTTATACTTTTTTGTCGGAGTTCTCAAAAGTAATATTGGATTCGTCTTCTTCGACAACACCAATTAAGGTGTAATTAACTACTTCATGGTATGCTTCAATTATTATAATCTAGTTACAAGTGTATTTACTTTTTAATTATCTTGTTCAAATGGTAATAACAAATTTATACTTCTTGATCATTATTTATTAGGATATACACAAGTGGTGAAGTAGACAAGTTTGAACTTTGAACTCTGAAGTTAAGTCACAACTTACAAGGAGTCAAGGAGTGAAGGAAGGACCAAAGACTCAAGTCAACTCTCAAGTCTTAAGTGTCAACTCTTAAGATCTAAGGATACATTGTATTCATTTTGATATTTGACATGTTCTATAAGGCTATAACTGAAGTGTAATATATGTTTCATTGCTATGTTAGCAGCTTGATTGCTTGAATGTTTTAATTTTAACGAGATATTTTTATATATTTTGATGTGTTGACATTTATTAAATTGTGTTTTATATAGTTGTGCTCTTGTTGACATGTATAATGTATTTAATTTAAATAGTTATGTTATTTTGTAATGTTGAATGTTTTAAATTTTAATGTTGAAATTTAAGAATGTACAGGAAAATAACTTATATAAATATAGGGGAGGTATTTTTTTTAAATTCTAATAAATCGTGTAAATTTAAGGTTTGACATAATAGATATAGGCTATATCTAATCATATATATTCATTAAATGCACGAAATGACATCAAATTAGTGTTTTAATATAGAATTTTACAGAAGTTAGTTGACTGGTTCAGTAACTAGTCGACTGTTTATCGTAAAATTTATTTGGAAAACGATCAGACTGTTTAACAGTTGAATGATACTATGTTTAGTCGACTGATACTCTAATCAGTCGACTGATGTTATATATCAGTCGACTGATTGTAACATCAGTCAACTGATTTGAGCCATCAGTCGACTTAAAAACATTCTGTGCTCAACGCAATTCTGTCCAGTGGATACAGTCGACTAATGTATAACCTCAGTCGACTGGTTAGACCACTAGTCGACTGATGTGATACATCATCAATCGACTGGACGTAAAAAATCAGTTTTTTCAGTTTTTAACCGAAAAAACTGATTTTTTTTTTGCAAAATCGATTCGGTTCAGTGAAAAATTTTGGTCGGTTCGATTTAGTTAAAAAAATTTTGGTTTATTCGGTTTCGGTCTTAATCGGTTCAGTCAGTTTGATTTTAACCGAATGCACACCCCTATGCATTGCGGTTAAGTGTATTCGCAACGCGTGATCGCGCGCTGCGGTTAAGTGCATTCGCAGGGCGTGGTCGCACGCTGCGGTTAAGTGCATTCGCAGTGTACGATCGAACGTTGCAGTTAAGTGCATTCACAGTGCGCAATCGCGTGCTGTGGTTAAGTGCATTCGCAATGCGCGATCTTGCACTGCGGTTAAGTGCATTCGCAGCGTGTGATCGCACGCTACGGTTAAGTGCATTCGCAGGGCACGATCAACAAAAAAGCAAGGAAATGTATATATACAAAGAAAAAGAAAAGAGATGGGAAAAGGAATGAACTCCCCTGGGGTCCTGGCAGTTGGAGGTGGTTCAGAAGTAGTAGCCAAGCTGGGAGTGGAGTGGATCGAGTGGAAGTGAGCATCTTCTTCATGTGGTCTATGTCGTAAATGTAGGGGATCGATTGGAAGCTAGAGGGGGGGGGTGAATAGCGTCGTGCTCGTTCGATGATGGAATTCGTTGCGTTTGTCTCTACAATTTCGTTAGCACAGCGGAAATAGAAATAATACAATAACGAAATAAGACAAACACAATTCACAACACGAGATATAACGTGGTTCGGAACCGAACGGTTCCTACTCCACGGATCGAGCTCTAAAGAGCTCTAGTGATGCACACACACTCACTAATCACAAATACTCCTTCTCGACACAAATCGGAGGTGGAGAAACCTCGTACAGTAGATTACAACAATAATCTAATTGGATACAAGAAAATACAATAATGAAATACAATGCAAGTAAAGAAAACTACTTTACAATTGCTCTTTGAATGCTTGATCACTTGGTTGCTTGATATCAACTTGGAGACCCTTATTTGCAACAACAAATCGCTCCAAAAGCCCTCAAGAAACCATGCCTTTTTCCTCCATCACGAGCTCCTTTTATAGCTTCAACCTGTGCTGGAAAAAGTCGATCAGTTGACTGGTTGGGACCATCAGTCGACTGATGCCACTGTTATCGTGAGACAACGGCTAGATCCACGCTGGATAAGTCCAACGGATCCATCATCAATCGATTGATCATACCCATCAGTCGACTGATGGAGCCTTCACTCGACCAGTCGAGTCTCGACTCCATTCTGTGTCCGATTTCACGAGCACCAGTCGACTGATCACAAGATCAGTCGACTGCTCAGCCACCCAGTCGACTGTCCACCTATGGCAGTCGACTTCTAGGACAATTCTCGTAGTCAAACCCTAGTTGACTCAGGCCAGTCGACTGCCACATGGCACCAGTCGACTGGCACACCTCAAACATGAGGTTTTAGCCCAAGTATGGTTCCCCCATACTTGCTAGACCACCCTTAGCCTAGACCTAAGCCTTCTAGCCACCTCCATCAGCCTCACGTCTCTCGAATCCCTCCAAGTCATCCATGACTTGTTCATCCATTGCGCTAGCCTCCAAGTTCTTCCCTCGGTTATGTCATACTAACGGTGTATACATCGCCAAGACACATTGGACTTACGCCGCCAAGACTCCGCTTGGACTTTACGTCGCCAACCATTGGACTTATGCTGCTAAGACTCCGCTTGGACTTTACGCCGCCAATATCAAACCCCTTGGACTTCTCAAATGCCAAGACTCAAGCTTGGACTTTCCCTTGCCAACCCATGTTGGACTTTCCATGCCAAGACTCATGCTTGGACTTTACCTTGCCAAGACCCATGCTTGGACTTTCTATGCCAAGACCCATGCTTGAACTTTACCTTGACAATTACATTGTCATATGTTTTTTTCGAAACATCAAAACATCACTCGAGTCAAACTCAAGTCCTGGTCAATCGTGACCTGGGCCGATTGCACCAACAATCTCCCCCTTTTTGATGTTTGACAAAAACCAAACAAACCATTTGAGTTAGACCATCTAACTCAAAAACTCCTTACCAATTATCCCAAATTGGTAATCTTATCTTTCTCCAAAATATTCTCCCCCAAACATTCTCCCCCTTTTTAATTAACATCAAAAAGGTCTTCTCCAAGGAGGTCAATGTCTCATGTCCCAATGAGATCTTACAATCCCCCCCTTGGTCCAAAAATACCTAGGATGCCTACCATCTTCCTAGTGATAAGTCTCATATCACTCAAGAGAGGCAATCCTATTCACTCTCCCAATTTCCAAATTGAGTCTCTTAAAAACCCATCAATTTTCTCAATTGATGACATTCTCCCCATAACTTCTCCTCTTCAAGGAGAAAAACACATCCATCATCCCAAGATGGATACCTCCCCCTAAAGTCTTGCTCTCTCTTGACCATTGCACCAACAATGTCCTTGGGAAGTCCCTAAGCCAATAGGAACTCTAAACCATCAAAAATAAGATTAAAAGTTCAAACATGAACTCTCCCCACCTTAAATTTGATACAAACCCTAAACAACTCTCATAATCCATATCCAATGGATTTTCACCATTTATAATATTTCCCAAAGCATATCCTAGGGTTAGGAGTGGTTAGGGACCTTAACCGCAGCTGAACACGGGCTAAACAAACCTAGTTTTCTCGAAATCAGTATTGGCAATGACTCATCATCGGATACGATCATTGCCACTCACATCGATCGCCGCCAATTGAGGGCAATGATCGATAACTAAAATTTCCGAATTTCAGTTATCAGAATCGAATTTCAGAAAATCATAAGTAATTCTACGTATATCGAAAAATCACAAAATTTGATACGTATATTACTTATAGTCAATATAATGGGTGAAAAATAATAGAAAAATATTTTACCCATAAAATACTGAAATTGATACAAAATTCAAAAGTGAAGAAGACTTCTAAGTTTTAGCTCACTTTGTATCTATCTCATCAATGGTGATTGCTATCAAAAGATAGACTTCACCAAGGTTTTTCAAAAGGATTTTAAAATATTTTCAAAACCTTATTTTGGATCATATTCCTTGGGCTCAATGTACATGACTTGTACACAAGCTTTCCCAATGATCCACCAATGAAATTAGATGAGTTATAGTCCATCTAGATGCAAAAACTATGCACCTTGAACTCAACTCATATCCTAGCATCTCACATGTATCTAGGGTGTATAAATACACATACATGTCAATGTAATGTGAGATGTGAGTTTGTTCTCCCTAATCTAGAGTTTCATGCATTTTTCTAAGGCAACCCAACTTGATTCCCTTATAAATGGGACTCCAAGTCATGCCAAAGTCCTTAACTCAATTTTAATCAAATGCATGAATGATTATGGCATTAATGATAATATAAATAAGCATATGCTCATAATCATTATGTCATGACATAAAATGAAATTTAAAAACACATGACATTTAAAAACTTAATTCTAAACATGAACATGATATATAAATGATAAAAATAAACATGATGTCATGACATGTTATTTGGCAAACAAAGCATGAAAAATAAAATACATAGGTATAATAATACCTAAATTTTAATATTAAATGCCATTTCATATAATTAATTTTATTTTGCCATATTTCTACTTTTCTCCCTAGTGTGCCAAAAACCCAAAATGACACACTAACCTCTAAACATAAATCGTGTCAATTTAATTGATTTTTCATAATTCTAAAAATACATTGGCACATCCTAAAATCTTTTAGGATTAAAGCTCAAATGTATTTCCAAGGTAACTATAACCTTGAAAATATCTTAAAGTGTTACCTTTACCATGGTTGAGTTAACTACTCATCCAATCAAGGTTGGCACACCCTAACCCATCTAGTATGAATCAATCACGCTCTTAGGAACTTAAAACCTATTTGAGCTCCTAGGGTTAATTAGGTATTCCTTAGGGATGACCTCCCTAGATACCCTCCTAATGACCCTCCTAGTGTAAGATACGAAAAAAAAAATTAAAATTATATGGATTAACCCTTTAATTAATTGGGTTTAGTTAGTGGGTTAATTGGGTCTAATTAGTGATTGAGTTTGAGGATTGGGCTATTAGGTTGAATTTATTGGGCCGAAGTTGTTGGACTCTCTCTATTGGGCCAAAGTTGTTGGGCTGGAATTGAGTTGGATCCGGGTTGGCTTGAACTGGATTTTATTGGTTTTGGTTTGGCTTGAACCAAACCGAAGGAACAACGGTTAAATAGGGGCTGAACCGATTGTGAGCTCATCCTTTTCCGTTTTCTTCTCGCTGTTTCTATTCCGTGTGATCGCGTCGCTTCTTCTTCAGCTCGTCGGCATCCCGATGAGAACAGTTGACGGCGCAGCTCCCTTGGTCGATCTCCGGTGGTGGATCAGAGGGTTCTCGCCTGGGGGATCTTGGCGATAGCTTCAGCGGACGGGCGGTGCTATCGCCGCGGCAACGAGCTGTCGATCAAGTGATTGGGGCTGATTTCGCCGGTGAAAAAGGGGACGGTCGGTGGAGTGCTGAGTTCGACTGGTTGACGGAGCCCATCCTTTTCCTGTGCCCTTGTGGCGTTGTCGCCGTCTTTGAGTTCTCATCGTGAGCTCGATCACAGTGAGCTCATCCTCACCGAGAGTTGGATCGAGAGTGACCTCACTTCCCTTTGATCATGATCTGCCATTTCTGGACCTCCAGCGCCGACGCCCCGAGTCTGCTCAGCCGATCGCCAACCACATGGTACCACCTCCTTATTGTCGCCACCACTAGGAGCATCCTCATCGCTAGCCACATTGAATGTGATCCGATCGGGCCAGTGAAGGATAGGTAATTGTTTGATCCATTTCTAGATTGGAGAAGTTGATTGGGAGTTTTGATGTTAGCTGTGTCTTCGTGATTTCTAGGTGGGATTTCTGTGATTTCAATGAAGCTACCATTGCAATTGGGGAGGTAAGGTTTTCTGATGTTGATTAAGCTAATGGATTTCTATGGGATTGCTTCGGTGAATAGAGCAACTGGGGAGGGACGGTTGCCGGTGGAGATTTGAGCCCGGTAAGCTTTGGTTACCCTTTTCTTCTCATGTGTATTTGCTGCCTTCGGTGGTGTGTCGGTGTGGTTGAGATCGGATGTGTTTTCTGTTAATGGATCACGGCTGTGGTTGAGAGTGTGCTCGACTGTGGGTGAGTGGAGAATTGATGGAGCTATGTGTTTCATCTAGGGTGTAGTTAGATCCTTAAATCTTTGTGTGCATTGTTGGTTGTATTGATTGATGATTCTGTACAGATTTCTTGTAATTATAGATGATAAGGGATTTTGTTATGATTGCAGATTGAGGTATTGGTGCATGATTTGTCTATATAGCTGATTTGATATGGAGTTGTTCTGTTATATTGACTGTTCAGATTGGTGATGTTGTTAGTGCCGATTGGGTTGAAGCTGAGGAGTTCAGTCGACAAGTGAATAGGTATAATGAATTCGGTGTTGTGGCTGTGTCCGAGTGATCTATTCGGTGGATGTATTGGATTTATTAGCTGTGGTAGACTGATCTTGTGGTAAGCTTATATTACAACCCTATTGTGAGTGGTGTTTAGATCTAATTACCTTAATTGATCTTGAGAATGTCGGTGATCTATTGTGAGTTTGGTTATGATGTATCAGATTGGGATAGTCTAGTATCTAACTCGTAGACAAGGAAAGAATACGAACATAGAAACGAGTAGTGTTTGGTTCGTATATTTGTCTAGTGATTGTACTTAATCATAGTTTCTATTATATGCAGGTTTGGGATACGAAGAAGCTCCACGGTCATGAGGATTATTCGAGCTTCGTATCAGGTGGGTAATATCTACCTGGTCCGGTAGTTTTGATCAAATTCTAGTGCATGATCTTGGATTTATGTTTATACCTATTTACCTTAAATCCACTCTTATTTAATCATATGCTTGTACTGCCTTGACCTTTGAGATATATACTCTGGTACTTTATTGATTATCTAGCTCGGATAGGAACTATAAACCCTATTATGTATTAGTTGATGGATGTTCAGTAAGTACAGGTGGTTAGGGTTATCTTTGTGACCTCAGATTGGGTTACTGTGTTACATCACTAGGGTTAGGTGATGAATTGGGTTATGGAGTCGATTATTGTATCGTACACATATTAGTTGTGCATCTATGATGGATTTAGTTGTCTGTGCATAGATAAATGTGTGTGGTTGTCAGTATGTGGTTACGGACTAGAAGTCCTAGCATGATTGTATATCCATTATGGATCGTATATCTGAGTATGGTTATATGGATGGTCGATAGTATCTCGCTACTGACTAGAGGTCTTAGCGTGGTTGTTTGTCAGAGGTGTATGACTCTTTGTGCGATAGAGAGAGTCTTGTAGATTGTAGTCCTTGCATAGTTGACTTTTGGTTGACCAGGACTCCCCGTGGGATAGGGAGTGTGGCGTGGATACATGTATGGAGCTATGCATCATTACATTGCATGCATGCTGTTGACTGGGTCTCCCTTGTGGTTGAGATAGGTCGTCAGTCATCTTGCCTCCCCGGCCACTCGGGGTAGTGGTTGTAGGGTTGAGGGCAGAGCATTGTTGTGCGTGCCATTCTTGGTCACTATGGATGGTGGTAGGTGGAGATGCGCACTTGGCCACTGTGCGGAGTGGTAGTTAGCACACTCACCCACTATAGACGGTGGTCGTGTGATGTGCAGTTGTCCTGGGTGCGGTGCTCGTCTACTCATGGGTAGGGACGGAACGGCTAGCAGCAGGGACCCCCGTGTGAGTAGCATATAGCTCTATGGCGGCTAGCTACTGTTTCATACTACCCAACTCGGTCACTCGAGAGTGGTGGCGGCTGGAGTCGGGATAGTTGTCATGTCGTGCCACCTAGGCCACACTGGGGTCGTGGTAGCGAGTTGGGTACGCAGGCATGACCATGCATATGCATTGCTGATATATATGTATGCATGTATTTTAATATATGTTTTACATATGCCTATGAGATGCTGCATTTGATTGAACTATGATTGCTGCATATGGTTGTTCATCATGATACATACCATTTGCATTTTATATACTGCTATGTGTTGAGCATGATACATGCATTGATTCAGACTGTTGTATGCATTTGATTAGCATCATGTCATTGTGTGGTACAGACCAGGCTGTTATTACAGGTGATCATATATTGTTCATATGTTGGAGTATTGGTCAGGTATGGGATTGACTTGGTACGTTATATGAGTTATGTTATTGTAAATCTGTTCAGGATGATCTAGCATATGGTGTTACAGACCGTCAGGTACATTGGTACAGTACTTCATGTTCAGTTGATCAGTTTAGTATATATATTGAGTATGACTTTACTGTAGTTACTTGTTATTAGATTTGGATATGACTGTATGTCTATTGGACTCATGTTGTATACCTGTAGATCTTCACATGTATACTTGTAGATCTATCCTTATATGTTGTTCCCTGTATTGTTTCCGTATTTGTGATATACGGATGTGATGTACGTATTTGGTCTTTGATTCGATTTCTGTTATGATTCTTGTTGTGTCAAGTCACTCCGGAGTGCACAGTTTGGTCTTTGTATCTTGGTTATCTGTTTGTATTGTTTCCGCTGTGTTTTGTATAATTGGTATGTTGGTATCTTTATATATTGTGTTGTTGTTGGGCCTATGGGCCTTGTATTAACCCGATATATTGCCACGTACAGGGGAGATGTTGCCCGTTTACTTTTCGATACGGCATACTCTCGGGGCGTGACAATTTTATTGGTATCAGAACCCTAGGTTACGAAGTCCATTTTCGGATTTTATTTCGTTCGGACATCGAGTTTTGCTTTACTCGGTTTTGGTTTTGTGAGTTCTGGGATCTGGCTGTTGCGGACATCTCCGAGCTACAAGCTTTAAGGTATGTTAATTGTTATTACATATCCTTCTATTGGTTATGCATTTAGTTGCTTATAACATGGATGACTTGTAGAATATAGGTTAGTATTCGTAACCGTGATTTGAGTTGACCACGGGAACGACATATTGAGGTTATTAGACATGTACCTGCTGTCGAAAAGGTGAATTACCTTTGAGAGCTGACTAATACCGAGTCGGATAGCAGGGATTAATAATCACATCTCTTGTGGAGATCAAGGATTACAGTCCTAAGATTTTCACAAATTATGTTAGTCAGATCATTATCTATGGGGTAATGGACAAGCGAGTATACTATTGCTGATACAGATAGTAGAGGATTAGTTTGGAGATATTCATGGGGATTTTGATCCCCGGACTGGTTGTTCTAAGTTGTATAACATTGGGAGTACTTTTAGAGTACTTGACTCGGGTTATACGAAGATAGTAGTGTTAGTGGAATACCATTATCCGGATTTAGCCGGTAATTGGTGGAAGATATAGGAATTAACTTACGGGAAATAACGCATCACTTAGTCACAGTTCAGTGATGTTGTGAGATAGTATTTCCCCACGTCATCTTCCTTGACTCATCGTTAGGGAATTCTTGAGCTTCAGGTTAGGTGATTGTTTGGTAATGGAAGTACCATGCAGAGTCGTTAGACTTGCGAGGGTTACGACCACCTAATAGCTTGAGAATGTGATCGACATGTCTTAAGCCACCCATGGTTTACTGGCTGACATCTTGATCAGGATGTTTGGATCTCCTACCAGATCCTACTGGAAGTCCTTAGACCGAGTCATGTGTATAGAAATAACTCCGTAGCAAGTGTTTTAAAGAGTTGAAGATTTGATAAGCATATATTGCAAGTCAAATTATTGGAATTAGAAGTCTCCGAATGTTTGATAAAAGGAGCAAGATTAGAGTTATGAGTCATGAGCTTCTATTGTAGAGTTTTTCGATCATAGAAGACCGATTGCGGATCGTCAGCACCTTTTCATGTTTATCAGTGAAATCAGAGGAAAGACTCCGAAGAGATTATGTGCGTGCGATCACGAGATTCGATGGACCATTGTATCTGTTTCTACTATAAGCGGTGATATCTACGAGGAAGTATGTATTTTGAAGACTTCGATTGAAGACTATGGATGATGCTTTCGAGCGGACGATCCACAACCTCGAAAGCTGAGATCATTACAGAAGATTGGGTTATCACATCAGCAGCGATTTACTACCTCAGATATAGTTGGAGCTCTTTAATACTTTCATCCGGAAGAAGTAAGTTACTCAGCAGTATCAGCCGAAGACATCTCAGAAGACTCAGACGTTCAGACAACAATTGTTACCTTCCCAGAAGACAACAACTGTTACTTTCCCAAACGTAGTTATGATTTATACAGAGGAGAGATTTTACGATGATTGTCGTATCTATGTTGTATTCTTCAGACGCAGTTATACCTTTCACAGAGAGGGAGCGTGCTTTGATGTTGACAGTTCTTCAGTATTTTTCAGCCGGATGTGTACCCTTTGCTAGTACAACAGTGTTTACCATCTCCATTGTGGTTGTTTTAGTTTGTATCTCAGTTTCAGCAGTTGATTCCAGTTCCTCCATGATAGTCTTTGCATCTACATGAGCTCAGCCGTCCAGAACAGATATTGGACAAGTTTACATGATTACTTGAGAAGTATAGAAGACCGACGGATCGATCATTCGGGATATTACTTTAGGTTATCCTATTTGCAGATATATCGAGAGATACTGGTAGATTACAGGTATCTTTGTCTAGAACATTCTTGGATAGGGTTCGAAGGGTTCCTATCGACTTGGGTTGGTGATTTTCTCTACCATTAGGTGAGATGTTGATTAACAACTGAGATGTCAAGGGATACCCTTAGCCTTTGCTAGACATACCTCTATTATAGACATATACTTACGGATAGTTAAATTGTTGAAATGAGGTATAATGTGTATTTCGGATATGCGTATAATCTAAGAGTATTCGGATGTAGTTACGGATGAACTCTCGGGCTGGTCACTGCATGGGCAGGTGGAATATGCGATTGAGGTGATTTCGGGAATAGTCCTGATATTGGGGACCTCATACCGGGAGATGATTTTATGGGTATCAGTGTTGCTAAACACTATGGGAGATTTATCTGCCTCAGTGTTTCTTCTTGAGAAGACTTGTAACTCTTTGTTAGAAGAGAGTCAGACTTTGAGGTTATGCATCGATTATCGATGATTGGAATGCAGTAATTGGGAATGAGTATCCTTCTTGGTGGATAGAGGATCTGTTTAGATCAACTAAGTGACACCTGTGTATACCCTAGGGTTGATCTACGACTGGAGGGTTGATATTGTAGTGACTTAGTGTCATACAATTATCATTGTCAGTGTGATGATTGAGCTATTTGTAGCTTAGAGTAAAAGGATGCAGGTGTGTAGAAGACGACATTTCATACTTGGTATGAATTTTAGGAGATGATTGATAATGTCGTTAGACCTATCGACGATTTAGTCATTCATGGACTTGAGAAATCAAGTACTCTTGGAGTATTTGAGATCGATTGTCATCATATATGTGGAGGATATATTTTTGAGATATATTCACGATCTTAAGGGAAGTTATGTTTCCCTAGATTGATTTGGTGTTTACTAGAGATAAGAATAGGATGTTCTAGCGATACTATATCGTCGACTTGTTGGACTAAGAAGGTGATGGAAATCACCTGGTCGGAAGTTTGGGAAGCTAGGTTTCAAGGCCTAGAAGGTGACTGACTTTTGGGTCAGTGTTAGTTAATATGTCCGATATGGATGGAAGGGTATTGTACGTAGATGCATCATGTCAAAGATTAGGAGCGATCCTGATGCAGTTGAATGAGACGTATATTATGTGTATGCTGGTTGAGAAACTAGCAAGATTAGTCATTATAGTCTTCCAATTACTTTCAGTTCTGGGTGATATAATGAATTTTGGAATAGTAGATTGGTTTCTCTTGTGAGAAAGTAATTCTCCGTTTCCGAGGAGAATAGTGGGTTACAGAGTTGTATTTCGATTTAGGAAGAGTTGTTTCAGGAGACTCTTCATTCGAGAGTGATGATTTATTCGGAGTGTATCCGAAAATAGTGAGTATTGAGATGTTCATGCTGGTGGAACGATATATGGGACATGATTGATTTCGTAGTTTGATGTTGGGTATTGCCAACAAGCAAAGGTGGAATATTGCGATTGGTAGGGTTACGTACCGTGATGAAGTGGGAGCCTAGTACGTGAGACTGTGTTGGGAGATTATCTAGAATTTGGAAAGGACTTGATAGGATTTGGGTAGTCGATGATCGATTAGCTAGGTCCGCTCATTTTCTTCCGAGCCGTAAGATGAATTTCGTTGGATCGCTTGATGGAATTATATACATGGAGTATCCTTGGGTATCATTTCTGATAGTGATTCATGATTCACCTTACGATTCTGGCAAAGTTTCCCACAAGTTACAGATATAGAGCTCCACTCTGGTATAGTTATTGACCTTTTATTAGATTGGTTGAGAGGGTATATAAGAGCTGGAATGTAATATTCGAGCTCAGTACCCCACTTAGTCACTTGAGGTGTGACTTTCTTCGAATACTTGAGATGATTATTTTGACATCTCATACTTGTACATGAGTCGGAAATTTGGGGACCAAATTTTTATTAGTGGGGGAGAATGTAAGATACGAAAAAAAAAAATTAAAATTATATGGATTAACCCTTTAATTAATTGGGTTTAGTTAGTGGGTTAATTGGGTCTAATTAGTGATTGGGTTTGAGGATTGGGCTATTAGGTTGAATTTATTGGGCCGAAGCTGTTGGACTCTCTCTATTGGGCCAAAGTTGTTGGGCTGGAATTGAGTTGGATCCGGGTTGGCTTGAACTGGATTTTATTGGTTTTGGTTTGGCTTGAACCAAACCGAAGGAACAACGATTAAATAGGGGTTGAACCGATCGCGAGCTCATCCTTTTTCATTTTCTTCTCGCTGTTTCTATTCCGTGCGATCGCGTCGCTTCTTCTTCAGCTCGTCGGCATCCCGATGAGAACAGTTGACGACGCAGCTCCCTTGGTCGATCTCCGGTGGTGGATCAGAGGGTTCTCGCCTGGGGGATCTTGGCGATAGCTTCAGCGGACGGGCGGTGCTATCGCCGCGGCAACGAGCTGCTGATCAAGTGATTGGGGCTGATTTTACCGGTGAAAAAGGGGACGGTCGGTGGAGTGCTGAGTTCGACTGGTTGACGGAGCCCATCCTTTTCCTGTGCCCTTGTGGCGTTGTCGCCGTCTTTGAGTTCTCATCGTGAGCTCGATCACAGCGAGATCATCCTCGCCGAGAGTTGGATCGAGAGTGACCTCACTTCCCTTTGATCATGATCTGCCATTTCTGGACCTCCAGCGTTGACGCCCCGAGTCTGCTCAGCCGATCGCCAGCCACACGGTACCACCTCCTTATTGTCGCCACCACTAGGAGCATCCTCATCGCTAGCCACATTGAATGTGATCCGATCGGGCCAGTGAAGGATAGGTAATTGTTTGATCCATTTCTAGATTGGAGAAGTTGATTGGGAGTTTTGATGTTAGCTGTGTCTTCGTGATTTCTAGGTGGGATTTCTGTGATTTCAATGAAGCTACCATTGCAATTAGGGAGGTAAGGTTTTTCGATGTTGATTAAGCTAATGGATTTCTATGGGATTGCTTCGGTGAACAGAGCAACTGGGGAGGGACGACTGCCGGTGGATATTTGAGCTCGGTAAGCTTTGATTACCCTTTTCTTCTCATGTGTATTGGTGGTGTGGTGTGGTGGTTGAGATCGGATGTGTTTTATGTTAATTGATCACTGATGTGGTTGAGAGTGTGCTTATGGGTGAGTGGAGAATTGATGGAGCTATGTGTTTCATCTAGGTGTAGTTAGATCCTTAAATCTTGTGAATTGTTGGTTGTATTGATTGATGATTACATGCATTTCTTGTAATTATAGATGATAAGGGATTTTGTTATGATTGCAGTCGAGGTATTGGTGCATGATTTGTCTATATATGATTTGATATGGAGTTGTTCATTATATTGACGCTCAGATTGGGTGATGTTGTTAGTGCGATTGGGTCGGGTCGAGGAGTTCAGTCGACAAGTGAATAGGTATAATGAATTCGGTGTTGTGGCTGTGTCCGAGTGATCTATTCGGTGGATGTATTGGATTTATTAGCTGTGGTAGACTGATCTTGTGGTAAGCTTATATTACAACCCTATTGTGAGTGGTGTTTAGATCTAATTACCTTAATTGATCTTGAGAATGTCGGTGATCTATTGTGAGTTTGGTTATGATGTATCAGATTGGGATAGTCGAGTATCTAACTCGTAGACAAGGAAAGAATACGAACATAGAAACGAGTAGTGTTTGGTTCGTATATTTGTCTAGTGATTGTACTTAATCATAGTTTCTATTATATGCAGGTTTGGGATACGAAGAAGCTCCACGGTCATGAGGATTATTCGAGCTTCGTATCAGGTGGGTAATATCTACCTGGTCCGGTAGTTTTGATCAAATTCTAGTGCATGATCTTGGATTTATATTTATACCTGTTTACCTTAAATCCACTCTTATTTAATCATATGCTTGTACTGCCCTGACCTTTAAGATATATATGTTAGTGAAAGCCCTAGAGCCAATCATATGATGATTGTTGTATGGACTTTATTGTATCATATTCCTATTTATAAAGGCATGGTTATTATATTTACTTGTATTGGTGCCAAATAACTAAATATAATAATGTCCTTGAGTAGTAGGTTCTTATCTATATCAATCGATTGGTTGAATCGATAATGAGATGATATAGAGAACACTACTCTTAATCATTCCTAGTCGAGTATTAACATTCAGGGACAATGTTAATGCGTAGAGACTAGCATGTAGGTCAACATGATGACTTGATTGTTAGTAATATATGAGAGATGTCCTAAGGCAATCGCCTTATGTATGAACCATTTATATGATAAATGAAGATTCACTATTTGAGTATACATGTTTTATGTATTTGATTGGATCTTAAACTCATTTACTGAATGTCCACGATACGATTCACAGCATGAGAGAATTTGTGATTGGATCACAACTAGTGAGTATCCCTACATGTGTAATTGTGATGTATCGGAATTATCCCTAGTCGATGAATTGATGGATCTGGACACCATCAATTCTGTTGAGACTAGCACGAGGTATACTCCTTGGTGTATCCAAGCAGCTGATTCTCACTGGCTGGAGACATAGTGATGTCCGGAGTTAATCGTGGATGCTAGTTATGGTAACTAGTTCATTGGAGTGACCAGCCGTAAGACTTCATATGGTTCTCTGCATATATAGATATGTCAATGAAGTTCTTACTGTGGCTTAAGTGCGATGTTCCTTTGACTTGCGGTATTCAAGTCATCTTGATCATGGAGACTTATGCTTTGACATCTTAAGCAAACATCTCTAAAGGAGATGTGGACCCGGGATGATTGGGTATAAGTCGAAGTGATCGAAGGTGTTTGAATAGCCTATAAAGGATTCACCACTCCTTGCGAGGAGATGTATACCCATGGCCTCTCGTCGGATTGTTACTAAAGTCTTTGGCCAAAGCATTACATGTATAGAGTAAGGTACTCTTCGATACATGTGGAGTAACTAGAATCCGTAGGATGAGGAAATGATACTTGGGCTAGGTGTGACGTAGTCAGCCTAGTGGGGACTGACACAATAGACCATGTCCTGAACCAAGTGGGTATAAGATGAGTGAAGGGAATGGGGCACGATTCATTCGAAGCCATCAAGGGTTTCAGAAATAGTTCTGGATCAACCGTTGATCTTTTCGGTTAATTGGGGATCATGATGTACTACTAGGTGCCACTCATGATCGTTCTATAATTAATGGTTAATTATAGACGACCAACATAAACCGAGAACCTATTTGGTCACACGCACAACGAGTGTAATCCAAAGGATTTAAAACGAGCTTGAGAATGAGATTCTCAGACCGAGAGAAACTATGTTTGGTTGGACCAAACACAAAGCGAGCATGAAATTGTTTCAGTCGCAATGGAAGCGTGGATGGGCCGTGTCTTATGAAGACATAATGGATGGACCAAAATGGTTTGGTTCTAATCCAATGGATGAGAATAAACCAAAGGGTTTGGTTTATATTAAACGAATGAACCAAAGGTTGGTTCGGTTCGTTTTAACTTAAAATAAACCATCATGGTTTGGTTTATTTTAACTTATCTTAATGGAGCGGGTTAATGGGCTTTATGGATATGATCCATTAACCATTAAGAGAATTAGTTCTCTATAAAATAGGGCTTAAACCCTAACCCTAAGGCTAATCAACCTTGGCCGCCCAAACCCCCTCCCTCTCCTATTCGGCGCCAACATCTTGTTGCCGCCACCAGGTGCAGCCTTCCAACTTGTTGCCGGGCGACCAACCTTCAGCCGGTGAACCTCCGCGACCCTCCGGTGATCTCCTATAGGTTTGGCATCAAGGTGAGGCTTTTTTCCTTGTTTTGGCCGGGCGCCTACTCTCCACCAAGCTGTCCAGTTTTCTGACAGCTTCTCCTCCTCGCCGGAGCGCCGCTTGACGACGGTTAGTGCTCGACAGCGCTAACTTACCGGGATTTGATCTCCGTAATCCTCTGAGGTGGAGGACGGCGATCTGGCCAAACGGTTGACGAACACCTCTCCGGAGAAGCGAGTTTTGAGAACTCGCTTTGGATCCGAATTTGGATTCGGATCGTGATCATCTCTCGATCACGTCGTCTTCAACACGAGGCTAGTAACCCGTACGAAGACGAAGCTCGTGACTTAGCGAAGTCATCCCGAGGAGCTCGGCGTGGATACGGATAGAGACGATTCTTACGAGGATCGTTCCGGTTGATGCCGTTCCCGCTACACGTCATACGGAAGGTATAACGTAGTTTAATTTCCTTTTATTGCAAATTTTAATTTACGGTTATGTCTACACTTGTTGTAATAGCATGCGTGTGTTGTGTGTGTTGTAATAAATATAGATTTATTATTTTTAATTGCTTCCGCTGTGCTCATGTTTACGAAACATGATCGAACACACACACGCCGCGGTGCCGGAAACCCAACAGTGGTATCAGAGCCCAGGTTGTGTTTCGACATAATCGTAAAAAATGGTTTTGCGATAGTCATAATGTATTTCTGGAAGTTTTCTAAATTTTGGAAATTTAGAAGTATTTATAGAAATTTTTCAATTTTGGAAAGTCTAGAAGTATTTATGGAAATCTTCCACTTTTGGAAAGTTGGAAGTATTTATGGAAATTTATATTTTCCATAAATAAAATATTTGATTAGATTCTGGAAATTTGTTTCCTAATTTAATCATGATTTGATTTGGGAAATCAAATCTTAAAATATTTAATTTCCATAAGTAGTTTTAAAGATTTAGGAAATTGGTTTCCTAAATAGATTTTCCTTAATCAAATAATTCCATGAATAAAATATGTGATTAGATTTGGAAATTTGTTTCCTAATTTAATTATGATTTGTTTTGGAGAATCAAATCTTAAACATATTTTATTTCCATAAATAGTTATGACATATAAGGAAATTATATACATGATATAATTGTATGCCATGTAATTGCATTAGATGCATAACATTATGCCATGCGTGTCGTGACATGTAGATGTATGCCATGTATGCCATGCCATGTAGATAATAGTTATTTGCATGCAAAGAGGATGAGACATTAAAAACCCTTAATCAATATTAAAGCCTACACCTTCCATTAATATGGTTAGAACCAGAGTTCTGTTTCTTGTTTGGGTTGTTGGACTCTCTCCAAGCCCTACGAACTCAATATGTTCAAACCATGGAATAGTTTAATACTAATATGGTAAGAGCCGAGGTCAATCGTTAGCTTTGGTTGTTGGACTCTCCAAGCTGGGCTAATTGGTTGAATGCGCTCTAACCATATTAAAACTATGTCCTGATTAATGGGTTGGCTTTAACCTGGAGCATCGGCTTGTTGGACTCTCTCCAAGGTCGATGTAAAGGGAGGTGAAGTTGGGTGCTATGCATATGATGCATACTTGTTAATGTGTTAACAACCCGATGTATGTGTGAACATTCAATTAGTTGATAGCACATTGTGATAGTTGCATATACGGGATATGCGATCGGTCTAGATGATACCTACCGTCGTAGTTATGAATGGCTTGTTGGACTCTCCAAGGTTGTTCATAACTATGATGGATATCACCATTCGAGATGGACCTACAATCTCCAAGTGATTTTGGGGTTTTTGAAATTAAAAATGAATGGGATTTATAAATGTATATTGATGCATTTTAAAATCATTTTCATATATGCTCGCTTTGTATTTCTAGGTCAATAAATTGATCATGACGCCTTTGAATTTGGCGCACTATTTTGGATTCGAACAAACCGATCGGGCCTAACTTCCGGATCGCTTAGAAACTCGAGAATTGTTCTCAAGGCGGAAAAGCTTGCATATGTCCTTGAAGAGCCTCTTCCCGATCGGGCCCTAAGGACGATGCAACCTGCATCAAATGTTGGTCTATCGTAAGCATGTGGCGATTCTCGAAATGGGCGAGTTGCATCATGCTAGCGGCGATGGTACCTGAGCTGCAGAAGCAGCATGAGCATATGGATGCTAACACTATGGTGTTCCATCTTCATGAGTTGTTCGATGAGCAAGCGAGATCCGAAAGGTTCGAGGTCTCTAGGCTCCTCTTCACCACGAAGATGCAAGAAGGTTCGCCTCAGAGTACAGCGTGCTAAAGATGAACTACATCGAGCGCTAGCTACCTCGGTTTGTGATGGATCATGAGTTAAGTATTGACTTAATTCGCATTGTTTGCCCAAGAGTTTCTCGCAATTTGTGATGAACTATCGGATGAACAAATTGAATCCACCATTCCCGAGCTCTCAATATGTCAAGACCGTGGAGCCTTCTGAAGCATGAGGAGAAGGCGGTTCATAGTTGATTCTCAAAGAAAGGTTCTAAGAGGAAGGCAAAAGAATGTAAGAAAGGAAAGAAAAGGCAAAGAAGGCGAACCAAATAAGAAAGGGCACTTGCCATCACTGTGGCAAGGAAGGCCACCGCGAAGAAACTGCAAGATTTATCTTGAGTCCATGAAGAAGAAGAAGGCATCCGATGCCCCATCCTCTTCGTGTATCTTCGCTATTGATTGTCATTCTATTTCCTTAGACACTTGGGTATTGGATACCGGGTGTAGCTCACATATATGTAATGACACAGGGGCTAAGGAATAGAAGAAGACTTGTCGAGGGGAGTCAAATTTACGAGTTGGCAATGGAGCAAAGGTCACGCGTCGCCATCGGAACTTATTTGTCAAGCTCCTAGTGGACTAGTCTTGAACCGACAATTGCTATTATGTTCCTTCTCTAATAAAGAACATTGTTTCTATTTCCCGCTTAAATAGAAATGGTTTCATTTAACATTTAGTAACAATTGTTGTTATATAACTTGAATGGCGACTTTATGGAACCGAACTTCGAGTAATGGCATTTATACGCTGGACGATTCAAAGGACATTTTCAATATCGGCGAGCAACACGCTGCTCGAAAGGATAATCACATAGACTTATATGTGGCATTGTCGCCTTGGCCATATAAGCAAGAAACGCATGTCCGAATTACACCGATGTGAATTCGGAATCGCTTGAATTGATTCATACGACATGAATCATGCTTGCAAAGGCAAGATGACTAAGTTACCTTTTACCGAAAAAGGTGAGCGAGTGGGAGAGTTACTAGGTCTAATACATACGATGTGTGTGGACCTATGTCAACTCAAGCATTAGGAGGCTATAGCTACTTCATTACCTTCACCGATGATCACTCACGGTTTGGGTATGTGTTCTTGATGAAACACAAGTCCGAAGCCTTTGAAAGGTTCAAAGAATTCAGAAATGAAGTAGAGAAACAACATGACAAGAGTATTAAAATACTTGATCGGATCGAGGTGGTGAATACTTAAGTCAAGAGTTTCTTGATTATCTAAGAGACAATGGCATATTGTCTCAATGGACTCGCCCTATACACCACAAAGATAATGGTGTATCCGAGAGGCGAATCGACCTTGTTGGACATGGTCAGGTCAATGATGAATCATGCAACTATTCCCAAGTCCTTTTGGGGCTATGCACTTCAGACAGCTGTTTACTTGTTAAACATAATGCCTACCAAGGTAGTCTCAACTACTCCATATGAGATATGGAATGGTAAGAAACCTCATGTATCTTACTTGAAGATATGGGGTTGTCTGCTTATGTGAAGCGGGATCAGACATAAATCGATGCTAAGTTTGATAAATGTCTATTTATTGGATACCCTAAGGAAACAAGGGGTTACCAATTCTATCATCTGTGGAACAAAAGGTGTTTGTTTCAAGGCATCTTTGTGTTTCTAGAGAAAGAGTTTCTCTTGCAAGAAAAGCGATGGGAGTGGAGCTTGAGGAGGCTCGAGAGACTCAAATAGACATTAATGAGATACACGGTGAAGCACAACAATGACAACTCATAGTGATGAGCAATCGGTTTGGACCTATTGTAACACCACATCTTCGTAGATCTGGTAGAACACGCAATATTCCTGAGAGATATGGATTTCTCGTAAGCGAATCGAACGACGTGTTACTCATTGATGATGAGGAGCCTACCAGTTATGAAGAAGTGCTGACAAGTTCAGAAAGGGATAAGTGGCTTGGTGCCATGAAGTCGGAAATGGATTCCATGTACGAAAACCAAGTTTGGAACTTGGTTGACCCACCTGAAGGCATAAAGCCTATAGGGTGCAAGTGGGTTTTCAAGAAAAAAACCGACATGGATGGTAATGTGATTACCTATAAGGCTAGATTGGTGGCGAAAGGATATCGTCAAAAGCAAGGTGTTGATTATGACGAAACCTATTCGCCTGTAGCTATGCTTAAATCCATTCGGATGCTCCTGGCCATAGCGGCTCATTATGATTATGAGATATGGCAGATGAATGTGAAAACAGCTTTCCTTAATGGAAACCTGCTCGAGGACGTGTATATGATACAGCCTGAGGGTTTCACATCGGTTGATAAAACCAAGGTATGCAAATTGCGACGATCCATTTATGGATTGAAGCAAGCATCCAGGAGCTGGAATATCCGTTTTGATGAGACCATCAAAAAGTTTGATTTCTCACAATATCCAGACGAACCTTGTGTGTACAAGAAGGTTAGTGGGAGTGCAGTCGTGTTCCTAGTATTGTATGTCGATGACATATTACTTATACGAAACGATGTTTCAATCTTACAGTCAGTGAAGGTTTGGTTATCCAAGACATTCTCCATGAAAGACCTGGGAGAAGCAACCTACATCCTCGGGATTAAGATCTATAGAAATAGATCGAAACGGTTGCTTGGTCTTTCGCAGTCTACATATATAGACCGAGTGCTAAAGAGGTTTAGCATGTCAGAATCCAAGAAAGGTTTCTTACCCATCAGGCATGGGGTACACCTTTCGAAGTCTATGTGTCCGCGCACAGAAGACGAGAGGATTTGCATGAGTAAGATTCCCTATGCATCCGCAATAGGATCTATCATGTATGCTATCGTGTACGAGGCCCGATGTATCGTATGCTCGAGTGTCGCGAGCAGATACTCAAATCCGATCCAGAATGGATCATTGGTATTGTTAAGACGATCCTTAAGTACTTGAGAAGAACTAAGGATGTGTTCCTAATATATGGAGAAGGGTACATGGTGATACGTGGTGTATACGGATACTCGCATGCATAAGGATAATTCCATGTCTTTGTCTGGGTATGTATTCACCCGGAATGGAGGCGCAATAAGTTGGAAAGGTTCCAAGCTTGACACTATAGCGGATTCTGCCACTAAGGCAGAATACATTGCAGCTTTGGAAGCAGCAAAGGAAGCGGTTTGGATCAAGAAGTTCATCTCTGAACTTGATGTGGTCTCATCAATGATCCAAACATGTGCTTCGCCGCTATTATCTTATCAGAGAGATCATCAGTAGGAACGAAATACAAATCGAGAAAATTCCCACTAAAAGGAACTTAGCGGATCCTTTGACTAAAGCATTACCTCAAAGTAAGTTTGAGGGTCATGTTGGTGCTTATGGTATTGGATACCGTAGCGATTGGCATTAGGCCAAGTGGGAGTCTGTTAGTAATATATGAGAGATGTCCTAAGGCAATCGCCTTATGTATGAACTATTTATATGATAAATGAAGATTCACTATTTGAGTATACATGTTTTATGTATTTGATTGGATCTTAAACTCATTTACTAAATGTCCACGATACGATTCACAGCATGAGAGAATTTGTGATTGGATCACAACTAGTGAGTATCTCTACATGTGTAATTGTGATGTATCGGAATTATCCCTAGTCGATGAATTGATGGATTTGGACACCATCAATTCTGTCGAGACTAGCACAAGGTATACTCCTTGGTGTATCCAAGCAGCTGATTCTCACTGGCTGGAGACATAGTGATGTCCGGAGTTAATCGTGGATGCTAGTTATGGTAACTAGTTCATTGGAGTGACCAGCCGTAAGACTTCATATGGTTCTTTGCATATATAGATATGTCAATGAAGTTCTTACTGTGGCTTAAGTGCGATGTTCCTTTGACTTGCGGTATTCAAGTCATCTTGATCATGGAGACTTATGCTTTGACATCTTAAGCAAACATCTCTAAAGGAGATGTGGACCCGGGATGATTGGGTATAAGTCGAAGTGATCGAAGGTGTTTGAATAGCCTATAAAGGATTCACCACTCCTTGCGAGGAGATGTATACCCATGGCCTCTCGTCGGATTGTTACTAAAGTCTTTGGCCAAAGCATTACATGTATAGAGTAAGGTACTCTTCGATACATGTGGAGTAACTAGAATCCGTAGGACGAGGAAATGATACTTGGGCTAGGTGTGACGTAGTCAGCCTAGTGGGGACTGACACAATAGACCATGTCCTGAACCAAGTGGGTATAAGATGAGTGAAGGGAATGAGGCACGAATCATTCGAGCTACTGAAGGGTTTCAGAAATAGTTCTGGATCAACAGTTGATCTTTTCGGTTAATTGGGGATCATGATGTACTACTAGGTGCCACTCATGATCGTTCTATAATTAATGGTTAATTATAGATGGCCAACATAAACCGAGAACCTATTTGGTCACACGCACAACGAGTGTAATCCAAAGGATTTAAAACGAGCTTGAGAATGAGATTCTCAGACCGAGAGAAACTATGTTTGGTTGGACCAAACACAAAGCGAGCATGAAATTGTTTCAGTCGCAATGGAAGCGTGGATGGGCCGTGTCTTATGAAGACATAATGGATGGACCAAAATGGTTTGGTTCTAATCCAATGGATGAGAATAAACCAAAGGGTTTGGTTTATATTAACGAATGAACCAAAAGTTGGTTCGGTTCGTTTTAACTTAAAATAAACCATCATGGTTTGGTTTATTTTAACTTATCTTAATGGAGCGGGTTAACGGGCTTTATGGATATGATCCATTAACCATTAAGAGAATTAGTTCTCTATAAAATAGGGCTTAAACCCTAACCCTAAGGCTAATCAACCTTGGCCGCCCAAACCCCCTCCCTCTCCTATTCGGCGCCCAACATCTTGTTGCCGCCCAGCTTGTGGTGCAGCCTTCCAACTTGTTGCCGGCGACCAACCTTCAGCCGGTGAACCTCCGGCGACCCTCCGGTGATCTCCTATAGGTTTGGCATCAAGGTGAGGCTTTTCTTTCCTTGGTTGGCCGGCGCCTATATCCTCCACCAAGCTGTCCAGTTTTCTGGACAGCTTCTCCTCCTCTCGTCGGAGCGTCATTTGGACGACGGTTAGTGCTCCGACAGCGGCTAACTTACCGGGGATTTGATCTCCGGTAATCCTCTGAGGTGGAGGACGAAGATCAAGCGGTTGACGAACACCTCGGAGAAGCGAGTTTTGAGAACTTCGTTTGGATCCGAATTTGGATTCGGATCGTGATCATCTCTCGATCACGTCGTCTTCAACACGAGGCTAGTAACCCGTACGAAGACGAAGCTCGTGACTTAGCGAAGTCATCCCGAGGAGCTCGGCGTGGATACGGATAGAGACGATTCTTACGAGGATCGTTCCGGTTGATGCCGTTCCCGCTACACGTCATACGGAAGGTATAACGTAGTTTAATTTCCTTTTATTGCAAATTTTAATTTACGGTTATGTCTATACTTGTTGTAATAGCATGCGTGTGTTGTGTGTGTTGTAATAAATATAGATTTATTATTTTTTAATTGCTTCCGCTGTGCTCATGTTTGCGAAACATGATCGAACACACACACGCCGCGGTGCAGGAAACCCAACATTGATCTCACAAGTCATGGATATGAGATATCAAGTTGACACATGGGTATGCATTGGAGAATGTATACTGAATGACCCGCCATGAGAAAGTATCATGGATCGTTATATGAGTGTTATATACTTTCTCATGTGGCTATTAGTATGACTATTAGTCCTTAGACCTGAAGTCACCATGGTTCCCTACATAAGGAGTTGCATACTTTGGCTTCGTCAAACGTCACCCGTAAATGGGTGGACTATAAAGGCGATTACTGGGTATGTAACGAATTATGCGGAGGGATGTGAGTGATGTAGATGGGATCTATCCCTCCTATATGACGGGGGTGACATCGATATTCTTGATAGAGTGAGACCACGAAGTGCATGGCCATGCCCAAATGAGTCAATATGAGATATTGAGCTCATTTGATTAGAGTGAGTCTACTTGGAGTTCAAGATTTAGATTGTACCGAGGATGACACGGTCTATGCCTCGATTGGTCAATCTAGATGTCAAGGATAGAGGGACATTGTCACATATTGTGAGAGTCACAATTAGTAGTCACAAAGGTGATGTTGGAGCTCAACATTCTTGTAACTTGGGTAGCAATGATGTGTTACTAGATACCGCTCATTGCTTATGTTCCTAAATCGGTTTAGGGACATTGTCAACGTTACAAGAACCTATAGGGTCACACACATAAAAGCAATTAGATGGAGATTAGGTTCATATGATGAACCATGAGGATTAGGTTCATGGGATGAACCAAATTGGAATAAGAGTAATCCAAATTAGACTAATTGAGTTAGACTCAAGTTGATTCAAGTGTTGAATGAGTCTAATTGAGATTTGATTCATCAAATCAATTTAAATTAATGAATAGAGATTCATTATATTAAATTGACTTGAGTCAAGTGGTTAGATTTGATCAACCATGGGAGATTAGAGGTCAAGTTTGACTTGACTTGAGAGAGAAGATGAAAGGTCAAGTTTGACTTGACCAAATGCCATGTCATGATGATGACTAGGCATGGCCGGCCAATGATGGTGCTCCACATCATCATTGACTTGGTCAATTGGTGTCACATCATGAGGGAGACCAAGGGTCATGGGAGTTACATGCATGCATGTAACCCCCCCCCTCCATAATGTGGCCGGCCAACACCATTAGGGGTTATGTGGATGAATTCATTTTGTAGAGTTACTCCCAATTACTTCATCTTCAACCTTGGAACCTTTTCTCTCAAGCTCTCCCTCTCCCATCCCTCTCTTTGGCCGAACCAACCAAGGAGTGCTAGCACACTCAAGGTTGAGTTTTCTCCACCTATTGCTTGTGTGGATACCATAGAGGAGTGTGCACTTGACACTCTCGAGTTCCGGCGAACTTTTGGACGAGCGGGATAAGCGAAGGGCGTCGCTACGAGGGTAACGTTCTAACCTCTTAGATCTAAGGTAGATCTAGGATTTCTGTAAGCACATACATGTAATTATAATTTTATACTTCGCATGGATCCGTGGCCGGGGCTTCCGAGGTTTCCGCAACGCAAAAAGCGGTTTTTGTGGCTCGGAAAACCCAACAGTGGTATCAGAGCCACGTGCGAAGCATGTATGTGTTTCGTTTTTGTAGTTTTTATATTAGATATAAAAATTACATATTTATATGTTTCTGTAAATTTTCTTATTTTATAGAATTTTTGGGTATTTTTCTCGTAGAGTCGAAGCAACGAGTGTTGGGACACTCGTAGGCTTCAACCATCGAGAAAAACTCTCCGAATCGGCGAGTTCTCGCTTTAGGTTTTTGGGACAGCGACTTAAGTCGCTGTAAGATCATTGTAGGGACACTCGTGAAGTTTATTTTGCGAGTAGGGGCGCTGCCCCTATCCCCGAAAGGGGCCATGTCCCGCGATCGCGCCCGGAAACCGCTTAGCGGGACTCATAAATTCGAAATAAATTTGGAAAAATTATAGAAATTTCTGTAAAAATACATAATTTAGAATTATGTATAATTCTGTGATTGTCATGGCCCAATAACCCAATTGGATTGGATTAAGTGTGTTGTAATTCATAATACGGCCTGCGTGCCATTTTGTGGTTGTGCGTGTTGTAAAGTGTTTGCGACCTGCGCGTCGCACCTATTCTTTTAATATTCTAGTTGTAAATAGTTTTAGACTCGAATGTAACTCGAGTTTCGTATTTGTAATGTACAAAAATGGAGCGGTGGAAAGTCCACTTGAAGACGAGCTTACGAGAAGGGTGACGACGACACATGGCGGTCAAAGGAAGCGCTTGGAGAAGCTGCTAGCCTTAGGTAGACCGTCCGATCTTCTCATTGGCTTGAGAAGATCGTAGTAGGGCCATGACTATATCACATTTAATTATATATATATATATATATATATATATATATATATATTTAATTGATTTTTGCTTGTATGTATGTGATGCATGCTAGTAGAATAATTAATGTATGTATATGATGCATGCTAGGTTAATTTTCTTGTATGTATATGATGCATGCTAGAATAATTAATGTATGTATATGATGCATGCTAATATAGGATAATAAAGGCCTAAATGCGTATAAGATACACATTACGATTAGATTAGATCATAATCGAATCAACTCGAAAATGCCTACCGAGCCTTGATACCCATCACTACCTCGATCATTTGTCGTTGTTGAATCTGCCAAAGCAGAGCAACACATATTATCTTGGTAGGGTGCGGAGGGACAATCTTGGTCCCGCCTATCACGACTCGGGTTAGAGTAAGCTCAATTAGATTGAGCAAAACTAGTTAACTCAATTGGATCGAGTAGAACTATAGGCATATTCCAATCGTTGGAAAGATAGGTTAAGATCGCATTTACACTAAATCTTGGGCGATTTAGCCAAAGCTAACTCAAGGTCTTTTGTAAATGTGGGTCTTAATCCTATAAACAAGAGTTGCATAAAGATGTAATCGGTAATGTGTTACCCACCGATCGTACTAAATCTTGGGCGATTTAGCCAAAGCTAACTCAAGGCTTAGTATGATGTGGATCTTGTCCCACAAGAATTATAGCTAGTTTGTTTGAATCTAATAATGTGGTTTGACCACATCCATAACTTGATTCTACAAAATTCCTATAATTCAGTGGGAGCATCATTTGATTAAAGGTCTAATTAAATGATAAAAGGAATATGATATTAATTCTCTGCATGTATGTTGTAGATAACTATGTCGACAACCACGAACACTCTCTCTCTGCGATCCGTCCTTGAGAAGGACAAGCTCAATGGAGCAAATTTCGATCTGCAGAACTTGAGAATTGTTCTCACCCAAGAAATGAAGTTGTACGTCCTGGAGCAACCCATTCCGAAGGCACCTCCTGCCACTGCCTCGCGAGCTGACAAAGATGCTTACAAGAAGCATCAAGATGATGCATTAGATGTGTCATGTCTAATGCTCGCGACCATGAACTACGAGCTTGGAAGCAACGAGTTCATGAATGCTTATGATATGGTTGGACATCTTCGTCAACTATATCAAGGACAAGCTAGGCATGAGAGATATGAAGTCTCTAAGGCATTATTTGGGTCCAAAATGCAAGAAGGGACTCCCGTAGGTACATATGTACTCAAGATGATTGGGTACGTAGAAAACCTACAAAGGCTGGGATTCCCACTTGGCCAAGAGCTGGCCACTGACCTAATCTTGCAATCTTTGCCACAAGCCTTCAATCAATTTGTCATGAATTATAACATGAATGAAATTGATAAGCCATTGCCTGAAATGCTCAGCATGTTGAGAACTGCTGAGCTTAACCTTAAGAAGGGTAAATCTGACACCATTTTGATGGTGCAGAAGAAGAAAGGCAAGGGCAAGCCTAAAGGTAAGGGAAAGTCCCAAGCCAAGGGCAAAGGCAAAGAACTTAAACCCAAAGGAGGGGTAGCCAAGGAAGGGGCTTGCTTCTTCTGCAAGGAAGCAGGACACTGGAAGATCTTAAGAAGAAGAGAAGTGAGACTTCTACTTCAGGTATAAATGTTATAGAAGTCAATCTATCTATTTCTTCATCATGGGTATTAGATACCGGATGTGCATCTCACATTTGTACCAATGTGCAGGGGCTGAGAAATAGCAAGGCATTGACAAAGGGCGAGGTGGACCTACGAGTAGGCAATGGAGCAAGGGTTGCTGCTGTTGCTGTAGGAACTTATGATCTATCTCTGCCCTCTGGGCTTGTACTAGAATTAGATGAATGTTGTTATGTGCCTGCCTTAACTAAGAACATCATTTCAGTTTCTTGTTTGGACAAGAAAGGTTTTTCATTTATAATAAAGAACAAATGTTGTTCAGTTTATTTAAATGATATGTTCTATTGTAGTGCACCTCTAATGAACGGACTCTACTTTCTAGACTTAGAGAGCCCTATCTATAACATAAGTACCAAGAGGTTCAAGTCAAATGAGTTGAACCAAACCTATCTCTGGCATTGTCGCTTAGGTCACATAAATGAGAGTAAATCTACTCCATAAGGATGGGGCTAGACTCATTTGATTTTGAATCATATGAGACATGCGAGTCTTGCCTTTTAGGCAAGATGACCAAGACTCCTTTAGTGGACATATGAAGAGCAACAGATTTGTTAGGACTTATACATAGTGATGTATGTGGTCCTTTCAATATTGCTGCTAGAGGTGGTTACAGGTACTTCATTACATTTACTGATGACTTCAGTAGATATGGTTATGTGTATCTTATGACACATAAATTAGAATCCTTTGAAAAGTTCAAAGAATTCAAGAATGAAGTACAAAACTGGCAAGAGTATTAAGATACTTCGATCAGATCGAGGTGGTGAATACCTTAGCCATGAGTTTCGTGACTATCTAGCTGAGTGTGGGATTCTATCCCAACTCACTCCTCCTGGAACACCACAGTGGAATGGTGTATCCGAAAGGAGGAATCGTACCCTATTGGATATGGTACGATCTATGATGAGTCACACAGATCTTCCTATATCCTTTTGGGGATATGCTCTGGACACAGCAGCCTTTACCCTTAACCGTGTACCATCCAAGGCTGTGGTAAAGACACCATATACGATATGGACAGGGAAAAATCCCAAGATGTCTTTTATGAGGATTTGGGGTTGTGAGGCTTACGTTCGACGTCAAGTCTCAGACAAACTGGGACCCAAATCCGATAGGTGCTATTTTGTTGGATATCCCAAGGATACAAAGGGATATTACTTCTACATTCCCAGTCAGCACAAAGTGTTTGTGGCAAAGACTGGGGTTTTTCTAGAAAGGGATTTTGTTTCTAGAAAAACTAGTGGGAATACCTTCGATCTTGAAGAAATTCAAGATAAGGACCATAGCACTGAGGCCTTGATGGAGGTTGAACAGGAACCACAAAGTGTTGTGGGTGATGAGGTTGTTGCACAAAGAGTTGTGGAACAACCACATGTTCAAGTAGACCTACCTCTTTGAGTGCGATAGAATGCGTCGTCACTGAGAGATACTCATTTCTCTTATACGACCATGTGACGTTATGCTCATTGAGAATGAGCCTACCTCCTATCGAAGGCTGTGATGAGCCCGTTACGAGAAATGGCTAGACGCCATGAGATCCGAGATGGAATCCATGTACACTAACCAAGTATGGACTTTGGTTGATCCACCTGAAGGGGTCAAACCCATTGGGTGTAAGTGGGTCTTTAGGAGAAAGACTAACATGGATGGACTTGTGCATACCTATAAGGGCCGATTGGTTGCTAAAGGTTTCAAGCAAATTCATGGTATTGACTATGATGAAACCTTTTCTCCAGTGGCGATGTTTAAGTCCATTCGGATCTTGCTTGCTATTGCAGCATACCACAATTATGAGATCTGGCAGATGGATGTCAAAATCGCATTTCTGAATGGAAACTTACTCGAGGATGTGTACATGACACAACCTGAGGGTTTTGTAGATCCACAGCATACTGGGAAGGTATGCAAGCTGCAAAGGTCCATTTATGGGCTAAAGCAAGCTTCTCGGAGCTGGAATCTTCAATTCGATGATGTGATCAAACAGTTTAGTTTCATCAAGAATGAAGATGAACCCTGTGTCTACAAGAGGGTTAATGGGAACACAGTTGTGTTCCTTGTATTGTATGTGGATGACATACTACTCATTGGGAATGACATCCCTTCGCTACAGTCTGTGAAGACTTGGCTGGGGACGTGCTTCTCAATGAAGGACTTAGGTGAAGCAGCCTGTATTCTAGGCATCAAGATCTATAGAGATAGATCTAAGAGATTGCTTGGCCTAAGTCAGAGTACATACATTGACACGGTATTACTTCGGTTTTCCATGCAGAATTCCAAGAAAGGACTTCTGCCGATGTCACATGGTGTAAGTCTTTCGAAGACTCAAAGTCTCTCTTCTAGAGAGGAGAGAGACCGCATGGATAAGATCCCTTACGCATCTGTTATAGGATCTATCATGTACGCCATGCTGTGTACTCGTCCTGATGTCTCGTATGCTTTGAGCATGATGAGTAGATACGGTCGATCCGGTGAGCGCCATCGATAGTAAGAATATTCTTAAGTACTTGAGAAGAACTAAAGAATATTTCTTGATATTTGGAAGCAATGAGGAGCTAGCTGTAAAGGGTTACAGTGATGCCAGCTTCCAAACTGACCAGGATGATTATAGATCGCAGTCAGGGTTCATGTTTTGTTTGAATAGTGGCACTGTGTGCTGGAAGAGTTCCAAGCAGAACACAGTTGCTGATTCTACAACAGAGGTCGAATATATCGGTGCTTCCATCTCATTCGAGAGATTATCGATAGAGGATATGTGAAGATTTGCAGAGTATCCACAGAGGCTAACATCGCAGATCCCTTGACCAAGGCTTTGGCACAGAAAAAGCATGATGGTCATACTAGGTCATTGGGTATTAGATACTACGGTGATTGGCACTAGTGCTAGTGGGAGATTGTTAGTGAAAGCCCTAGAGCCAATCATATGATGATTGTTGTATGGACTTTATTGTATCATATTCCTATTTATAAAGGCATGGTTATTATATTTACTTGTATTGGTGCCAAATAACTAAATATAATAATGTCCTTGAGTAGTAGGTTCTTATCTATATCAATCGATTGGTTGAATCGATAATGAGATGATATAGAGAATACTACTCTTAATCATTCCTAGTCGAGTATTAACATTCAGGGACAATGTTAATGCGTAGAGACTAGCATGTAGGTCAACATGATGACTTGATCTCACAAGTCATGGATATGAGATATCAAGTTGACACATGGGTATGCATTGGAGAATGTATACTGAATGACCCGCCATGAGAAAGTATCATGGATCGTTATATGAGTGTCATATACTTTCTCATGTGGCTATTAGTATGACTATTAGTCCTTAGACCTGAAGTTACCATGGTTCCCTACATAAGGAGTTGCATACTTTGGCTTCGTCAAACGTCACCCGTAAATGGGTGGACTATAAAGGCGACATCGGGTATGTAACTAATTATGCGGAGGGATGTGAGTGATGTAGATGTGATCTATCCATCCTATATGACGTGAGTGACATCGATATTCTTGATAGAGTGAGACCACGAAGTGCATGGCCATGCCCAAATGAGTCAATATGAGATATTGAGCTCATTTGATTAGAGTGAGTCTACTTGGAGTTCAAGATTTAGATTGTACTGAGGATGACACGGTCTATGCCTCGATTGGTCAATCTAGATGTCAAGGATAGAGGGACATTGTCACATATTGTGAGAGTCACAATTAGTAGTCACAAAGGTGATGTTGGAGCTCAACATTCTTATAACTTGGGTAGCAATGATGTGTTGCTAGATACCGCTCATTGCTTATGTTCCTAAATCGGTTTAGGGACATTGCCAACGTTACAAGAACCTATAGGGTCACACACATAAGAGCAATTAGATGGAGATTAGGTTCATATGATGAACCATGAGGATTAGGTTCATGGGATGAACCAAATTGGATTAAGAGTAATCCAAATTAGACTAATTGAGTTAGACTCAAGTTGATTCAAGTGTTGAATGAGTCTAATTGAGATTTGATTCATCAAATCAATTTAAATTAATGAATAGAGATTCATTATATTAAATTGACTTGAGTCAAGTGGTTAGATTTGATCAACCATGGGAGATTAGAGGTCAAGTTTGACTTGACTTGAGAGAGAAGATGAAAGGTCAAGTTTGACTTGACCAAATGCCATGTCATGATGATGACTAGGCATGGCCGGCCAATGATGGTGCTCCACATCATCATTGACTTGGTCAATTGGTGCCACATCATGAGGGAGACCAAGGGTCATGGGAGTTACATGCATGCATGTAACCCCCCCCCTCCATAATGTGGCCGGCCAACACCATTAGGGGTTATGTGGATGAATTCATTTTGTAGAGTTACTCCCAATTACTTCATCTTCAACCTTGGAACCTTTTCTCTCAAGCTCTCCCTCTCCCATCCCTCTCTTTGGCCGAACCAACCAAGGAGTGCTAGCACACTCAAGGTTGAGTTTTCTCCACCTATTTCTTGTGTGGATACCATAGAGGAGTGTGCACTTGACACTCTCGAGTTCCGGCGAACTTTTGGACGAGCGGGATAAGCGAAGGGCGTCGCTACGAGGGTAACGTTCTAACCTCTTAGATCTAAGGTAGATCTAGGATTTCTGTAAGCACATACATGTAATTATAATTTTATACTTCGCACGGATCCGTGGCCGGGGCTTCCGAGGTTTCCGCAACGCAAAAAGCGGTTTTTGCGGCTCGGAAAACCCAACAATATACTCTGGTACTTTATTGATTATCTAGCTCGGATAGGAACTATAAACCCTATTATGTATTAGCTGATGGATGTTCAGTAAGTACAGGTGGTTAGGGTTATCTTTGTGACCTCAGATTGGGTTACTGTGTTACATCACTAGGGTTAGGTGATGAATTGGGTTATGGAGTCGATTGTTGTATCGTACACATATTAGTTGTGCATCTATGATGGATTTAGTTGTCTGTGCATAGATAAATATGTGTGGTTGTCAGTATGTGGTTACGGACTAGAGGTCCTAGCACGATTGCATATCCATTATGGATCGTATATCTGAGTATGGTTATATGGATGGTCGATAGTATCTCGCTACTGACTAGAGGTCTTAGCGTTGTTGTTTGTCAGAGGTGTATGACTCTTTATGCGATAGAGAGAGTCTTGTGGATTGTAGTCCTTGCATAGTTGACTTTTGGTTGACCAGGACTCCCCGTGGGATAGGAAGTGTGGCGAGGATACATGTATGGAGCTATGCATCATTACATTGCATGCATGCTGTTGACTGGGTCTCCCTTGTGGTTGAGATAGGTCGTCAGTCATCCTGCCTCCCCGGCCACTCGGGGTAGTGGTTGCATGGTTGAGGGCAGAGCATTGTTGTGCGTGCCGTTCTCGGCCACTATGGATGGTGGTAGCTGGAGATGCGCACTTGACCACTGTGCGGAGTGGTAGTTAGCGCACTCACCCACTATAGATGGTGGTTGTGTGATGTGCAGTTGTCCTGGGTGTGGTGCTCATCTACTCATGGGTAGGGACGGAGCAGCTAGCAGCAGGGACCCTGTGTGAGTAGCATATAGCTCTATGGCGGCTAGCTACTGTTTCATACTACCCAACTCGGTCACTCGAGAGTGGTGGCGGCTGAAGTCGGGATAGTTGTCATGTCGTGCCACCTAGGCCACACTGGGGTCGTGGTAGCGAGTTGGGTACGCAGGCATGACTATGCATATGCATTGCTAATATATATATATGCATGTATTTTGATATATGTTTTACATATGCCTGTGAGATGCTGCATTTGATTGAACTATGATTGCTGTATATGGTTGTTCATCATGATACATGTCATTTGCATTTTATATACTGCTATGTGTTGAGTATGATACATGCGTTGATTCAGACTGTTGTATGCATTTGATTAGCATTATGTCATTGTGTGGTACAGACCAGGTTGTTATTACAGGTGATCATATATTGTTCATATGTTGGAGTATTGGTCAGGTATGAGATTGACTTGGTACGTTATATGAGTTATGTTATTGTAAATCTGTTCAGGATAATCTAGCATATGGTGTTCTGCATCAGTCAGTACGCGTTGGTACTGATTTCATGTTGATTGATCGCTTTAGTATATATATTGAGTATGACTTTACTGTAGTTACTTGTTATTAGATTTGGATATGACTGTATATCTATTGGACTCATACTGTATACCTGTAGATCTTCACATGTATACTTGTAGATCTATCCTTATATGTTGTTCATGCACTTTCTACATATTACCCCTGAGTTTATACTCACCACCCCGGGACCCTGGGCTTCCTTTCGCCCAGGTAACAGGTAGAAGATTCCTTGGACGTTCGGAGCTCCACCAGCTGATCCCATCTCACACCGGATGAATGGATATGTTTTTTCATATTGTTGTATTACTATGGATTGTTGGTTTAGGTTTTTACCCTGTATTGTTTCCGTATTTGTGATATACGGATGTGATGTACGTATTTGGTCTTTGATTCGATTTCTGTTATGATTCTTGTTGTGTCAAGTCACTCTGGAGTGCACAGTTTGGTCTTTGTATCTTGGTTATCTGTTTGTATTATTTTCGCTATGTTTTGTATAATTGGTATGTTGGTATCTTTATATATTGTGTTGTTGTTGGGCCTATAGGCCTTGTATTAACCCGATATATTGCCACGTACAGGGGAGATGTCGTCCGTTTACTTTTCGGTACGGCATACTCTCGGGGCGTGACACTTAGGCTTGTTAGCCTTGGTCATTTGGGTCTTACCTAGGTTGACTCTATGGGTAACTCCCCTTGCAACCTTCTTAGTGGCCATCCTAGGTTTCCTAGAAACCCTAGCCACTAGGCACTTACCATGGTTACTCTTAGGGATAACTTTCCTAGTAACCTTGGTTTTCCTAGGTTTAGTTCCATAATCAAATGGAACATTGTGATAGGTTTCCTTGGGCTTAGGTTTACCCTTGGATGAATCTAGTTTCCTAGGTCTTGATTTTTGACCATTTGACCCTAGGCTTTGACTTCTAGACCCTAAATGTTGACCTCTTGACCATTGAAATTGACTTTGTATTTTTGCAAGGGTCTTCTTTAGGATCGAAATGAGTGCTAGAGGGGGGGGTGAATAGTGCAAAATGGTTTTTCTTTTCTTTTGTTGTAAAAACGATAAGTGAGAGATAAACGCAGCGAAAAAGAGATGGACACAAGGAGTTTTACTTGGTTCACAGCCAACCGGCTGCTAATCCAAGGCCCTAATGGTCCTAGACCACATACGGAGGGCAATCACTAAAACACTCCTCCTCGTTGGAGGTAGGAGTTACGATTACAAAACTTTCGACAAAAATACAAGGATGAGAGACAAGCCCCTCTCTCCTTTTTGATATAAAAGCTCGAAAAACACAACTTAAAATAATCAACTAAAACGATTACCAACACTTTAACGGTGAAGCTTCGTGTTGGCAGCACTTCGTGATGGGTTTCAGGCACCGCGGCGTGTGTGTGTTCGATCATGTTTCGTAAACATGAACACAGCGGAAGCAATAAAAAATAATAAATACTCCTATTTATTACAACACACACAACACACACATGCATATTACAACAAGTGTAGACATAACCGTAAATTTAAATTTGCAATAAAAAGAAATTTATCTACGTTATACCTTTCGTATGACGTGTAGCGGGAACGGCATCAACCGGAATGATCCTCACTAGAATCGTCTCTATCCGTGTCCACACTGAGTTCCTCGGGATGACTTCGCTAAGCCACGAGCTTCGTCTTCGTACGGGTTACTAGCCTCGTGTTGAAGACGACGTGATCGAGAGATGATCACGATCCGAATCCAAATTCGGATCCAAAAATGAGTCCTCAAAACTCGCTTCTCCGGAGAGGTATTCATCAACCAATTGACGAATCCTTCGTCCTCCACCTCAGAGGATTACCGGAGATCGAATCCCCGGTAAGTTATCCGCTGTCGGAGCTCTAACCGTCGTCCAAACGACGCTCCGACGAGAGGAGAAGAAGCTGTCCAGAAAACTGGACAGCTTGGTGGAGGAGTAGGCGCCGGCCAAAACAAGGAAGCCAAGTGCTCACCTTTTCACCGAGGCCTAGGAAGATCACCGGAGGGTCGCCGCAAGGAGCCCGACGCCGCACAAGAGGGGTCAAGGCTGGGCGGCAAGCAAGAACTCCTTCAATGGGGTTGGGCGGCAACTAGGTTTAGGGCTCTTCCAATTAGGGCTTAATTATCCATTAAGTCCTCTTTTATAGAGAACTAATTCTCTTAATGGTTATTGGATCATAACCATTAGGCCCGTTAACCCGCTCCATTAAGATAAGTTAAAATAAACCAAACCATGATGGTTTATTTTAAGTTAAAACGAACCGAACCAACTTTTGGTTCATTCGCTTAAAATAAACCAAACCCTTTGGTTTATTCTCATCCATTGGATTAGAACCAAACCATTTTGGTTCATCCATTACGCCTTCATAAGACTCGCCCATCCACGCTTCCATTGCGATCAAACGATTTCATGCTCGCTTTATGTTTGGTCCAACCAAACCTAGTTTCTCTCGGTCGAGAATCTCATTCTCAAGCTCGCTTTAAATCCTTTGGATTACGCTCGGCGTGTGACCAAATAGGTTCTCGGTTTATGTTGGCCGCCTATAATTAACCATTAATTATAGAACGATCATGAGTGGCACCTAGTAGTACATCATGATCCCCAATTAACCAAAAGATCAACGCTGATCGAACTATTTCTCAAAACCCTTCAGCCAATGATTCATGCCCCATTCCTTCACTCATCTTATACCCACTTGGTTCAGGACATGGTCTATTGTGTCCTCACTAGGTCGACTACGCCACACTTAGCCCAAGTATCATTTTCTCGTCCCTACTGGATTCTAGTTACTCCACATGTATCAAGAGTACCTTACTCTAAACATGTAATGCTTTGGCCAAAGACTTTAGTAACAATCCGACGAGAGGCCATGGGTATACATCTCCTCGCAAGGAGTGGTGAATCCTTTATAGGCTATTCAAACACCTTCGATCACTTCGACTTATACCCAATCATCTCGGGTCCACATCTCCTTAGAGATGCTTGCTTAAGATGTCAAAGCATAAGTCTCCATGATCAAGATGACTTGAATACCGCAAGTCAAAGGAACATCACACTTAAGCCACAGTAAGAACTTCATTGACATATCTATATATGCAGAGAACCATATGAAGTCTTACGGCTGGTCACTCCAATGAACTAGTTACCATAACTAGCATCCACGATTAACTCCGGACATCACAATGTCTCCATCCGGAGAATCACCGCTTGATACACCAAGGAGTATACTGCTAGTCTCGAAGTAATTGATGGTGTCCAAATCCATCAATTCATCGACTAGGGATAATTCCGATACATCACAATTACACATGTAGAGATACTCACTAGTTGTGATCCAATCACAAATTCTCTCATGCTGTGAATCGTATCGTGGACATTCAGTAAATGAGTTTAAGATCCAATCAAATATATAAAACATGTATACTCAAATAGTGAATCTTCATTTATCATATAAATGGTTTATACATAAGGCGATTGCCTTAGGACATCTCTCATATATTACTAACAGACTCCCACTTGGCCTAATGCCAATCGCTACGGTATCCAATACCATAAGCTCGAACATGACCCTCAAACTTACTTTGAGGTAATGCCTTAGTCAAAGGATCCGCTAAGTTCCTTTCAGTGGGAATTTTCTCGATTTGTATGTCGTTCCTACTGATGATCTCTCTGATAAGATGATAGCGGCGAAGCACATGTTTGGATCGCTGATGAGACCTTGGCTCTTTCGCCTGTGCAATTGCTCCATTGTTGTCGTAGTAGACTGGTATTGCTTCAACAATGGCCGAAATCACACCAAGTTCATGAACGAACTTTTTGATCCAAACCGCTTCCTTTGCTTCTTCCGAAGCTGCAATGTATTCTGCCTCAGTGGTAGAATCCGCTACAGTCTCTTGTTTGGAACTTTTCCAACTCACTGCGCCCCCATTCAAGGTGAACACGTATCCAGACTGAGACCTGGAATCATCCTTGTCTGTCTGGAAGCTGACATCCGTATACCCGCGTATCACCATGTCCCCTTCTCCATATATTAGGAACACATCCTTAGTTCTTCTCAAGTACTTAAGGATCGTCTTAACAGCCGCCCAATGATCCATTCCTGGATCGGATCGTATCCGCCGTGACACTCGTGAGCATACGATACATCGGGCCTCGTGACATAACATAGCATACATGATAGATCCTATCATGGATGCATAGGGAATCTTACTCATGCCTCGCCTTCTCGGGCGCGGACACATAGACTTCGAAAGGTGTACCCCATGCCTGATGGGTAGGAAACCTTTCTTGGATTCCGACATGCTAAACCTCTTTAGCACTCGGTCTATATATGTAGACTGTGAAAGACCAAGCAACCGTTTCGATCTATCTCTATATATCTTAATCCCGAGGATGTAGGTTGCTTCTCCCAGGTCTTTCATGGAGAATGTCTTGGATAACCAAACCTTCACTGACTGTAAGATTGAAACATCGTTTCCTATAAGTAGTATGTCATCGACATACAACACTAGGAATACGACTGCACTCCCACTAACCTTCTTGTACACACAAGGTTCGTCTGGATTTTGTGAGAAATCAAACCTTTTGATTGTCTCATCAAAATGGATATTCCAGCTCCTGGATGCTTGCTTCAATCCATAAATGGATCGTCGCAATTTGCATACCTTGGTTTTATCAACCGATGTGAAACCCTCAGGCTGTATCATATACACGTCCTCGAGCAGGTTTCCATTAAGGAAAGCTGTTTTAACATCCATCTGCCATATCTCATAATCATAATGAGCCGCTATGGCCAGGAGCATCCGAATGGATTTAAGCATAGCTACAGGCGAATAGGTTTCGTCATAATCAACACCTTGTTTTTAACGATATCCTTTCGCCACCAATCTAGCCTTATAGGTAATCACATTACCATCCATGTCGGTTTTCTTCTTGAAAACCCACTTGCACCCTATAGGCTTTATCCCTTCAGGTGGGTCAACCAAGTTCCAAACTTGATTTTCATACATGGAATCCATTTCCGACTTTATGGCACCAAGCCACTTATCCCTTTCTGAACTTGTCAGCACTTCTTCATAACTGGTAGGCTCCTCATCATCAATGAGTAACACGTCGTTCGATTCGCTTACGAGAAATCCATATCTCTCAGGAATATTGCGTGTTCTACCACATCTACGAAGATGTGGTGTTACAATAGGTCCAAATGATTGCTCATTACTATGAGTTGTCTGTGCTTCACCGTGTATCTCATTAATGTCTATTTGAGTCTCGAGCCTCCTCACTCCCACTCGCTTTCTTGCAAGAGAAACTCTTTCTAGAAACACAAAGATGCCTCAAACAAACACCTTTTGTTCCACAGGATGATAGAATTGGTAACCCCTTGTTTCCTTAGGGTATCCAACAAATAGACATTTATCAGACTTAACATCCAATTTGTCTGATACAGTCCGCTTCACATAAGCAAGACAATCCCATATCTTCAAGTAAGATACTTGAGGTTTCTTACTATTCCATATCTCATATGGAGTAGTTGAGACTACCTTGGTAGGCATTCTGTTTAACAAGTAAACAGCTGTCTGAAGTGCATAGCCCCAAAAGGACTTGGGAAGAGTTGCATGATTCATCATTGACCTGACCATGTCCAACAAGGTCCGGTTACGCCTCTCAGATACACCATTATGCTGTGGTGTATAGGGCGGAGTCCATTGAGACAATATGTCATTGTCTCTTAGATAATCAAGAAACTCTTGAATTAAGTATTCACCACCTCGATCCGATCGAAGTATTTTAATACTCTTGTCATGTTGTTTCTCTACTTCATTTCTGAATTCTTTGAACCTTTCAAAGGCTTCAGACTTGTGTTTCATCAAGAACACATACCCAAACCGTGAGTGATCATCGGTGAAGGTAATGAAGTAGCTATAGCCTCCTAATGCTTGAGTTGACATAGGTCCACATACATCAGTATGTATTAGACCTAGTAACTCTCCCACTGCTCACCTTTTCCAAGAAAGGTAACTTAGTCATCTTGCCTTTTAAGCATGATTCGCATGTATCGTATGAATCCAATTCAAACGATTCCAGAATTCCACATCGGTGTAATTCGGACATGCGTTTCTTGCTTATATGGCCAAGACGACAATGCCACATATAGAGTCCATTTGATTATCCTTTCGAGCACGCGTGTTGCTCGCTTCGATATTGAAAATGTCACTGGATACGTCCAACGTATAAATGCCATTACTCAAGGTTCCAGTTCCATAAAGTACGCCATTTAAAGTTATATAACAACAATTGTTACTAAACGTCAAATGGAAACCATTTCTATTTAAACAGGAAATAGAAACAATGTTCTTTATTAGAGAAGGAACATAATAGCAATTGTCCAGTTCTAAGACTAGTCCACTAGGAGCTTCAAAGCAAATAAGTTCCGATGACAGAACAACCTTTGCTCCATTGCCAACTCGCAAATTTGACTCCCCTCTGACAAGTCTTCTTCTATTCCTTAGCCCCTGTATGTCATTACATATATGTGAGCTACACCCAGTATCCAATACCCAAGTGTCCAAGGAAATAGAATGACAATCAATAACGAAGATACCTGAAGAGGATGGGGCATCGGATGCCTTCTTCTTCTTCATGGACTCAAGATAAATCTTGCAGTTTCTTCGCCAGTGGCCTTCCTTGCCACAGTGATGGCAAGTGCCCTTTTGCGCTGGTTCCGCCTTCTTTGCCTTTTTGTTCTTTCCTTTCTTCTACTCTTTTGCCTTCCTCTTAGAACCTTTCTTTGAGGAATCAACTAACAGAACTTCCTTCTCCTCATGCTTCACAGAAGGCTCCACAGTCTTCAGCATATTGAGGAGCTCGGGAATGGTGGATTCCAATTTGTTCATCCGATAGTTCATCACAAATTGCGAGAAACTCTTGGGCAAACAATGAAGAATTAAGTCAATACTTAACTCATGATCCATCACAAAACCGAGGGTAGCTAGCCGCTCGATGTACCCGTTCATCTTTAGCACAAATCGCACTACGATGAACCTTCTTGCATCTTCGTGGTGAAGAGGAGCCTAGAGACCTCGAACCTTTCGGATCTCGCTTGCTCATCGAACAACTCATGAAGATGGAAGACCATAGTATTAGCATCCATACTCAGGTACCATCGCCGCTAGCATGATGCAACTCGCCAGCTCAGAATCTGCCACATGCTTCTGATAGACCAACATTTGGTCTGGAGTTGCATCGTCCTTAGGACGGTCAGGAAGAGGCTCTTCAAGGACATATGCAAGCTTTTCCGCCTTGAGAACAATTCTCAGGTTTCTAAGCCAGTCCAGGAAGTTAGGCCCAGTCAGTTTGTTCGAATCCAAAATAGTACGCAAATTCAAAGACGTCATGATCAATTTATTGACCTAGAAATACAAAACGAGCATATATGAGAAAGATGATTTTAAAATGCATCAATATACATTTATAAATCCCATTCATTTTTCGAATTTCAAAAACCCAAAAATCACTTCGGGAGATCGTAGGTCCATCTCCGAATGGGCTGATATCCATCATAGTTATGAACAACCTTGGAGAGAGTCCAACAAGCCATTCATAACTACGACGGTAGGTATCGTTTATACCGATTGCATATCACGTATATGCAACTATCACAATGTGCTATCAACTAATTGAATGTTCACACATACATCGGGTTGTTAACACATTAACAAGTATGCATCATATGCATAGCACCCAACTTCACCTCCCTTTACATCGACCTTGGAGAGAGTCCAACAAGCCGATGCTCCAGGTTAAAGCCAACCCATTAATCGGGACATAGTTTTAATATGGTTAGACCACATTCAACCAATTAGCCCAGCTTGGAGAGAGTCCAACAACCAAAGCTAACGATTGACCTCTGACTCTTACCATATTTGTATTAAACTATTCCATGGTTTGAACATATTCGGGTTCGAGCCGGGCTTGGAGAGAGTCCAATAACCCAAACAAGAAACGGAACTCTGGTTCTAACCATATTAATGGAAGGTGTAGGCTTTAATATTGTTTAAGGGTTTTTATGTCTCATCCTCTTTGCATGCAAATAACTATTATCTATATGGCATGACATACATGGCATACATCTACATGTCACGACACGCATGGCATAATGTTATGCATCTAATGCAATTACATGGCATACAATTATGTCATGTATATATTTCCTTATATGTCATAACTATTTATGGAAATAAAATATGTTTAAGATTTGATTCTCCAAATCAAATCATAATTAAATTAGGAAACAAATTTCCAAATCTAATCACATATTTTATTCATGGAATTATTTGATTAAGGAAAATCTATTTAGGAAACCAATTTCCTAAATCATTAAAACTACTTATGGAAATAAAATATTTTAAGATTTGATTTTCCAAATCAAATCATGATTAAATTAGGAAACAAATTTCCAGAATCTAATCAAATATTTTATTTATGGAAAATATCAATTTTCATAAATACTTCCAACTTTCCAAAAGTGGAAGATTTCCATAAATACTTCTAGACTTTCCAAAATTAAAAATTTCCATAAATACTTCTAAATTTCCAAAATTAGAAAATTTCTAGAAATAAATTATGACTATCGCAAAACCATTTTATGATTATGTCGAAACACAACCGGGCTCGATACATCAAGGTTTCCACACAAGGCAGGTGTGTTCGATCATGTTTCGTAAACATGAACACAGCGGAAGCAATAAAAATAATAACTACTCCTATTTATTACAACACACACAACACACGCATGCATATTACAACAAGTGTAGACATAACCGTAAATTTAAATTTGCAATAAAAGGAAATTTATCTACGTTATACCTTTCGTATGACGTGTAGCGGGAACGGCATCAACCGGAACGATCCTCGCTAGAATCGTCTCTATCCGTATCCACGCCAAGTTCCTCGGGATGACTTCGCTAAGCCACGAGCTTCGTCTTCGTACGGGTTACTAGCCTCGTGTTGAAGACGACGTGATCGAGAGATGATCACGATCCGAATCCAAATTCGGATCCAAAACGAGTCCTCAAAACTCGCTTCTCGAGAGGTATTCACAACCGATTGACGAATCCTTCGCCTCCACTCAGAGGATTACCGGAGATCAATCCCGTAAGTTATCCGCTGTCGAGCTCTAACCGCCGCCCAAACGACGCCCGACGAGGAGAAGAAGCTGTCCAGAAAACTGGACAGCTTGGTGGAGGAGTAGGCGCCGCCAAAACAAGGAAGCCAAGTGCTCACCTTTTCACCGAGGCCTAGGAAGATCACCGAGGGTCGCCGGAGGATCACCGCTGAAGCTTGGTCACGGCAAGGAGTAGAGGCCGACACAAGGGGCTGGGCGGCCAAGGAGCTTGGGCGGCAACTCCTTCAATGGGGTTGGGCGGCAACTAGGTTTAGGGCTCTTCCAATTAGGGCTTAATTATCCATTAAGCCCTCTTTTATAGAGAACTAATTCTCTTAATGGTTATTGAATCATAACCATTAGGCCCGTTAACCCGCTCCATTAAGATAAGTTAAAATAAACCAAACCATGATGGTTTATTTTAAGTTAAAACGAACCGAACCAACTTTTGATTCATTCGTTTAAAATAAACCAAACCCTTTGGTTTATTCTCATCCATTGGATTATAACCAAACCATTTTGGTTCATCCACTACGTCTTCATAAGACTCGACCCATCCACGCTTCCATTGCGACTGAAACGATTTCATGCTCGCTTTATGTTTGGTCCAACCAAACCTAGTTTCTCTCGGTCTGAGAATCTCATTCTCAAGCTCGTTTTAAATCCTTTGGATTACGCTCGTTGTTCGTGTGACCAAATAGGTTCTCGGTTTATGTTGTCCGTCTATAATTAACCATTAATTATAGAACGATCATGAGTGGCACCTAGTAGTACATCATGATCCCCAATTAACCGAAAAGATCAACGGTTGATCCAGAACTATTTCTGAAACCCTTCAGAATTCGAATGATTCGTGCCCCATTCCTTCACTCATCTTATACCCACTTGGTTCGTGACATGGTCTATTGTGTCACCTCACTAGGTCGACTACGCCACACCTAGCCCAAGTATCATTTCCTCGCCCTACGGATTCTAGTTACTCCACATGTATCAAGAGTACCTTACTCTAAACATGTAATGCTTTGGCCAAAGACTTTAGTAACAATCCGACGAGAGGCCATGGGTATACATCTCCTCGCAAGGAGTGGTGAATCCTTTATAGGCTATTCAAACACCTTCGATCACTTCGACTTATACCCAATCATCTCGGGTCCACATCTCCTTAGAGATGTTTGCTTAAGATGTCAAAGCATAAGTCTCCATGATCAAGATGACTTGAATACCGCAAGTCAAATGAACATCGCACTTAAGCCATAGTAAGAACTTCATTGACATATCTATATATGCAGAGAACCATATGAAGTCTTACGGCTGGTCACTCCAATGAACTAGTTACCATAACTAGCATCCACGATTAACTCCGACATCACTATGTCTCCACCAAAGGAGAATCACCGCTTGATACACCAAGGAGTATACTCGTTAGTCTCGATGTAATCGATGGTGTCCAAATCCATCAATTCATCGACTAGGATAATTCCGATACATCACAATTACACATGTAGAGATACTCACTAGTTGTGATCCAATCACAAATTCTCTCATGCGTGAATCGATCGTGACATTCAGTAAATGAGTTTAAGATCCAATCAAATACATAAAACATGTATACTCAAATAGTGAATCTTCATTTATCATATAAATGGTTTATACATAAGGCGATTGCCTTAGGACATCTCTCATATATTACTAACAGACTCCCACTTGGCCTAATGCCAATCGCTAGATCCAATACCATAAGCTCAACATGACCTCAAACTTACTTTGAGGTAATGCCTTAGTCAAAGGATCCGCTAAGTTCCTTTCAAAGGGGAATTTTCTCGATTTGTATTTCGCTCCTACCGATGATCTCTCCGATAAGATGATAGCGTGAAGCACATGTTTGATCGCTGATGAGACCTTGGCTCTTTCGCTTATGCAATTGCTCCATTGTTGTCGCAGAGACCGTGGTATTGCTTCAACAATGGCCGAAAATCACACCAAGTTCATGAACGAACTTTTGATCCAAACCGCCTTTGCTTCTTCCGCCGCAATGTATTCTCGCCTCGGTGGTAGAATCCGCCATCCTCTTGTTTGGAACTTTTCCAACTCATCGCACTCTATTCAAGGTGAACACGATCCGCATCGAGACTCGAAATCATCCTTGTCTGTAGAAGCGCATCCAGATACCCGCGTATCACCATGTCCCTTCTCCATATATTAGGAACACATCCTTAGTTCTTCTCAAGTACTTAAGGATCGCCTTAACAATACCCAATGATCCATTCCTCGATCGGATCGTATCGCCGTGACACTCGTGAGCATACGATACATCGGGCCTCGTACATAACATAGCATACATGATAGATCCTATTGGATGCATAGGGAATCTTACTCATGCAAATCCTCTCGCCTTCGTGGCGGACACATAGACTTCGAAAGGTGTACCCCATGCCCGATGGGTAGGAAACCTTTCTTGGATTCCGACATGCTAAACCTCTTTAGCACTCGGCCTATATATGTAGACCGCGAAAGACCAAGCAAACCTGCTTCGATCTATCTCTATAGATCTTAATCCCGAGGATGTAGGTTGCTTCTCCCAGGTCTTTCATGGAGAATGTCTTGGATAACCAAACCTTCACTGACTGTAAGATTGAAACATCGTTTCCTATAAGTAGTATGTCATCGACATACAACACTAGGAATACGACTGCACTCCCACTAACCTTCTTGTACACACAAGGTTCGTCTGGATTTTGTGAGAAATCAAACCTTTTGATTGTCTCATCAAAACGGATATTCCATCTCCTGGATGCTTGCTTCAATCCATAAATGGATCGCCGCAATTTGCATACCTTGGTTTTATCAACCGATGCGAAACCCTCAGTGTATCATATACACGCCCTCGAGCTAAGTGTTCCATTAAGGAAAGTCGCTTTCACATCCATCCGCCATATCTCATAATCATAATGAGCCGCTATGGCCGTGGAGCATCCGAATGGATTTAAGATAGCTACAAAGTAATAGGTTTCGCCATAATCAACACCTTGTTTTTGACGCATATCCTTTCGCCACCAATCTAGCCTTATAGGTAATCACATTACCATCCATGTCGGTTTTCTTCTTGAAAACCCACTTGCACCCTATAGGCTTTATCCTTCAGTGGGTCAACCAAGTTCCAAACTTGGTTTTCATACATGGAATCCATTTCCGACTTCATGGCACCAAGCCACTTATCCCTTTCTCGAACTTGTCAAGACTTCTTCATAAATGGTAGGCTCTCATCATCAATGAGTAACACGTCCGCTCGATTCACTTACGAGAAATCCATATCTCTCGTGAATATTGTGTTCTACCAGATCTACGAAGATGTGGTGTTACAATAGGTCCAAACCGATTGCTCATCACTATGAGTTGCTACCGCAGGTGCTTCACCGTTATCTCATCAATGTCTATTTGAGTCTCTCGAGCCTCCTCAAGCTCGACGACACTCCCACGCTTTCTTGCAAGAGAAACTCTTTCTCTAGAAACACAAAGATGCCTTGAAACAAACACCTTTTGTTCCACAGATGATAGAATTGGTAACCCCTTGTTTAGGGTATCCAATAAATAGACATTTATCGACTTAGCATCCAATTTGTCCGACATACCGGGCTTCACATAAGCAGATAACCCCATATCTTCAAGTAAGATACATGAGGTTTCTTACTATTCCATATCTCATATGGAGTAGTTGAGACTACCTTGTAGGCATTCTGCTTAACAAGTAAACAATGTCTCAAGTGCATAACCCCAAAAGGACTTGGGAAGAGTCGCATGATTCATCATTGACCGACCATGTCCAACAAGGTCCTTACGCCTCGTGATACACCATTATGTGTGGGTGTATAGGCGGAGTCCATTGAGACAATATGCCATTGTCTCTTAGATAATCAAGAAACTCTTGACTTAAGTATTCACCACCTCGATCCGATCGAAGTATTTTAATACTCTTGTCATGTTGTTTCTCTACTTCATTTCTGAATTCTTTTCACCTTTCAAAGGCTTCAGACTTGTGTTTCATCAAGAACACATACCCAAACCGTGAGTGATCATCGGTGAAGGTAATGAAGTAGCTATAGCCTCCTAATGCTTGAGTTGACATAGGTCCACATACATCAGTATGTATTAGACCTAGTAACTCTCCCACTCGTTCACCTTTTCCAGTAAAAGGTAACTTAGTCATCTTGCCTTTTAAGCATGATTAGCATGTATCGTATGAATCCAATTCAAACGATTCCAGAATTCCACATCGGTGTAATTCGGACATGCGTTTCTTGCTTATATGGCCAAGACGACAATGCCACATATAGGAGTCCATTTGATTATCCTTTCGAGCACGCGTGTTGCTCGCTTCGATATTGAAAATGTCACTGGATATGTTCAACGTATAAATGCCATTACTCAAGGTTCCAGTTCCATAAAGTATGCCATTTAAAGTTATATAACAACAATTGTTACTAAACGTCAAATGGAAACCATTTCTATTTAAACAGGAAATAGAAACAATGTTCTTTATTAGAGAAGGAACATAATAGCAATTGTCTAGTTCTAAGACTAGTCCACTAGGGAGCTTCAGCAAATAAGTTCCGATGGCGACCGCAGCAACCTTTGCTCCATTGCCAACTCGCAAATTTGACTCCCCTCTGACAAGTCTTCTTCTATTCCTTAGCCCCTGTATGTCATTACATATATGTGAGCTACACCCAGTATCCAATACCCAAGTGTCCAAGGAAATAGAATGACAATCAATAACGAAGATACCTGAAGAGGATGGGGCATTGGATGCCTTCTTCTTCTTCATGGACTCAAGATAAATCTTGCAGTTTCTTGCGGTGGCCTTCCTTGCCACGATGATGGCAAGTGCCCTTTTCTAGTTCCGCCTTCTTTGCCTTTTTTTCTTTCCTTTCTTTTGTTCTTTTGCCTTCCTCTTAGAACCTTTCTTTGAGGAATCAACTTATGAACCGCCTTCTCCTCATGCTTCACGAAGGCTCCACATCTTCATATTGAGGAGCTCGGGAATGGTGGATTCCAATTTGTTCATCCGATAGTTCATCACAAATTGAGAAACTCTTGGGCAAACAATGCAGAATTAAGTCAATACTTAACTCATGATCCATCACAAAACCGAGGGTAGCTAGTCGCTCGATGTACCCGTTCATCTTTAGCACAAAGCGCACTCTGGATGAACCTTCTTGCATCTTCGTGGTGAAGAGGAGCCTAGAGACCTCGAACCTTTGGATCTCGCTTGCTCATCGAACAACTCATGAAGATGGAAGACCATAGTATTAGCATCCATATGCTCATGCCGCTTTTGCTCGGTACCATCGCCGCTAGCATGATGCAACTTCGCCCGGTTCGAGAATCGCCACATGCTTACGATAGACCAACATTTAGTGCAGGTTGCATCGTCCTTAGGAACGGTCGGAAGAAGAGGCTCTTCAAGGACATATGCAAGCTTTTCGCCTTGAGAACAATTCTCGGGTTTCTAAGCGATCCGAAGTTAGGCCCGATCGGTTTGTTCGAATCCAAAATAGTGCAAATTCAAAAGGCGTCATGATCAATTTATTGACCTAGAAATACAAAGCGAGCATATATGAGAAAATGATTTTAAAATGCATCAATATACATTTATAAATCCCATTCATTTTTGAATTTCAAAACCCCAAAATCACTTGGAGATCGTAGGTCCATCTCGAATGGGTGATATCCATCATAGTTATGAACAACCTTGGAGAGAGTCCAACAAGCCATTCATAACTACGACGGTAGGTATCAACTATACCGATTGCATATCACGTATATGCAACTATCACAATGTGCTATCAACTAATTGAATGTTCACACATACATCGGGTTGTTAACACATTAACAAGTATGCATCATATGCATAGCACCCAACTTCACCTCCTTTACATCGACCTTGGAGAGAGTCCAACAAGCCTGCTCGTTAAAGCCAACCCATTAATCGAAATAGTTTTAATATGGTTAGGCGCATTCAACCAATTAGCCCGGCTTGGAGAGAGTCCAACAACCAAAGCTAACGATTGACCTCGACTCTTACCATATTAGTATTAAACTATTCCATGGTTTGAACATGTTCGGGTTGTAGGGGCTTGGAGAGAGTCAACAACCCAAACAAGAAACTCTGGTTCTAACCATATTAATGGAAGGTGTAGGCTTTAATATTGTTTAAGGGTTTTATGTCTCATCCTCTTTGCATGCAAATAACTATTATCTACATGGCATGGCATACATGGCATACATCTACATGTCACGACACGCATGGCATAATGTTATGCATCTAATGCAATTACATGGCATACAATTATGTCATGTATATATTTCCTTATATGTCATAACTATTTATGGAAATAAAATATGTTTAAGATTTGATTCTCCAAATCAAATCATAATTAAATTAGGAAACAAATTTCCAAATCTAATCACATATTTTATTCATGGAATTATTTGATTAAGGAAAATCTATTTAGGAAACCAATTTCCTAAATCATTAAAACTACTTATGAAATAAAATATTTTAAGATTTGATTTCCCAAATCAAATCATGATTAAATTAGGAAACAAATTTCCAGAATCTAATCAAATATTTTATTTATGGAAAATATCAATTTCCATAAATACTTCCAACTTTCCAAAAGTGGAAGATTTCCATAAATACTTCTAGACTTTCCAAAATTAAAAATTTCCATAAATACTTCTAAATTTCCAAAATTAGAAAATTTCCAAAAATACATTATGACTATCGCAAAACCATTTTATGATTATGTCGAAACACAACCTGGGCTCTGATACCACTGTTGGGTTTCCGGCACCGCGGCGTGTTTGTGTTCGATCATGTTTCGTAAACATGAACACAGCGGAAGCAATAAAAAATAATAAATACTCCTATTTATTACAACACACACAACACACGCATGCATATTACAACAATTGTAGACATAACCGTAAATTTAAATTTGCAATAAAAGGAAATTTATCTACGTTATACCTTTCGTATGACGTGTAGCGGGAACGACATCAACCGGAACGATCCTCGCTAGAATCGTCTCTATCCGTATCCACGCCGAGTTCCTCGGGATGACTTCGCTAAGCCACGAGCTTCGTCTTCGTACGGGTTACTAGCCTCGTGTTGAAGACGACGTGATCGAGAGATGATCACGATCCGAATCCAAATTCGGATCCAAAATGAGTCCTCAAAACTCGCTTCTCCGGAGAGGTATTCGTCAACCGATTGACGAATCCTTCATCCTCCACCTCAGAGGATTACCGGAGATCGAATCCCCGGTAAGTTATCCGCTGTCGGAGCTCTAACCGTCGTCCAAACGATGCTCCGACGAGAGGAGAAGAAGCTGTCCAGAAAACTGGACAGCTTGGTGGAGGAGTAGGCGCCGGCCAAAACAAGGAAGCCAAGTGCTCACCTTTTCACCGAGGCCTAGGAAGATCACCGGAGGGTCGCCGGAGGATCACCGGCTGAAGCTTGGTCACCGGCAAGGAGCTGGACGCCGGCACAAGGGGCTGGGCGGCCAAGGAGCTTGGGCGGCAACTCCTTCAATGGGGTTGGACGGCAACTAGGTTCAGGGCTCTTCCAATTAGGGCTTAATTATCCATTAAGCCCTCTTTTATAGAGAACTAATTCTCTTAATGGTTATTGGATCATAACCATTAGGCCCGTTAACCCGCTCCATTAAGATAAGTTAAAATAAACCAAACCATGATGGTTTATTTTAAGTTAAAACGAACCGAACCAACTTTTGGTTCATTCGTTTAAAATAAACCAAACCCTTTGGTTTATTCTCATCCATTGGATTAGAATCAAACCATTTTGGTTCATCCATTACGTCTTCATAAGACTCGACCCATCCTCGCTTCCATTGCGACTGAAACGATTTCATGCTCGCTTTATGTTTGGTCCAACCAAACCTAGTTTCTCTCGGTCTGAGAATCTCATTCTCAAGCTCATTTTAAATCCTTTGGATTACGCTCGTTGTGCGTGTGACCAAATAGGTTCTCGGTTTATGTTGGCCATCTATAATTAACCATTAATTATAGAACGATCATGAGTGGCACCTAGTAGTACATCATGATCCCCAATTAACCGAAAAGATCAACGGTTGATCCAGGACTATTTCTGAAACCCTTCAGCAGCTCGAATGATTCGTGCCCCATTCCCTTCACTCATCTTATACCCACTTGGTTCAGGACATGGTCTATTGTGTCAGTCCCCACTAGGCTGACTACGTCACACCTAGCCCAAGTATCATTTCCTCGTCCTACGGATTCTAGTTACTCCACATGTATCGAAGAGTACCTTACTCTAAACATGTAATGCTTTGGCCAAAGACTTTAGTAACAATCCGACGAGAGGCCATGGGTATACATCTCCTTGCAAGGAGTGGTGAATCCTTTATAGGCTATTCAAACACCTTCGATCACTTCGACTTATACCCAATCATCCCGGGTCCACATCTCCTTAGAGATGTTTGCTTAAGATGTCAAAGCATAAGTCTCCATGATCAAGATGACTTGAATACGCAAGTCAAAGGAACATCGCACTTAAGCCACAGAAGAACTTCATTGACATATCTATATATGCAGAGAACCATATGAAGTCTTACTACCGTCACTCCAATGAACTAGTTACCATAACTAGCATCCACGATTAACTCCGGACATCACTATGTCTCCAGCCAGTGAGAATCAGCTGCTTGGATACACCAAGGAGTATACCTCGTGCTAGTCTCGACAGAATTGATGGTGTCTAAATCCATCAATTCATCGACTAGGGATAATTCCGATACATCACAATTATACATGTAGAGATACTCACTAGTTGTGATCCAATCACAAATTCTCTCATGCTGTGAATCGTATCGTGGACATTCAGTAAATGAGTTTAAGATCCAATCAAATACATAAAACATGTATACTCAAATAGTGAATCTTCCTTTATCATATAAATGGTTCATACATAAGGCGATTGCCTTATGACATCTCTCATATATTACTAACACTTCGTTGTAGTGGCATCGTCGTAGAAGAGCGGCGTTGTGGAGGCGTTTGAGAGCTTTGTAATAATTGTTATGTCAAGATGTGAAGCACCCCCCTCTATTTAAAGCTTTGTCCGCCCACTTGAGATCCGGCCACCTCACCACCAATTGAGGGATAAGTTTCCACCTAGCTTTTGACCGACCACCTCACCAAGATTTGGGGGATAAGTTGCCACCTTGCTTTTAGTTCCTTTTGCCCATTTTCAGGATACTTTAGTTATTTAATTTTATTTCAATTCGAGTTCTAATTTTAATTCGAATTCGAATAAATTCGAATTCTAATTTTAGAGTAACTTCGAATTCAAACAAGGGTTAGCTCAAAGCAATATGTAGAAATATTAAATGTGATGGATTTAGATGGTTTCTAACCATCCGATCTCGACTTAGACTTTCATGGAAAGTTTTGGGTAGGATTGTCGCCTAAGATCAACTCCTAAACGGAGGATCCGACCTCACTTACGTTCATCGGACACGAGTCTTACCTTGCACTTACTGTGTCGCAGATATCCAACTCAAGCTTAACCTGTTTCTGCACACTCTAGTAGACTCATGAGATAACAAAATAGACTTAACCTTGTGTCTTTGCTATAATCAAAACACAGGTTCGATTTCGGTGCCTCACTGCACCAACAATCTCCCCCTTTTTGATCTATGGCAAAAACACACAAAGTTAAGGAAATTAAGTGCATGAAACAAGTAAAGACATGAAGCAAAAGTAGGAGTAGTAAAATATTTCTCAAGTTCTCCCTTAGAGGAACCCTCCCCCTTGACCGAGGGTGAGTACTTGAAAAAGACTTTTAGTTCTCCAAACACAAAAGATAACGAGTTAAGTAAATGGCATTACTTAACTTAGGCTCTTTAGAGTCAAAAATAAGTGCAAGTTAAGTAATCAAAAGTTAAGTCAAAAGGTTAATTATTCAAAAGGTTTAACTTTTGATTTCTTAACTTGGGCCTTTAAAGTTTTCAATTCCGAAGAGTTGAAACCTAAACCTTACTCCCCCTTAACTTAGGCCAGAATCAAAGTTTTAAGTTAAGTTATCAAATTCAAAAATTTGAATTTATTGAACTTTAACTTTGGCCTTTTCTCCCCCTTTTGACATAAATCAAGAAAAAAAGTAGGGGGTTTAAGAAAACCCTAAGTCAAAGCATGATGATTTTGAAAATAGTATGTGAAAATAATTCATCTAAATGTTCAACTCTAGTTTGACTTGATTGAAATGATATTATCAACAAGTCCTTATTAGAGTTGGTTAATATTAGTTGCATATTTATACTCCGAGGTTCATATTGACGCACTTGATCTACATCTTGGAACCTGGAGTAGGGTCCTAACATCTCACGCCATTCTAGGTGGCTTAATACACAAACACATTAACCCTATGTGTTGTGAGATGTGTTGGCTCCTTAAATCTATAGGATCATGATATCTAGGGGAAGTCCTAAACTAGTTCCATTTGCATAAAGAAAAAAAAAATAAGAAAAATAAAATTTTTGAAAATAGCATTTGAAAACTTTTGCTAACCTATTCTATTACGCACAAGCCCAAGCAACACGTAACTGGAACGAATTCGCCGGGTAGTGGTTTAGTAAATAGGTGTGCTAGGTTAGACTTCGAGTCAACATATTCGAGTTGTATGGAGCCGTTGGCTACATGTTCTCGAATGAAATGGTGTTTTACCTCTATATGCTTTGTCCTTGAATGACATATAGGGTTCTTAGTTAGATTTATCGAACTTATGATGTCTACAAAAATTTTAGTTTTGGTGAAGTCCAACCTAAAGTCTCAGAGAGTGTGCTTCATCCAAAGAAGCTGAGTTACACACTCACCCATCGCAACGTATTCGACTTCGGTGGTAGATAAGGCAACACAATGTTGCTTCCTACTGCACCAACTCACTAGACTCGAGCCGAGTAGTTGACAACAACCACTCGTGCTCTTTCTATCGAGTTTACTACCGGCATAATCTGAATCGGAGTAGCCGATTAGTTCGAACTCCGTAGATCTAGGGTATCAAATACCAACGTTAAGTGTACCCTTAAGATATCTAAGGATACGCTTAACTAGGGTTAGGTGAGACTCCTTATCACAGGTTTGAAACCTGGCGCACATACTTACTGCGAATAGGATGTCGGGTCGACTCGCAATTAAGTATAGGAGACTTCCTATCGCGCTCCTATAGTACTTTAAGTCAATGGACTTACTTTCTAGGTCTTCTCCTATGTTAACATTAATCGCCATTGGGGTGTTTATTATCTTAGCGTCTTGCATTCCAAATCTTTTTTTTAACTCCTTAGTGTATTTTTGTTGATATAGGTATATACCATCCTTAGTTTGTTTAATTTGTAGACCTAAAAGAAACTTAACTCACTACCAAGTTCATTTCGAACTCACTTTCCATGAGTGAAACAAACTCGTTTAGTAAGGCTGAGTTAGAGGTTCCAAAAATTATATCGTCTACGTAAATTTGAGCTATGAATATTTCTTTACCTAAGGTTTTTACGAAGAGAGTTGGGTCAACTAAGCCTTGGTTAAACCCTTTTGACTTAAGATGGATTGAAAGTCTCTCGTACCAAGCTCGAGGAGCTTGTTTAAGTCCATAGAGAGCTTTCTTAAGTTTTAGAACATGGTCGGGTTTATCTAGATTTTCGAATCCGGGGGGTTGGCTAACATAAACTTCTCCTTTAATATATCCATTTAGGAATGCCGACTTAACATCCATTTGAAACAGCTTAAATCCTCGATGTGCGGCATAAGCTAGCAACATTCGAATGGATTCGAGTCTAGCTACTGGGGCATAGGTTTCGTTGTAATCTAAGCCTTCAACTTGACTAAACCCTTTGGCGACTAACCTAGCCTTGTTTCTAACTACTTCACCTTTATCATCAAGCTTATTTCGAAACACCCACCTTGTTCCAATTATCGTTTTATCTTTAGGTGGTGGTACTAATTCCCACACTTCATTCCTAGTAAATTGAGCTAGCTCTTCTTGCATTGCAATAATCCAATCGAGATCAAGAAGAGCTTGTTCAATTGATTTGGGTTCTATCTTTGAAATTAAGGAAATTTGACTAAGGTTCCTATAGGATGCTCTAGTTCGAACTCCTAGATTAGGATCTCCTATCACTTGATCGATAGGGTGGTTAGTCTGAATCCTAGATTAGGTTGGGTTTGTGTCACCTAATGCTTGATCAATGGGGTGACTTGGTTGAACACTAGTTTGACTCGGATCACTTGTCACTTGGTCGACAAGAGAAGTTGGTTGATGTGGATTAGACTCGATCTCAGGGTCGGAGACGAGTTTGGTATCAGTGGGCTCAACACTTGGGGTCATTAAGGGTTTTGTAGGTTCGGGTACTTCATCGAACACTACATTAATAGTCTCTTCGAATTTAAGGGTATCGTGGTTATATACCCTATAGGCCCTACTCGTAGTTGAGTATCCTAAGAAGATTCCGGTTGAGGTTTTGGATTTGAATTTCCCTAGGTGGTTCTTAGTGTTTAAGATATGTACTTTACATCCAAATACCCTAAAGTACTTGATGTTGGGTACTTTATTGTGATAAATCTCGTACGAGGTCTTAAGGTGCCTCTTTACCATAAGGATCCTATTGACATAGCAAGTCTAACGGCCGCCCAAAACCTATCGTAGGTCGATTCGCTCAACATGGTCCTAGCGGCTTCTTGTAGAGTTCGGTTTTTCCGCTCCACTAGGCCATTTTGTTGAGGGGTCCTAGGGCAAGAGAATTCATGGTGGTATCCGTTTAGGTTACAGAAGTCGGTGAACCTTTGATTTTTGAATTCACCACCATGATCGCTTCTAAGTCTTTTAACCTTAAGGTTTTTTTTATTCTCGATTAATTTGAATAGATTGATTAATTGATCTAGGGTATCATTTTTATGTTTGATGAACTTAACCTGTAAACTGGAGTAGTCGTCAATTATGACTAAGCAATATTGACTTCTATTGAGTGACTTGGCTCCATGTGAATCGAATAGATCCATATGCAGAAGCTCAAGTACACTTGAGGTTCGTTCTTGGTTAGTTAACTTGTGTTGTGTCCTAGGTTGTTTTCTTTGTTGACAAGCATTACAGATTTTATTAACCAAATTGTTGAGGTTGGGTAAGCCTCTGACTAAGCCACTCTGACTCATCTTGTGGACGAGTCTTGGGTGCGAGTGACCGAGTCGTCGGTGCCACAACCATGATTCCTCTTCCTGTGTCATAAGACATTTGGCTGAGGATTTGATTAAGTTAATTGTATAAATGTTATTTGTCCTAGTTCCTTTGAGTATTGTTTTAGCTGTTTTATTTGTTTTAATTACACATTCATTTTCTAAAAATACGACCTTATAGTTATTGTCACATAATTGGCTTACGCTAAGCAGGTTATATTCAAAATTCTCTACAAGTAATACATTTTTAATAACAAAATTCGAGTTAATCTCGATATCACCTGATCCGATGATTTTGAGCTTGCCGTTATTCCCAAAGGCTACTGATCCTTGTCGTTTGAATCGAAGCTTCGTGAATTTGAGTTGATCCCCGGTCATGTGTCGGGAGCAACCGCTGTCCAACATCCATTGATCCTACACACAAGGTGGTTGGATTGGATGTTAGATTTTTTTTAAAAAAAATTGGTTGTAAGTTGTTAAACCTAGGTCATCTCACCTGTGTCTATATGATCAAGCATGTTATACTTATGTGTTTTTTGTGAGATGACTTCCAATTAAGTTGATTAAGTGCATTTAGGTTCAAGTAATTTTATGTTAGATTTGGATTTGACCCTAGGCTTGTCAAGTTATCAAATTCAAGATCATGGCTTCCAGGTCGTGGCGAGGCACAGGGGCCTTCTTTTATCGGATCATCGACCACTTCCTTAGACAAAGTCATTTTCAAGAAAATGATGACTTGACTCACCTAAGACTATTTCCTAGTCTAACTGGTTATTTTTGAAAAGAGGCTCCCCGAGGCTCAATCTTTTCGAAGGATTTTAGTTGATTATGTACGTGTTCTAAGTGAGTTCACAAGTTTTAAAAAAAAACATGCAATTTCTAAGTTAAAGCACAAACAAGTTTTGTACTGGCTCCCCCTAGACCGTTGAATCGGTTCGGTCTATCCACATAGTGGATTTGGTCCTTGGGAACCCAGTATGGGTTGGATCCTAGAGTTGAAATCAAAAAGTTCTTAGGGACCCATGCTTGGACATGTTTCCTATGTCGACTTACAATCGACATATACGACCTATTAGTCGTGTTTGAGTTAAACCCTAGTCCAGCCTTGTTGTACACGGCCCTTTGAGATCCAAGTAGGAGGTCAAGTCCTTTGGATCCCAAAGTGAACCTTTCCAACGTGTTCCTAAGATCTTCAACTTGATTTTTCAAGAGAGAGTTCTCAACTTCGAGCTTTTCAGCTCGAGTTGGGTCCTCTTCTCGAACTTGACTAGTCGAAGAGGTTAGGAAGACCTTGTGTTTGAGGAGTTTGACCTCCTCAACCAAGGTCTCGACCTTGGACTCGGACTTAACTAATTTCCTAGACAAAAACCTAACCGTATTATGTAAAGTATTAAATAAAGTTCGACTCACTTTAAGGGTATCTTTTGAACCGATGCGTATCCGTGGCTTGACTTGAAGGTAGCTTCGTAGTCCGAGTCATCCTCAGGTTCTGACTCAAGTTCAGGTTCGATCTCCATGTCTGACTCAATCGATTTCGCCATGAGGACGTGGTCTTCGTCTTCTTCGGATGACGCTTCTTCCCATGTCGCGTTGAGGGCCTTCTTGTGCTTAGGTGCTTGGTGGTTGAACTTGGGGCACTCGGACTTGATATGTCCAAACCTGTTACACTCATAACACCTAATATTAGAACTTTTAGGCTTACCTTGGTTGGGTCGAGTCGTGGTTCGCTTTCGTCCCTTGGCTATCCTTCGAGCTAGGTTCATTAGTTCGGCAGTCAACTCCGGGTCAACTTCTTCTTCGAACTCGTCTTCCTCCTCGGTTGGTGGTGGCTTGCTTGTGATTTTCTTCTTCTTTGAACCTGCAAACAAGGCTATACCCCTCTCGGGTTCTGAGTTGGACTGCTCATGTAATTCAAAATCTGAGAATAATTCGTCTATTCTAACTTTAGCTAGGTCCTTAGATACCTTGTAGGCATCGGTCATGGATGCCCACAAGGTGGTCCTAGGGAAAGAATTTAGAACATACCTGATTAGATCTCGGTTTTCGACTTTCTGTCCTATTGAATGCAGCTGGTTGACTATGTCCTGGACGCGGGCGTGTAATTGTGTTGCCGTCTCGTGTTCCTACATTTTTAGTGTGTACAATTTATTGAACAACAAATCGCGTTTGCAAACCTTAGCTTGATCCGATCCTTCGTGTAACTCGATCAGCCTCGTCCAGAGATCTCTTGCGCTGATGAAGGGTCCGACTCGGTTCAGCTCCTCCTTGGATAGCCCGTGACCGCAGATTTGAGTCGCCTTTGCATCTGCCTCGACTTGTCGTTTAATGGTAATGGACCACTGATTATAATCCAAGGATTCACCTTCTTCATTAGTAGGAAGGGTGAACCCGGTTTGGATCACAATCCACATCTCTATTTGGGTTTTTAGGAAGCACTCCATCCAACCTTTCTAGTAACGGAAATCGTCACCGTTGTAAAACGGTGGTCGGACAATGCTAAAACCCTCGAGATGGGCCATTAACACGAAACGGTAAGAAGAAAAAAAAAACACGGACAATAAAGGTCCCAAGACTTGCGTCTTGAATTAGTAGTGCGGGAAGAAGAAAAGATAAATAAATCAATCAATAGATTAACTAATTAGAAAATTAATTTTAATTCTGTAAAAAAAAAATTAATTAATTAATTTCGAAAATTAATTAAAAACTATTTTGTAGAAAAAAAAATCTAATGTTGAAATTAAGTAAAAAATATTGAAAAACCAAACTTATATTCAAGATTTAAAAATTAAAATAAGTTTTTAATTGATTTTTAATTGATTAAATTTTGTAAATTGATTGAAAATCTATTTTAGTGGAAATAAGATTTAATTCAATGCTAAGATTAACGAGAAAACTTTATAAAACGAAATATAAAGATTTTAGGGTTTGAAAAATTCAAGTGTTTAAAAAAAATGAAAGAATTTTTAATTCTGTGAAAAACTAATTTTAATCAGTAATAGAATTAAAAAATCATAATTAAGAGTTTTTTTTATTAGGATGATCAATAGAAAGATTAAAAGCGATAAAATTAAATTAAAGAAAAGTCTGAAATTTTTTTTAGAAAAATTAAAAAAAACACACAAAAATTAACGTAGACAGAAACAAAAGAAATAAAAATTACTCAAATTGGTGGTTTCACCAAATTTGAGTGCCCCCAGCTCTGATACCAATTGTAGGATCGAAATGAGCGCTAGAGGGGGGGGTGAATAGCGCAAAACGGTTTTTCTTTTCTTTTGTTGTAAAAACGATAAGTGAGAGATAAACGCAGCGAAAAAGAGATGGACACAAGGAGTTTTACTTGGTTCACAGCCAATCGGCTGCTAATCCAAGGCCCTAATGGTCCTAGACCACATACGGAGTGTTGGATCGATGCGGTTCGCTAGAGGGGGGGGTGAATAGCGAAAAAAACTTTTTCTCGTTTCTTTCGTTAAAACTCGAGAGAAAATTAATTGCAGCGGAAATGTAAAGTAAATAGAGACAAATAGTTTTTACTTGGTTCGTAGCCTTCGGCTACTACTCCAAGGCCCTAATGGTCCTTGACCACGCACGGAGGGCAAATACTAAATGAACTCCTTCTCGATGGAGATAGGAGTTAAACGATTACAAAAACTCAAGAAAGACTCAAGGTAGAGGGACACTCCCCCTCTCCTTGATATGATTTAAAGCTCGAAATAAAAACAACTTATACAAATTTAAAGATTATACCGACGACTTCAAAGATTGGAGGTTGAAGCTCTAGTCGTCGTCTCGGCAGCGCTTCGTCGTAGGAATGTCGGAGAGTCGGAGCGTATCGGAAGCACTTGGAAGCTTTTGAATTGATGAAAAACCCTAGGTTTGGCCCTCCTTTTATAGCCTTTAAGCCCCTCATCGAATGGGTCTTTAGCCAATCACAAATGGGCACAAAACCCCTTGAAAAATGGTGATAACTCTTGACTACTCGAGGCTGATCCTTTGACAATGATCGATGGCCATCACCACGATCATCTGGCAAGATCGATCGAGTGCTAGCCATAGTCACTCGACTGATGGACGACAGTCGAGTCCTTCAGGTTGGCAGTCGACTGATGTTGGCTGCAAGGCAAAGTTAGCTTAAGGAAAACATTGTTTCGACGACCGTCGACCGTCCGATCTCGACCTAGACCATCTATAAGAAGTCTTTGGTCGGATCTATGCTTAAGATCATCCCCGTAAAGAGGATACGACCTTACTTATGCTCGCACACACGAGCTTACCTCAGTACTTACGTGTTGCTTCCGGCCTTCCACTTAATTCCTTCGGCTCCCTCCGAAGTCTCTTGAGTGTCGCCCGACCACCGCGGCTTCCTCCGGGTGTCGCTAGCCTTCAGCTCCAGCGTTGAGACTTTTCTGCACACTTGATTTAGCTCATGAGATAACAATATATGCTTAACTTTGTATCGTTTGCTATAATCAAAACTTAGGTTCGACTTAGGTGCCTACTGCACCAACAATCTCCCCCTTTTTGATTTATGGCAAACCCACATACAAATTTAAGTAAATAGCAAGCATGAAGAGTAATAATGTGCATGAGAAACAAAAAATATGAAGATTAAGTTGGAGTAGTAAGGATTTTCTTCAAGTACTCCCCCTTGAGGAAACCTCCCCCTTGACCGAGGGTGAGTCTTGAAGAAAGACCTTAATCCTCCCCCTTGAGGGTTGCTTTAAGTAATTACTTAAAGTTGGCTTTAGTAAAACGTTTTAGTTAAGCCCTTTCTCCCCCTTATGTAAAACATTAACGACATAAAGTTTTTAAAAAATAAGTTTAAGTAAAACGTAGACGGCACAAATAAGTTTAAGAATTCTTTGGCCTTTTGGTAAAAGTTAACTAAGTTTTAACTTTTGGTTTAAATATGAAGTAAGAGTTAAGTTATCAAAAATTTTGACCCCTTAACTTTGGCCTTTTTCTCCCCCTTTTGTCGTATATCGAAAAGAGTAAGGGGTGTGTGGAAAACAAAATAAGTGTTAAATTTAAAGTCCAAGCATGTTCCCCATTTTTTATAAAAATAATAATAATATACTGAAAATAAGCTCATCTATAAAATGTTTGACTCATATTTGGCTTGATTGATATGTAAGATCAACGAGTCGGTTAGTATGTATGATTATACTGTGGTTCATAGCGATGCACTAGCTCTACATCCGGAACGGAGTAAGGTCCTAACATCTCACGCCCATCTAGGCTAAGTACACAAACACATTAGTCCTATGTGTTGTGAGATGTACTGGCTCCTTAAATCTATAGGTGCATGATATCTAAGGTATGTCCTATGCTAGTTCCATAAAAATGAAATTAAAGAAATAGTAGTAAGAACATATAATTTGCATGTACCTATTCTATTACGCACATGCCCAATTTTCATCTTAATAGACTAAATTCGGCTTCGGGTAGGGGTTTAGTAAATAGGTCTGCTAAGTTAGACTTCGATTCGACGTATTCGAGTTGTATTGCTCCGTTGGCCACATGTTCTCGAATGAAATGGTGTTTGACCTCTATATGTTTGGTCCTAGAGTGACATATCGGATTCTTTGTAAGATTAATTGAACTAATGTTATCTACATGAAGTTTAGTATTCGTAAAGTCTAACTTAAAGTCGCGGAGGGTGTGCTTCATCCAAAGAAGCTGCGTGACACACTCACCCATCGTGATATATTCGGCTTCGGTGGTAGATAATGCAACACAGTGTTGCTTCCTACTGCACCAACTCACTAGACTCGAGCCGAGAAGTTGACAACAATCACTCGTACTTTTTCTATCGAGCTTACTACTGGCATAATCCGAATCGGAGTAGCCGATTAGTTCGAACTCCGTAGATCTAGGGTACCAAATACCAACGTTAAGTGTACCCTTAAGATATCTAAGGATACGCTTAACTAGGGTTAGGTGAGACTCCTTAGCACAGGTTTGAAACCTGGCGCACATACTTACTGCGAATAGAATGTCAAGTCGACTCGCAGTTAAGTATAGGAGACTTCCTATTGCGCTCCTATAGTACTTTAAGTCAATGGACTTACTTTCTAGGTCTTCTCCTATGTTAACATTTATCGCCATTAGGGTGTTTATTACCTTAGCGTCTTGCATTCCAAATCTTTTAATTAACTCCTTAGTGTATTTTTGTTGATATAGGTATATACCATCCTTAGTTTGTTTAATTTGTAGACCTAAAAAGAAACTTAACTCGCCTACCAAGTTCATTTCGAACTCACTTTCCATGAGCGAAACGAACTCGTTTAGTAAGGCTGAGTTAGAGGTTCCAAAAATTATATCGTCTACGTAAATTTGAGCTATGAATATTTCTTTACCTAAGGTTTTTACAAAGAGAGTTGGGTCAACTAAGCCTTGGTTAAACCCTTTTGACTTAAGATGGATTGAAAGTCTCTCGTACCAAGCTCGAGGAGCTTGTTTAAGTCCATAGAGAGCCTTCTTAAGTTTTAGAACATGGTCGGGTTTATCTAGATTTTTGAATCCGGGGGGTTGGCTAACATAAACTTCTTCTTTAATGTATCCATTTAGGAATGCCGACTTAACATCCATTTGAAACAGCTTAAATCCTCGATGTGCAGCATAAGCTAGCAACATTCGAATGGATTCGAGTCTAGCTACTGGGGCATAGGTTTCTTCGTAATCTAAGCCTTCGACTTGGCTAAACCCTTACTAACCTAGTCTTGTTTCTAACTACTTCTCCTTTATCATCAAGCTTATTTCGAAACACCCACCTTGTTCCAATTATCGTTTTGTCTTTAGGTGGTGGTACTAATTCCCACACTTCATTCCTAGTAAATTGGGCTAGCTCTTCTTGCATTGCAATAATCCAATCGGGATCAAGAAGAGCTTGTTCAATTGATTTGGGTTCTATCTTTGAAATTAAGGAAATTTGACTAAGGTTCCTATAGGATGCTCTAGTTCGAACTCCTAGATTAGGATCTCCTATCACTTGATCGATAGGGTGGTTAGTTTGAATCCTAGATTGGGTTGGGTTTGTGTCACCTAATGCTTGATCAATGGGGTGACTTGGTTGAACACTAGTTTGGTTGGAGTCATCTATCACTTGATCAATAGAGTGACTTGGTTGACTTAGGTTAGGATTAACACTAGACCTGATCTCGAGATCAGAGTTAGGTCTAGTATGAATCGGCTTGCTAATTGGGGTTGCCGGGGGTTTTGTAGGTTCGTGTCCTTCATCGAACACTATATTAATGGTTTCCTCGACTCTAAGGGTGTCGTGGTTATATACTCTATAAGCTCTACTTGTAGTCGAGTATCCTAGAAAGATTCCGGTCGTGGTTTTGGATGTAAATTTCCCTAGGTAATCCTTAGTGTTTAGGATATGTACCTTACACCCAAATACCCTAAAGTACTTGATGTTGGGTACTTTATCGTGATAAATCTCGTATGAGGTCTTAAGGTGCCTTTTTACCATAAGGATCCTATTTTGGACATAGCATGTCGTACTCACGGCTTCTGCCCAAAACCTATCGGGTAGGTCGTATTCATTCAACATGGTCCTAGTGGCTTCTTGTAGAGTTTGGTTTTTCCATTCCACTAGGCCATTTTGCTGAGGGGCCCTAGGGCAAGAGAATTCATGGTGGTATTCGTTTAGGTTACAAAAGTCGGTGAACCTTTGATTTTCGAATTCACCACTATGATCGCTTCTAAGTCTTTTAACCTTAAGGTCTTTTTGATTCTCGATTAATTTAAATAGATTAATTAATTGATCTAGGGTATCATTTTTATGTTTGATGAACCTAACCCAGGTAAACCTGGAGTAGTCGTCAATTATGACTAAGCAATATTGACTTCTATTGAGTGACTTGGCTCCATGTGAATCGAATAGATTCATATGCAGGAGCTCAAGTACACTTGAGGTTCGTTCTTGGTTAGTTAACTTGTATTGTGTCCTAGGTTGTTTTCCTTGTTGACAAGCATTACAGATTTTATTAACCAAGTTGTTGAGGCTAGGTAAGCCTCTGACTAAGCCACTCTGACTCATCTTGTGGACGAGTCTTGGGTGTGAGTGACCGAGTCGTCGGTGCCACAACCATGATTCCTCTTCCTGTGTCATAAGACACTTAGTTGAGGAGTTAGTTAAGTTGATCGTATAAATGTTGTTATTTCTAGTTCCTTTAAGAATTGTTTTAGCGGTTTCGTTGGTATTAATTATGCATTCATTTTCTAGAAATATGACCTTATAGTTATTATCACACAATTGGCTTACACTAAGTAAATTATATTGAAAATTTTCTACTAGTAAAACATTTTGAATAACAAAATTTGAATTGAGCTCAATATCACCTGATCCGATGATTTTGAGCTTGCCGTTATTTCCGAAGGCTACCGATTCTTGTCGTTTGAATCGAAGCTTTGAAAACTTGAGTTGATCCCCGGTCATGTGTCGGGAGTAACCACTATCCAACATCCATTGATCCTACACACAAGGTGGTTGGATTGGATGTTAGATTTTTTAAATTGGTTGTAAGTTGTTAAACCTAGGTCATCTCGCCTGTGTCTATATGATCAAGCATGTTATACTTATGTGTTTTTTGTGAGATGATTTCCAATTGATTAAGTGGATTTAGGTTCAAGTAATTTTATGTTAGATTTGAATTTAACCCTAGGCTTGTCAAGTTTACCTTTTCAAGATCATGGCTTCCAGGTCGTGGCGAGGCACAGGGGCCTTCTTTTATCGGATCATCGACCACTTTCTTAGACAAAGCCAAGTTCAAGAAAATGACGACTTGACTCACCTAAGATTATTTCCTAGTCTAACTGGTTATTTTTGAAAAGAGGCTCCCCGAGGCTCAATCTTTTCGAAGAATTTTAGTTGGTTATGTTCTTGAAAAGAGGCTCCCCGAGGCTCAATCTTTTCGAAGAATTTTAGTTGGTTGTGTTTTTGAAAAGAGGCTCCCCGAGGCTCAATCTTTTCGAAGAATTTTAGTTGGTTGTGTTTTTGAAAAGAGGCTCCCCGAGGCTCAATCTTTTCGAAGTTGATTATGTTCATGTTCTAAGTGAGTTCACAAGTTTTAAAGTACAAACTTTCTAAGTTAAAGCATGCAATTTCTAAGTTAAAGCACAAACATTCTAAGTTTAAAACATGCAATTTCTAAGTTAAACCACAAACATGTTTTGTACTGGCTCCCCCTAGACCGTTGAATCGGTTCGGTCTATCCACATAGTGGATTTGGTCCTTGGGAATCCAGTACGGGTTGGATCCTAGAGTTGAAATCAAAAGGTTCTTAGGGACCCATGCTTGGACATGTTTCCTATGTCGACTTACAATCGACATATATGACCTATTAGTCGTGTTTGAGTTAAACCCTAGTCCAGCCTTGTTGTACACGGCCCTTTGAGATCCAAGTAGGAGGTCAAGTCCTTTGGATCCCGAAGTGAACTTTTCCAACGTGTTCCTAAGATCTTCGACTTAACTTTTCAAGAGAGAGTTCTCAACTTCGAGCTTTTCAACTCGAGTTGAGTCCTTCTCTTAAACTCGACTAGTCGAAGAGGTTAGGGAGACCTCGTGTTTGAGGATTTTAACCTCCTCAACAAGGGTCTCGACCTTGGACTCGGATTTAACTAATTTCCTAGACAAAAACCTAACCGTATTTTGTAAAGTATTAAATAAAGTTCGACTTACTTTAAGGGTATCTTTTGAACCGGATGCGTATCCGTGGCTTGACTTGAAGGTAGCTTCGTAGTCTGAGTCATCCTCAGGTTCTGACTCAAGTTCGGTCTCCGTGTCTGACTCAATTGATTTCGCCATGAAGACGTGATCTTCATCTTCTTCGGATGACGCTTCTTCCCATGTCGCGTTGAGGGCCTTCTTGTGCTTAGGTGCTTGGTGGTTGAGCTTGGGGCACTCGGACTTGATATGTCCAAACCTGTTGCACCCATAACACCTAATATTAGAACTTTTAGGCTTACCTTGGTTGGTTCGAGTCGTGGTTCGCTTTCGTCCCTTGGCTATCCTTCGAGATAGGTTCATTAGTTCGACAGTCAACTCCGGGTCAACTTCTTCTTCGGACTCGTCTTCCTCCTTGGTTGGTGGTGGCTTGCTTGCGATTTTCTTCTTCTTTGATCCTGCAAACAAGGCTATACCCCTCTCGGGCTCCGAGTTAGACTGCTCATGAAGTTTAAAATCCGAAAAGAGTTCATCTAACCTAATTTTAGAAAGGTCCTTGGAGACCTTATAGGCATCGACCATGGATGCCCATAAGGTAGTCCTTGGAAAAGAGTTTAGGACATACCTTATAAGGTCGCGGTTTTCGACCTTTTGCCCGATTGCGTGTAGGTTGTTGACGATGGCCTGGACTCGGGCGTGAAGTTGTGTCGCGGACTCGTGTTCCTGCATTTTTAGGTTATATAGTTTATTGAAAAGAAGATCACGCTTACATACCTTGGCTTTGTCGGTCCCTTCGTGTAGCTCCACTAGTTTTGTCCAAAGATCTTTTGCTCTTATGAAGGGGCCGACGCGATTTAGCTCCTCCTTGGATAGGCCGCATTGAAGGATTTGCGTTGCCTTAGCGTCGGCTTCGACTTGTCGTTTTGTTGCAATGGTCCATTGATCATAATCCAAGGAGTCACCCACTTCATTAGTCGGAAGTGTGAAACCCGTTTGGATTATGATCCACATCTCGATTTGGGTTTTGAGAAAGCATTCCATCCGACCCTTCCAATAACGGAAGTCATCTCCGTTGTAAAACGGAGGTCGGACGGTGCTAAAACCCTCGAGATGGGCCATTAGAACAAAAGACACAAATAGACGGAGACGAAGAAACTAACAACGACAAAAACACGAAAACAAGTACCAAGACTCGCGTCTTGGATTAGTAGTGCGGGAGAAAAACTTAACAAGGAGAAATAAATAAAAAAAAGAATTAAAAGAAAAATAAATCTGTAAAAAGGCTAGATTTGTGGTTTCACCAAATCTTAGTAACCCCCGGCTCTGATACCAATTGTTGGATTGATGCGGTTCGCTAGAGGGGGGGTGAATAGCGAAAAAAACTTTTTCTCGTTTCTTTCGTTAAAACTCGAGAGAAAATTAATTGCAGCGGAAATGTAAAGTAAATAGAGACAAATAGTTTTTACTTGGTTCGTAGCCTTCGGCTACTACTCCAAGGCCCTAATGGTCCTTGACCACGCACGGAGGGCAAATACTAAACGAACTCCTTCTCGATGGAGATAGGAGTTAAACGATTACAAAAACTCAAGAAAGACTCAAGGTAGAGGGACACTCCCTCTCTCCTTGATATGATTTAAAGCTCGAAATAAAAACAACTTATACAAATTTAAAGATTATACCGACGACTTCAAAGATTGGAGGTTGAAGCTCTAGTCGTCGTCTCGGCAGCGCTTCGTCGTAGGGATGTCGGAGAGTCGGAGCGTATCGGAAGCACTTGGAAGCTTTTGAATTGTTGAAAAACCCTAGGTTTGGCCCTTCTTTTATAGCCTTTAAGCCCCTCATTGAATGAGTCTTTAGCCAATCACAAATGGGCACAAAACCCCTTGAAAAATGGTGATAACTCTTGACTACTCGAGGTTGATCCTTTGACCAGCAGTCAACTGATGGCCATCACCCGATCATTCTGGCAAGATCACGAGTGCTAGCGTAGTCACTCGGTGATGGAGCCGATCGAGTCCTTCAGTTGGCGATCGTGATCTGGCAAGGCAAAGTTAGCTTAAGGAAAACATTGTTTCGACGGTCGTCGACCGTCCGATCTCGACCTAGACCATCTATAAGAAGTCTTTGGTCGGATCTACGCTTAAGATCATCCCCGTAAAGAGGATACGACCTTACTTACGCTCGTACACATGAGCTTACCTCAGTACTTACGTGTTTCTTCCGGCCTTCCACTCAATTCATTTGGCTCCCTCCGAAGTCTCTTGAGTGTCGCCCGACCACCGCGGCTTCCTTCGGGTGTCGCTAGCCTTCAGCTCCAGCGTTGAGACTTTTCTGCACACTTGATTTAGCTCATGAGATAACAATATATGCTTAACTTTGTATCGTTTGCTATAATCAAAACTTAGGTTCGACTTAGGTGCCTACTACACCAACACTGAGGGCAATCACTAAAACACTCCTCCTCGTTGGAGGTAGGAGTTACGATTACAAAACTTTCGACAAAAACACAAGGATGAGAGACAAGCCCCTCTCTCCTTTTTGATATAAAAGCTCGAAAAACACAACTTAAATTAATCGACTAAAACGATTACCAACACTTTAACGGTGAAGCTTCGTGTTGGCAGCACTTCGTTGTAGTGGCGTCGTCGTAGAAGAGCGGCGTTGTGGAGGCGTTTGAGAGCTTTGTAATAATTGTTGTGTCAAGATGTGAAGCACCCCCCTCTATTTGAAGCCTTGTCCGCCCACTTGAGATTCGGCCACCTCACCACCAATTGAGGGATAAGTTTTCACCTTGCTTTTGACCGGCCACCTCACCAAGATTTGGGGGATAAGTTGCCACCTTGCTTTTAGTTCCTTTTGCCCATTTTCAGGATACTTTAATTATTTAATTTTATTTCAATTCGAGTTCTAATTTTAATTCGAATTCGAATAAATTCGAATTCTAATTTTAGAGTAACTTCGAATTCAAACAAGGGTTAGCTCAAAGCAATATGTAGAAATATTAAATGTGATGGATTTAGATGGTTTCTAACCATCCGATCTCGACTTAGACTTTCATGGAAAGTTTTGGGTCGGATTGTCGCCTAAGACCAACTGCTAAACGGAGGATCCGACCTCACTTACGCTCGTCGGACACGAGTCTTACCTTGCACTTACTGTGTCGCAGATATCCAACTCAAGCTTAACCTGTTTCTGCACACTCAAGTAGACTCATGAGATAACAAAATAGACTTAACCTTGTGTCTTTGCTATAATCAAAACACAGGTTCGATTTCGGTGCCTCACTGCACCAACATCTTCTCCATCTTTTCAAGCCTTGACCTCAATACTTGATTTTTCTTTTCTAATTGCCCAATTTTTGAATTTTTAGTTAATCCTTGGGCATGGGTCTTCCTAGGCATATTCCTAGTCCATTTTGGATTAAGACCTAGGTGGTCTCCTATTTTCCTAATGGATTCCCCAGGAAGGACGTTTCTAGGGACATTAGTCCCAAATTTCTCCTTCTTTGAGACGTAGACATTTTTGGCTCCTAAACAAAAATATTTGTTATTTCTAGCATGCTTTTCATGGTAAATTGCAAGGGAATTGAAATTTCTAGCATGCTTTTGTCTATTAACTAAAGAAATAGCATTATTAACATGATATACCTTAGGGTTTGCCTTAGTGGCTCCCCCTACTTGTGATGCTCCATTTTGCCTCTTCTTTTCCCCCTTCGAGCATTGATTCCGATAGTGTCCTGGTTGTCGACATTTGAAGCAAATTACTTGCTCCTTGCTTTTAGTTGTTGGGGGACCGATATCCTTTGACTTTTGTTGACTTTTAGGCACCAGAGGAGCTTTCTTTACTCTCTTCGGGCACTTGCTCTTGTAGTGCCCGGCTTCCCTACACTCAAAACATATGATATGATTTTTATTACAAATTGATATGTTTGAGTTACCTAGGTCAATGGAGGTCGGAATTGGATTTTGAGCTTCTTCATCTTGATCGGATGTTGAAGCTTCTTCTTGATGTTGCTCCGATGATCTAATCTCCTCCCCCTCAATCCTAGAGGTGGAGGTCTCTTCCAATTCTACTTCCTCTTCCTCCTTGAATGTTGATGGTCTCTCAACCTCCAAGTCCTCACTTCCTTGTGAGGATGATGCATTTTTCTCTTCGGTCCCTTCCTCTTGGACCGGTGATGGACTTTCATGAAGCTTGGCCACTTGGCTCCATAGCTCATTTGCATCTACATAATTACCTAACATACACAAGATATTGTTAGATATTAAATCAATTAAAAACTTCATTAACTTCTCATTTTTCTCGAAGGCTTGGACTTGCTCTTCGGTCCATCTCTTTTTCTTGAGGAATCCACCTTTTGGTCCTCTTGGATAGCTATATCCCTCCATTAAAATTGACCATTCTTCGAAGTCCCTCATCATTAGGAAGTTCTCAATTCTCGCCTTCCATTGTCTAAACCCTTCTTGTCCATAGAAGGTATAAGGGATAGGTGTGTTGATATCTCATCCTAGTTGCTCTTGGACTTCCATCTTCACCCTCTAGTGTGCTCCCTTTGTTGTTAAACTTCAAGAGCGGCCTCGCTCTGATACCACTTGTAGGGGATCGATTGGAAGCTAGAGGGGGGTGAATAGCATCGTGCTCGTTCGATGATGGAATTCTTTGCGTTTGTCTCTACAATTTTGTTAGTGCAGCGGAAATAGAAATAATACAATAACAAAACAAGACAAACACGATTCACAACACGAGATATAACGTGGTTCGGAACCGAACGGTTCCTACTCTACGGATCGAGCTCTAAAGAGCTCTAGTGATGCACACGTACTCACTAATCACAAATACTCCTTCTCGACACAAGTCGGAGGTGGAGAAACCTCGTACAGTAGATTACAACAATAATCTAAATGGATACAAGCAAATACAATAATGAAATACAATGCAAGTAAAGAAAACTACTTTACAATTGCTCTTTGAATGTTTGATCACTTGGTTGCTTGATATCAACTTGGAGACCCTGATTTGCAATAGCAAATCGCCCCAAAAGCCCTCAAGAAACCATGCCCTTTCTGTTAGTAATATATGAGAGATGTCCTAAGGCAATCGCCTTATGTATGAACCATTTATATGATAAATGAAGATTCACTATTTGAGTATACATGTTTTATGTATTTGATTGGATCTTAAACTCATTTACTGAATGTCCATGATACGATTCACAGCATGAGAGAATTTGTGATTGGATCACAACTAGTGAGTATCTCTACATGTGTAATTGTGATGTATCAGAATTATCCCTAGTCGATGAATTGATGGATTTGGAAACCATCAATTCTGTTGAGACTAGCACGAGGTATACTCCTTAGTGTATCCAAGCAGCTGATTCTCACTGGCTGGAGACATAGTGATGTCCGGAGTTAATCGTGGATGCTAGTTATGGTAACTAGTTCATTGGAGTGACCACCCGTAAGAATTCATATGGTTCTCTGCATATATAGATATGTCAATGAAGTTCTTACTGTGGCTTAAGTGCGATGTTCCTTTGACTTGCGGTATTCAAGTCATCTTGATCATGGAGACTTATGCTTTGACATCTTAAGCAAACATCTCCGAGGAGATGTGGACCCGGGATGATTGGGTCTAAGTCGAAGTGATCGAAGGTGTTTGAATAGCCTATAAAGGATTCACCACTCCTTGCGAGGAGATGTATACCCATGGCCTCTCGTCGGATTGTTACTAAAGTCTTTGGCCAAAGCATTACATGTTTAGAGTAAGGTACTCTTCGATACATGTGGAGTAACTAGAATCCGTAGGATGAGGAAATAATACTTGGGCTAGGTGTGACGTAGTCAGCCTAGTGGGGACTGACACAATAGACCATGTCCTAAACCAAGTGGGTATAAGATGAGTGAAGGGAATGGGGCACGATTCATTCGAGCTACTGAAGGGTTTCAGAAATAGTTCTGGATCAACCGTTGATCTTTTCGGTTAATTGGGGATCATGATGTCCTACTAGGTGCCACTCATGATCGTTCTATAATTAATGGTTAATTATAGACGGCCAACATAAACCGAGAACCTATTTGGTCACACGCACAACGAGCGTAATCCAAAGGATTTAAAATGAGCTTGAGAATGAGATTCTCAGACCGAGAGAAACTAGGTTTGGTTGGACCAAACATAAAGCGAGCATGAAATCGTTTCAGTCGCAATGGAAGCGTGGATGGGCCGAGTCTTATGAAGACGTAATGGATGAACCAAAATGGTTTGGTTCTAATCCAATGGATGAGAATAAACCAAAGGGTTTGGTTTATTTTAAACGAATGAACCAAAAGTTGGTTCGGTTCGTTTTAACTTAAAATAAACCATCATGGTTTGGTTTATTTTAACTTATCTTAATGGAGCGGTTAACGGGCTTTATGGATATGATCCATTAACCATTAAGAGAATTAGTTCTCTATAAAATAGGGCTTAAACCCTAACCCTAAAGCTACCTATTCGGGCGCCAACACCTTCATTGTCGCCACCAGCTTGTGTGCAGCCGCCAAGTCTTTGCCGGCCCAAGCTTCAGCCGGAGAACCTCCGTGATCTCCTAGGTTCGTGATAAGGTGAGCTTCCATCTCCTTCTTTAGCCGACTCTATTCTCTCCACCAAAAGCTGTCCAGCTTTTCGACAGCTTGTTTCTTTGTTGTCGGAGCGCCGCTTGGACGACGGTTAGTGCTGACAGCGGATAACTTACCGGGGATTTGATCTCCGGTAATCCTCTGAGGTGGGGGACGAAGGATTCGTCAAACGGTTGACGAATACCTCTCCGGAGAAGCGAGTTTTGAGAACTCGCTTTAGGATCCGAATTTGGATTCGGATCGTGATCATCTCTCGATCACGTCGTCTTCAACACGAGGCTAGTAACCCGTACGAAGACGGCTCGTGACTTAGCGAAGTCATCCCGAGGAGCTCGGCGTGGATACGGATAGAGACGATTCTTACGAGGATCGTTCCGGTTGATGCCGTTCCCGCTACACGTCATACGAAAGGTATAACGTAGATAATTTTCTTTTATTGCAAATTTTAGTTTACGGTTATGTCTACACTTGTTGTAATATGCATGCGTGTGTTGTGTGTGTTGTAATAAATATAGATTTATTATTTTAATTGCTTCCGCTGTGCTCATGTTTACGAAACATGATCGAACACACACACGCCGCGGTGCCGGAAACCCAACAGTGGTATCAGAGCCCAGGTTGTGTTTCGACATAATCGTAAAAATGGTTTTGTGATAGTCATAATGTATTTTTGGAAATTTTCTAAATTTTGGAAATTTAGAAGTATTTATGGAAATTTTTCAATTTTGGAAAGTCTAGAAGTATTTATGAAAATCTTTTACTTTTGGAAAGTTGGAAGTATTTATGGAAATTGATATTTTCCATAAATAAAATATTTGATTATATTCTGGAAATTTGTTTCCTAATTTAATCATGATTTGATTTGGGAAATCAAATCTTAAAAATATTTAATTTCCATAAGTAGTTTTAATGATTTAGGAAATTGGTTTCCTAAATAGATTTTCCTTAATCAAATAATTCCATGAATAAAATATGTGATTAGATTTGGAAATTTGTTTCCTAATTTAATTATGATTTGATTTGGAGAATCAAATCTTAAACATATTTTATTTCCATAAATAGTTATGACATATAAGGAAATTATATACATGACATAATTGTATGCCATGTAATTGCATTAGATGCATAACATTATGCCATGCGTGTCGTGACATGTAGATGTATGCCATATATGCCATGCCATGTAGATAATAGTTATCTGCATGCAAAGAGGATGAGACATAAAAACCCTTAATCAATATTAAAGCCTACACCTTCCATTAATATGGTTAGAACCAGAGTTCTGTTTCTTGTTTGGGTTGTTGGACTCTCTCCAAGCCCTACAACTCAATATGTTCAAACCATGGAATAGTTTAATACTAATATGGTAAGAGTCAGAGGTCAATCGTTAGCTTTGGTTGTTGGACTCTCTCCAAGCTGGGCTAATTGGTTGAATGCGCTCTAACCATATTAAAACTATGTCCTAATTAATGGGTTGGCTTTAACCTGGAGCATCGGCTTGTTGGACTCTCTCCAAGGTCGATGTAAAGGGAGGTGAAGTTGGGTGCTATGCATATGATGCATACTTGTTAATGTGTTAACAACCCGATGTATGTGTGAACATTCAAATAGTTGATAGCACATTGTGATAGTTGCATATACGTGATATGCAATCGGTATAGATGATACCTACCGTCGTAGTTATAAATGGCTTGTTGGACTCTCTCCAAGGTTGTTCATAACTATGATGGATATCAGCCCATTCGGAGATGGACCTACGATCTCCCGAAGTGATTTTGGGGTTTTTGAAATTCAAAAATGAATGGGATTTATAAATGTATATTGATGCATTTTAAAATCATCTTTCTCATATATGCTCGTTTTGTATTTCTAAGTTAATATATTGATCATGATGTGTTTGAATTTGCGTTCCATTTTGGATTCAAATAAATTGACTGGGCCGAACTTCTTGGACTGGCTTAGAAACTTGAGAATTATTCTCAAGGTGAAAAGCTTGTGTATGTCCTCGAAGCGCCTCTTCCCGCTTCCCCTAGTGACGATATGCAACTCGACCAATTGTTGGCCTATCAGAAACATGTGAGTGATTCTGAACAAATGAGTTGCATCATGCTAGCCGCGATGGAACCCAAGCTACGAAAGCAGCATGAGCATATAGATGCTCATATCGTAGTCCTTCATCTCTGTGAGTTGGTTGATGAGCAAGTGAGATTCGAAAGGTTCGAAGTCTCCAAGCTCCTCTTCACCTCTGAGATGCAAGGAGGTTCATCTGTGGTACTGCTCAACATGCTGAAGACTGTGGAGCCTTCTAAGAAGCATGAGCAGGGGACAGTGCTGTTAGTTGATTCCTCGAAGAAAGGTTCTAAGAGGAGGTCAAAAGAACAGCAGAAGGGAAAGAAGAGAAGGGCTAAGAAGGTAGAACTAGCACAAAAGGAAACTTGCCATCATTATGGCAAGGAGAGACATTTGCGAAGAAAGTGCAAGATTTATCTTGAGTCCATGAAGAAGGATAAGGCATCGGATGCCCCATCTTCTTCAGAAATCTTCTTTATTGATTGTCATTCTATTTCCTCATACACTTGGGTATTTGATACTGGGTGTGGCTCACATATATGTAATGACATACATGGGCTAAGGAATAGAAGAAGACTCGTCAAGGGGAGAGTCAAATTTACGTGTTGGGAATGGAGCAACTGTCGTGACTCTCGCCATCTGAACGATTTGTTGGAACTCCGTAGGACTTGTCTTAGAATCGACAATTGCTTTTATGTTCCTTCGCTTGATAAAGAACATCATTTCTATTTCTGTTTAAATAGAAATGGGTTTCCATTTGACGCTTAGTAACAATTGTTGTTACATAACTTCAATGGAGTTCTTTATGGACCGAACTTTAAGCAATGGTGTTTATACGCTGGACGATTCAAAGGACATTTTCAATATCGCGAGCAACAAGAGTGCTCAAAGGATAATCAAATAGACTCTATATGTGGCATTGTCGCCTTGGCCATATAGCAAGAAACGCATGTCCTAATTACACCGATGTGGAATTCGAATCGCTTGAATTGATTCATACGATACATGCGAATCATGCTTAAAAGGCAAGATGACTAAGTTACCTTTACGAAAAGGTGAACGAGTGGGAGAGTTACTAGGTCTAATACATACCGATGTATGTGGACCTATGTCAACTCAAGCTTTAGGAGGCTATAGCTACTTCATTACCTTCACCGATGATCACTCACGCTTGGGTATGTGTTCTTGATGAAACACAAGTCCAAGCCTTTGAAAGGTTCAAAGAATTCAGAAATGAAGTAGAGAAACAACATGACAAAAGTATTAAAATACTGATCGGATCGAGGTGGTGAATACTTAAGTCAAGAGTTTCTTGATTATCTAAGAGACAATGGCATATTGTCTCAATGGACTCGCCCTATACACCACAAAGATAATGGTGTATCCGAGAGGCGAATCGATTGTTGGACATGGTCGTCAATGATGAATCATGCGACTCTTCCCAAGTCCTTTGGGGTTATGCACTCGCATACTTGTTTACTTGTTAAATGTAATGCCTACCAAGGTAGTCTCAACTACTCCATATGAGATATGGAATAGTAAGAAACCTCATGTATCTTACTTGAAGATATGGGGTTGTCTCGCTTATGTGAAGCGGATCAGATCGCATAAAATTGGATGCTAAGTCCGATAAATGTCTATTTATTGGATACCCTAAGGAAACAAGGGGTTACTAATTCTATCATCCTGTGGAACAAAAGGTGTTTGTTTCAAGGCATGTGGTTTCTAGAGAAAGAGTTTCTCTTGCAAGAAAACAAGGGAGTGTCGCCGAGCTTGAGGAGGCTCGAGAGACTCAAATAGACATTGATGAGATACCCGGGTGAGCACAACAAATTGACAACTCATAGTGATGAGCAATCGGTCGACTTATTGTAACACCACATCTTCAGATCCGCAGAACACGCAATATTCCCGAGAGATATGGATTTCGTAAGTGAATCGAACGACGTGTTACTCATTGATGATGAGGAGCCTACAGCTTATGAAGAAGTGCCGACAAGTTCAGAAGGGATAAGTGGCTTGGTGCCATGAAGTCGGAAATGGATTCCATGTATGAAAACCAAGTTTGGAACTTGGTTGACCCACCAAGGCATAAAGCCTATAGGGTGCAAGTGGGTTTTCAAGAAGAAAACCGACATGGATGGTAATGTGATTACCTATAAGGCTAGATTGGTGGCGAAAGGATATCGCCAAAAACAAGGTGTTGATTATGACGAAACCTATTCGCTCAGAGCTATGCTTAAATCCATTCGATGCTCCCGCCATAGCGGCTCATTATGATTATGAGATATGGCGATGGATGTGAAAACAGCTTTCCTTAATGGAAACTCGCCGAGGACGGTATATGATACACCGAGGGTTTCACATCGGTTGATAAAACCAAGGTATGCAAATTGCGACGATCCATTTATGGATTGAAGCAAGCATCCAGAGTCGGAATATCCGCTTTGATGAGACAATCAAAAAGTTTGATTTCTCAAAATCCGCATTTAACCTTGTGTGTACAAGAAGGTTAGTGGGAGGCAAATGTTCCTAGTATTGTATGTCGATGACATATTACTTATAGGAAACGATGTTTCAATCTTACAAAAGCTAAGGTTTGGTTATCCAAGACATTCTCCATGAAAGACTCGGGAGAAGCAACCTACATCCCTGGATTAAGATCTATAGAGATAGATCAAACGGTTGCTTGGTCTTTCGCAGCCTACATATATAGACCGAAAAAGCAAAGAGGTTTAGCATGTCGAATCCAAGAAAGGTTTCTACCCATCGTGCATGGGGTACACCTTTCAAGTCTATGTGTCCGCGCACGTAAGACGAGAGGATTTGCATGAGTAAGATTCCCTATGCATCCGCAATAGGATCTATCATGTATGCTATGTTATGTGATGAGGCCCGATGTATCGACGCTCGAGTGTCACGAGCAGATACTAACCGATCCAGAATGGATCATTAAGCACAGCAATACGTTCCTTAAGTACTTGAGAAGAACTAAGGATGTGTTCCTAATATATGGAGAAGGGTACATGGTGATACGTGGGTATACGGATGCCAGCTCCAGACAGACAAGGATGATTCCATGTCTTTGTCTGGGTATGTATTCACCTGGAATGGAGACGCAATAAGTTGGAAAGGTTCCAAGCTTGACACTATAGCGGATTCTGCCACTAAGGCAGAATACATTGCAGCTTTGGAAGCAGCAAAGGAAGCGGTTTGGATCAAGAAGTTCATCTCTGAACTTGATGTGGTCTCATCAATGATCCAAACATGTGCTTCGCCGCTATCATCTTATCAGAGAGATCATCAGTAGGAACGAAATACAAATCGAGAAAATTCCTACTGAAAGGAACTTAGCGGATTCCTTGACTAAGGCATTACCTCAAAATAAGTTTGAGGGTCATGTTCGAGCTTATGGTATTGGATACCGTAGCGATTGGCATTAGGCCAAGTGGGAGTTTGTTAGTAATATATGAGAGATGTCCTAAGGCAATCGCCTTATGTATGAACTATTTATATGATAAATGAAGATTCACTATTTGAGTATACATGTTTTATGTATTTGATTGGATCTTAAACTCATTTACTGAATATCCACGATACGATTCACAGCATGAGAGAATTTGTGATTGGATCACAACTAGTGAGTATCTCTACATGTGTAATTGTGATGTATCAGAATTATCCCTAGTCGATGAATTGATGGATTTGGACACCATCAATTCTGTTGAGACTAGCACGAGGTATACTCCTTAGTGTATCCAAGCAGCTGATTCTCACTGGCTGGAGACATAGTGATGTCCGGAGTTAATCGTGGATGCTAGTTATGGTAACTAGTTCATTGGAGTGACCACCCGTAAGAATTCATATGGTTCTCTGCATATATAGATATGTCAATGAAGTTCTTACTGTGGCTTAAGTGCGATGTTCCTTTGACTTGCGGTATTCAAGTCATCTTGATCATGGAGACTTATGCTTTGACATCTTAAGCAAACATCTCCGAGGAGATGTGGACCCGGGATGATTGGGTATAAGTCGAAGTGATCGAAGGTGTTTGAATAGCCTATAAAGGATTCACCACTCCTTGCGAGGAGATGTATACCCATGGCCTCTCGTCGGATTGTTACTAAAGTCTTTGGCCAAAGCATTACATGTTTAGAGTAAGGTACTCTTCGATACATGTGGAGTAACTAGAATCCGTAGGACGAGAAAATAATACTTGGGCTAGGTGTGACGTAGTCAGCCTAGTGGGGACTGACACAATAGACCATGTCCTGAACCAAGTGGGTATAAGATGAGTGAAGGGAATGGGGCACGATTCATTCGAGCTACTGAAGGGTTTCAGAAATAGTTCTGGATCAACCGTTGATCTTTTCGGTTAATTGGGGATCATGATGTACTACTAGGTGCCACTCATGATCGTTCTATAATTAATGGTTAATTATAGACGGCCAATATAAACCGAGAACCTATTTGGTCACACGCACAACGAGTGTAATCCAAAGGATTTAAAATGAGCTTGAGAATGGGATTCTCAGACCGAGAGAAACTATGTTTGGTTGGACCAAACATAAAGCGAGCATGAAATTGTTTCAGTCGCAATGGAAGCGTGGATGGGCCGTGTCTTATGAAGACATAATGGATGGACCAAAATGGTTTGGTTCTAATCCAATGGTTGAGAATAAACCAAAGGGTTTGGTTTATTTTAAACGAATGAACCAAAAGTTGGTTCGGTTCGTTTTAACTTAAAATAAACCATCATGGTTTGGTTTATTTTAACTTATCTTAATGGAGCGGGTTAACGGGCTTTATGGATATGATCCATTAACCATTCAGAGAATTAGTTCTCTATAAAATAGGGCTTAAACCCTAACCCTAAAGCTAATCAACCTTGGCCGCCCAAACCCCCTCCCTCTCCTATTCGGCGCCAACACCTTCATTGTCGCCGCCCAGCTTGTGTGCAGCCGTCCAAGTCTTTGCCGGCGTCCAAGCTTCAGCCGGAGAACCTCCGGCGACCCTCCGGCGATCTCCTTTGGGTTCGGTGATAAGGTGAGCTTCCATCTTTCCTTAGCCGACCTCTATTCCTCCACCAAAAGCTGTCCAGTTTTTCTGGACAGCTTGTTTCTTTGTTGTCGGAGCGTCGTTTGGACGACGGTTAGTGCTCCGACAGCGGATAACTTACCAGAGATTTGATCTCCGGTAATCCTCTGAGGTGGGGGACGAAGGATTCGTCAAACGGTTGACGAATACCTCTCCGGAGAAGCGAGTTTTGAGAACTCGTTTTAGGATCCGAATTTGGATTCGGATCGTGATCATCTCTCGATCACGTCGTCTTCAACACGAGGCTAGTAACCCGTACGAAGACGAAGCTTGTGACTTAGCGAAGTCATCCCGAGGAGCTCGGCGTGGATACGGATAGAGACGATTCTTACGAGGATCGTTCCGGTTGATGCCGTTACCGCTACACGTCATACGAAAGGTATAACGTAGATAATTTTCTTTTATTGCAAATTTTAGTTTACGGTTATGTCTACACTTGTTGTAATATGCATGCGTGTGTTGTGTGTGTTGTAATAAATATAGATTTATTATTTTAATTGCTTCCGCTGTGCTCATGTTTACGAAACATGATCGAACACACACACGCCGCGGTGCCGGAAACCCAACACTTTCCCTCCATCACGAGCTCCTTTTATAGCTTCAACCTATGCCGGAAAAAGTCGATCAGTCGACTGGTCAGGACCATCAGTCGACTGATGCCACTGTTGTCCTGAGACAACGGCTAGATCCACGCTGGATAAGTTCAACGGATCCATCATTGGTCGACTGATCATACCATCAGTCGACTGATGGAGCCTTCACTCGACCAGTCGAGTCTCGACTCCATTCTGTGCCCGATTTCACGAGTACCAGTCGATTGATCACAAGATCAGTCGACTGCTTAGCCACCCAGTCGACTGCCCACCTATGACAGTCGACTTCTAGGGCAATTCTCGCAGTCAAACCCTAGTTGACTCGGGCCAGTCGACTGTCACATGGCATCAGTCGACTGGCACACCTCAAATATGAGGTTTTAGCCCAAGTATGGTTCCCCCATACTTGCTAGACCACCCTTAGCCTAGACCTAAGCCTTCTAGCCACCTCAATCAGCCTCACACCTCTCAAATCCCTCCAAGTCATCCATGACTTATTCATCCATCGCGCTAGTCTTCAAGTGCTTCCCTCGGCTATGTCATGCTAACGGTGTCTACACCGCCAAGGCACATTGGACTTACGCCGCCAACCATTGGACTTATGCTGCCAAGACTCCGCTTGGACTTTACGCCGCCAATATCAAACCCCTTGGACTTCTCAAATGCCAAGACTCAAGCTTGGACTTTCCCTTGCCAACTCATGTTGGACTTTCCATGCCAAGACCCATGCTTGGACTTTACCTTGCCAAGACCCATGCTTGGACTTTCCATGCCAAAATCCATGCTTGGACTTTACCTTGACAATTACATTGTCATATGTTTTTGTCGAAACATCAAAACATCACTCGAGTCAAACTCGAGTTCTGGTCAATCGTGACCTAGGCCGATTGCACCAACAGTAAAGTCTAGCTCCCTCCATCATCATCTTCATGAAGGTTCTTCTAGGTGGATGAGAATAATTTCAGTGTAAAATCCAACCCAGAAGTAGAACAATAAGAGCTAAGATTAATTCCACTCCATTCACTATCGTCTTCTTAAAGGTTATCTCAGGTTGTCAAAGACGATTTATTTGGAGCAACTAGTCTGGAAGCTGGACTGCTATATTTGGTGTTAAGGCCATGTTAAGCAGAAATATTGGAGGGTTAGGCTGTAATAGGAGTGTCCAGTCTGGGGCTCTCTAGCTATCCATCACTCCTATAGAAATCATCTTGATATCTTCAGAGCAATTTGGGCCAGGCTTATCATGTAGTTGCACATCTGAACATAACAATTCTGCAGACACTGTCTCCTTTACAACATCATCAATCTCAATATAAGTAACAATATCTACTACATCTGAAATATCATGTACAACATCAACAATACCACAAGCAGGAGGAACAGTATCATCTACAATAATATCTACACTCTTATCAACAATAACATCCACACATCCACAGCTTCATTATCATAGCACATAGAAATATCGGAGTCTTGTAGAGTAGTAGAATGATAAACTTCGCTATCATGTACTCCACAAGTCATCTCCTCTAGCGCATCGATATCTAGAGAAATGGTCTCTGACGAAGGCTGAATGAATCCTTGTGCTTGAATTTGCTGGGACTGCTGTAGGCTATTAAACATTGAATTAATTTGGAACTCAGGAGTCAACCTCTGAAATGTTGGTGGAGGCAGATAAGAATGTTGTGAATTGGCAACCATGACCTCAATAATTTCTCTAGCCTGAGCAGGAGTCTTGTTGACTAGGGCCCCTCCGCTAGCTACATCAAGCATACATCTGTCCATAGGAAGTAGTCCATCATAGAAGTGCAGGATGAGTATGTGATCGCTAATTTGGTGATGGGGGAAACTAGCACATAATCTTTTGAATCTCTCTCAATACTCATATAGAGTTTCTCCTATCATTTCCCATTAGCAATCCATTGCCCAACCGGCGAGGAAGGTGGCGTCGAGCGATCGACACGTGAAAGGGGTGGAGCTCTGTGTTCTGTCATGTGATGGATCACTAATAGAAAAATGTTGGCATTTTAAAGTGATTTTCTATAGTCGTCCGATCGTAGCACCCTTCAATCTCAATTGTACAATTAAAGCTAGGGTTAATTCCTTGATTAATCAATTAAGTTGGTTGTGCATCTAACGGCTGAGAATTCTCCAACTTTGAATGAATGAATCTGATCAATCTGAAAGACCGATCGTGATCAACTTGATCTGGATGAAAGGTTGAGACATGTAGATCTGAGTGTATGGATCAGATCTCTCTAGATTTAAATAGATGGCTCAGATCAATCAGATCTCATCAGATGGTCAGGATTAAACAGATCTAAGCCATTTGATTAAACTGCTTCTGATCTGGATGAAAGGCTCAGATTCCTCCAGCTCAAAATGTCCTTTATGCCCTTAGATGAAGCCATATTTGATCCAACTTGAGTCTAGTCCAATGGCTCATCTCGATCTCCTACAAAGGAAGACAAATTTTGCATATAAGTCCAGAATTTAGGAGAATTTACAATCGGGTCCAAAAATAGATCCAACTCATAAAACATGCAAATAATCAATAATTAAACAAACGAGAGGATTAAAACAGTGAGATTAAGGACAAAATAATACGACAAAAATGGCAGTTATCAGCATCTGACACTCAGTCTTAGCCACTTGGCCAAGTCCACCTCATCCTCTCATGGAGTTCCCCACCGAAGCTCTCTTCCCTCGGCCTACGTCCCTCGGATGCACCAAGCGCATGGCTTCACAATGTCATCCTTCACGTCTCTTGCCCTCAAAGTCTACTTCCCTTGGGCCTCACTCCATTCGCTCCCCGTCCGGCGGTCCCTCGGATGCACCAAGCGCACGACTTCGCAATGTCATCCTTCTCCAACTCAAGGACCCCGAGCCAACAATACTAGTGAACTTGTCAAGTCCTCAAGACTTCCCACACCAAGTCTCATGCTTGGATTTTTCCAAACCAAGCCCTATGCTTGGATTTTCCCAACACTAAGCCCCATGCTTGGACTTTTCACAATCAAGGCTACGCACTTGGATTTACGTGGCCAACTTATGTTGGAATTCCCATGACAATCCCATGTCATACGTTTTGTCTAACATCAAAATATAGTTCGAGTCAAACTCGAGTCTGGTTAATCGTGACCTGGGCCGATTGCACTAACAATCTCCCCCATTTTGATGTTTGACAAAACCTCAAACTCAAGTCTACCAATTATCCTCAATTGACAATTCTCACATCCCAATTAGAATTCTAACTAACCCCAATTGGTAACTTCTTCCCCTTTTTGACATACATCAAAAAGGTCCTCCCCAAGGGTATGAATGTCTCATATCCCAATGAGATCTTACAATCTCTCCCTTGGAGGAAAAATATGCCTTCAATCTTTCTAGTGATAAGTCTCATATCACTTAAGAGAGGCAATCCCCCAATTTTCCTCCCATGAGGAAAAATACGCATCTATCTTCCCATGATGGATACCTCCCCCTAAAGGGTAGCTCTCCTTTGACCATTGCACCAACAATGTTTTTAGAGAGTCCCTAAGCCAATATGAACACTTAAACAATCAAAATTAAGGCACAAGTTCAACATTGAATTTTCATACACCTTAAAATTGATACTCACCTTAAACACTTCTCCTAATCCATATCCAATGGATTTCCACCCTTTCTAATGCTTTCCAAAGCATGTCCTAGGGTTAGGAATGGTTAGGGAACCAAAATATAGTTGAACATTGTTGGAGAAACAATGCCCCAAGCATTTATATGTTTTGATGTTTGGATAATCATCTAAGTTAGGCAAAAATTTGTGATTTAATTGTGAACGTGTTCAAGTGACAGGGAAATCCAAGTATGAAGACTTGGTAAAGGCAAATTCCAAGTATGATCTTGACAAGGAAAATCCAAGGAAAAGGTTTGGCGGCATAAGACCAAACATGTTGTCTTGGCGGCAATAAGTCCAAACGGACCTTGGTAAAGGAAGTCCAAAGGCAAGTCTTGGCAGCGTAAGCCCAAGCATGTAGTCTTGGCGGCGTAAAATCCAAGCACGCTTTGGCAAAGGGAACCCCAAGACATGACAAAACCGAAGGAAGCTCTTGGAAGCAAAGCGCAAAGGATGAACAAGTCACGGACTCGGAGGGATCCTGGAGGCGCAAGGCTTAAGGAAGAACTAGAAGGTTGAGTCTAGGTCTAGGGGGTAAATCAAGTATGAATTATTCATACTTGATGAGTATCGATCGATCGATCGAGGATGAAACCTCGACGATCGGATCGCTTAGTCATGGCGATCAACTCGACAAAGCGGTGTCGATCGATCGATAAAGTTAAACACGGGCACAGAATAGAGTCTCGCTTGACTGTGACCCATGATCACTCGACTGATCACTCCATCAGTCGATTGATGAAAGTACCATTGGAGGTAACGACTCTGAATCCCGCAAATTCGGCTATTCAGAAGTCGTTAACCGTGCTAGCAGTCGACTGATGTTGTACATCAGTCGACTGATGGTGCTCCAATGGGAAAATCAACCTTCTCTCTATAAAACGAGGGCTTGTGGTGGTTTTGAGGGCTAATACTTATTCTCTGATTATACTCTCAAGCCTCCACGAGTTTTCAAGCTTTCTAGTGCTTTTCAATCCCCTCCTCCTCTCTAAGCTCTATCTTCATCCTTTGTAAGAAGAGGAGGGTTGTTGTAAAGGAAAGCTTCATAGTGATATTGATTAAGGTTGATCCACCTCAAGGATCACCGTGGAGTAGGAGCGCTATCTCCGAACCACGTAAAGGAATTGTGTTAGCATTATTTTCATTTGTGTTATTATTATTTTTTGTTGTGCTTCCGCTAATCATTCTTGTAGAAACGAAAATAAGCTATTCACTTCCCCTCTAGCTTCCAACGATTGACCTACAAGTGGTATCAGAGCCCGGATCGCATCGGAAGATCTAACAATCAACCGGAGCAAGATGGCTTTCCAAGAGGGGTATAGCACAGCGAGGCCTCCGTTCTTCGACGGCAATGACTTCGGCTACTGGAAAGGTAGGATGAAGTATTATCTTATGAATGATATTGAAAATTGGTTTAGCGTTGTAGATGGTTTCGAGAAGCTGGTCGATGAACACGGAGCGCCCATACCGACCAAGGATTGGACGAGAGACATAGCCAAGAAGGCTCAAGCCAACGCCAAGGCAACAACCACACTTCAATGTGGGTTGTCAAAAGAGCAACTAAGCAAGGTGGGGCCATTTGAATCGGCGAAGGAGCTTTGGGAGAAGTTGATAGAGCTCAACGAGGGATCCAAGGAAACAAGAAGAGCCAAGACAGATCTCCTAATTGGCCAACTTCAAAGTTTCTCCATGAAGACCAATGAGACCGTGAGCCAAATGCACGGTCGCTTCAAAGAAGTAGTCAACGGACTACACGTAATAGGTGAGAAGGTCGACAACCGAGACCTTGTAAGGTATGTGCTCCAAGCCTTCCCTAGAACAACCTTATGGGCTTCAATGGTAGATGCCTATAAGGTCTCTAGGGATCTCTCTTTGGTTAAGTTAGATGAGTTATTTTGTGAATTTGAATTGCATGAACAAGCTAACACTTCATCCAAAGAGAAGGGTATAGCTCTTTTTGTAGGAAAGAAGGACAAAAAGAAGAAGGAGAAAAAAGAAGTGTCCTCCTTATCCGAATCCGAGGAAGACTCATCTAGTAGTGAAGATTAGCTATTGGCAAGCGAGGTGTCCCATTATGTCAAGAAGTTTGGTGGGAAGTCAAGGAAACTCACCAAGAAAGATGTGAGGAGGATGTTCCAATCCTCAAGAGGTAAGTCTTCAAATAGTTCAAATTCTACACCTAACGTAACTTGCTATGGTTGCAACAAGAAAGGGCATATCAAGCCAAATTACCCGGAACTAAAGAAAAAGGAGGAGAAGGAAAAGAAAAAGAAGGAAAAGAAGGAGAAGAAGAAGGAGGCAATGGTGGCACAAACATGGGACACCCTAAGCATGGAGGATTCTTCCGATGATGAAGAAGTGTGTCATGTCACCCGGAATCTAGCCCTCATGGCCTTGGAGGAAGAAGTCGGGAGCTCAAGTGAGGAGTCTTCATCCTCTTCCTCAAGCGATGAATCGTCATCAAGTGATGATGATGAGGTAAACAACTCCCCTAGGGTAGATTTACTTTACAAGACAATTGCATGCCTTCAAAATGCATTGAATAGATCAAAAACTAGGATTAAGGATTTAAAAGTAGAAATTAAATCACTTAAGAATGTAGAACCGTCTTGTGATAAATTATCTTGTGATGATGCATGTACCCTTAGAGATGAAAATGATGAATTGAGAAAATAAATAGGTAATCTAAGAGCATGTTTAGAAAAATTTACTAATGACTCTAAATACCTAGACATGATAATTAAGGATCAAAGGGTTATTTACAACAAGGCCGGACTAGGATATAGGCCTAAGGAAAAGGAGGTAGCATTTACATCCCTTGTTAGTAGAAGATCCATAATTAGAAGCAAGGGTAGAAAGGCTTGGGTCCCTAAGAAATTTCTAATTGATGCTAGTGGTCCTAAAATTTGGGTGCCTAAGGCTTGTATTTTTCATATGATATAGGTAGAAGAACCAAGCTTGTGGATTGTTGATAGTGGGTGTTCAAAACACATGACTGGTGATGAGAGAAAATTCTCCACTATCAACCACACTAGCAAGGGAAAGGTATCATTTGGTAATAGTAGCAAACTTAAGATTCTAGGAAAGGGCACAATTGAGGTATCCCCCAACCTTGCCATTCATAAAGTGTTATTAGTTAAAAATATGAAATTTAATTTACTTAGTATAAGCCAACTATGTGATGCAAATTTTGATGTTCATTTTGATTCTTCAAAATATTTTATAAGACACAAAACTCTAAATGATTGCATGCTAGTAGGTTTTAGGAAATCAAATATATATTATGTTGATTTAGCCTATGCTACTAATGCCTCTACTAAGTGTCTTATTGCAAAAGAGGAAGAGAGTTGGCTTTGGCATAGGAGGCTAGGACACATAAACATGAAGAACATAGCCAAAATAGCAAAAATAAAGTTAGTCAAAGGGTTGCCTAAAGTCAAATTTCTCAAGGACAAAATGTGTGATGCATGCCAAGAAGGGAAACAATCAAAAATATCACACAAAGTTAAAACTTTACTTAGTACCGCTTTATCTTTAGAACTTCTACATATGGACTTATTTGATTGTCATAGTACCCCTTCTATGATTGGTAGTAGATATTGCTTAGTAATAGTAGATGATTTCTCTAGGTTTACTTGGGTATTTTTCATGAAAAATAAAGATGAACCCCTAGGAATAATCATAGGATTTAGCAAGAGAGTAGAGAATGAAAGAAAACTCAAAATCAACCGGATTCGTAGTGATCATATGGAGAATTTGAGAATTCTAATTTCTCAACCTTTTGCTTAGAACAAGGGTTCAAGCATGAGTTTTCTTGTCCTAGAACACCCCAACAAAATGGGGTTGTGGAAAGGAAAATTCATGCCCTACAAGAAGCGGCTAGGACTATGCTAAATACATATTCTTTACCTAGCTACTTGTGGGCGGAAGCGGTTAATACCACTTGCTATATCCAAAATAGGGTGTTAATTCATAGGTTTTTAGGAAAAACTCCATTTGAATTGTGGAATGGTACAATTCCAAAAATTCATTATTTTAAGGTTTTTGGATGCAAAGTTTATATTTTAAATACCAAAGACAACCTAAGTAAATTTGAGTCCAAAGCGGATGAGGGAATCCTAGTTGGATACTCATCTACTAGTGTAGGATATAGAGTTTATAATAAAAAGACTCAAAAGATTGAGGAATCTTCAAATGTCCAATTTGATGAAACTTCCAATACATACCCTAGGAAATCCCCTATTGATGATGATATTAATAATGAAAATCAAGAAATTACCCAACAATTTCAAAATTTAACTTTAGGGGGTAATGATCAAGGGGGAGGTTTGAATCAAGGGGGAGTAAGAGGTTATTCCGATGATGAGCAAAGGATTGAGATTAATTATGATCAAACTCAAATTAATACACCTCCTAGAACCATAAGAGTTCATCAAAATCACCCCTTAGATCAAATTGTGGGTGAATTATCTCAAGGTGTTAGGACTAGGTCATTTCATAGGGATCCCACTAGTCATATAGCTCTAATTTCTCAAATTGAGCCCAAAACAATCAAAGATGCATTACTTGATCCGGATTGGATCTTAGCAATGCAAGATGAATTGGCTCAATTTGAAAGGAGTCAAGTATGGGAGTTAGTTCCTAAATCAAATGAAAACACCATTATTACTACAAGATGGGTCTTTAGGAACAAACTAGATGACCAAGGGAATATTACTAGGAATAAAGCAAGATTAGTTGCAAGGGGCTTTAATCAAGTTGAAGGACTTGACTATGATGAAACATATGCCCCGGTTGCTAGATTAGAGTCTATTAGGATACTATTAGGGTATGCTTCCTATATGGGTTTCAAACTCCATCAAATGAATGTTAAATTGGAATTCCTAAATGGGTTTATTAAGGAAGAGGTATATGTAGAATAACCTCCCGGGTTTGAGAATATGGACTATTCAAACCAAGTATACAAGCTTAGGAAAGCTTTGTATGGTTTGAAACAAGCTCCCCGGGCTTGGTATGAAATATTATCATCTTTCTTAATTTCTAAGGACTTTAAAAGGGGTAGTGTAGATCAAACTCTATTTGTAAAGTCAACATCAAAGGACATCTTTGTAGCCCAAGTATATGTTGATGACATTATCTTTGGGTCAACAAATGATGAACTTCTTCAAGACTTTATTAAGAATATGGAAAAAGAGTTTGAAATGAGTCTAGTTGGGGAATTGAATTTCTTCCTAGGATTACAAGTCAAACAAACAAGTGAAGGAATTTATATTTACCAAACCAAATATGCTAAGGAAATGATTAAGAAATTTTGTTTGGAAAATGCTAAGGTAGTTTCAACTCCAATGGCAACCAATACAAAAATAGATAGTGATAATGAAGGAAAACAAATTGATCTTACACTCTATAGAAGCATGATTGGTAGCCTTTTGTACCTAACCGCTAGTAGACCCGACATATTATTTGTGGTTGGTATGTGTGCTAGGTATCAATCATGTGCAAAAGAAGCTCATTTAGTTGCCGTTAAGAGAATCTTAAGATATATTAAAGGCACACTAAATGTAGGACTATGGTACCCTAGGACTAGGTCTTTGATTTGGTTGGGTACACCGATTCCGATTATGTCGGTTGCAAATTGGATCGGAAGAGTACTAGTGGTGGATGACAATTCCTTGGGTCTTCCCTAATTAGTTGGAGTAGTAGGAAGCAACCTTGTATTGCCCTATCCACCACCGAGGCCGAGTATGTGGCTATGGGTGGTTGTGTAGCTCAACTACTATGGATGAAACATACCTTAGAGGATTATGAACTATCTTACCCCAACATGAAAGTATTTTGTGATAATGTGAGCACCATAAATTTGACTAAAAATCCGGTGCATCACTCTAGGACCAAGCACATTGAAGTGAAACATCACTTCATTAGAGATCATGTGGCTAAGGGAGACATTGAGCTTAATTACATTGAATCCAAGTCCAACCTAGCCGACATATTTACCAAGGCTCTCCCCGAGGTAGAATTTTCATCACTTAGGAGAGAACTTGGGATGTGCTTGGTTGAATGAAGGTGTAGGTTTGCATGATCCTATAGAAATCCTAGGATTTATACCTTTAAGCATCTCATAAAATACCTAAGAAACCTTGATTTTTGTATTTAGCCACTTAGACAACATGTGAGATGTTAGGAAGATGCACTTAGCTCATCATGCTTGTTATGATGCATTACTATGGACCAAAGTGTCATCTAGAGACATTAATCCTTCATTGGACCAATCATTGGGAAGACTTATGTTGGTGATCGATTGGAAGCTAGAGGGGGGGTGAATAGCTTGTTGTTTGTTTCTACAAAAATATTAGCGGAAGCACAACAAAAATAATAATAACACAAATGATCATTTAGCTTGTTGTTGTTTATGCAACAATGCCCCAAGCATTTATATGTTTTGATGTTTGGATAATCATCTAAGTTAGGCAATAATTTGTGATCTAATTGTGAACATGTTCAAGTGACAGGAAAATCCAAGTATGAAGACTTGGTAAAGGCAAAGTCCAAGTATGATCTTGACAAGGGAAGTCCAAGAAAAAGGTTTGACAGCATAAGACCAAGCATGTTGTCTTAGCGGCATTAAGTCTAAACGGACCTTGGCAAAGAAAGTCCAAAGGCAAGTCTTGACAGCGTAAGCCCAAGCATGTAGTCTTGGCGGCGTAAAGTCCAAGCACACTTTGGCAAAGAGAAACCCAAGACATGATAAAACCGAAGGAAGCTCTTGGAAGCAAAGTGCAAAGGATGAACAAGTCACGGACTCGAAGGGATCCTGAAGGCGCAAGGCTTAAGGAAGAGCTAGAAGGTTGAGTATAGATCTAGGGGGTAAAATCAAGTATGAATTATTCATACTTGATGAGTATCGGTCAACTGATACGATGTATCAGTCGACTGGTTAGGTACTTGACTGAGTCAGGATGAAACCCTGATGATCAGTCGACTGCTTAGTCATGGCAGTCGATTGATGTGAGATCAGTCGACTGACAAACAGTGTTAGTCGACTGATAAAGTTAAACACGGGCACAGAATGGAGTCTCGCTCGACTGCAGCCCATGATCACTCGACTGATCACTCCATCATTCGACTGATGGATGGATTAGTCGACTGATGAAAGTACCGTTAGAGGTAACGACTCTGAATCCCGTGAATCTGGCTATTCAGAAGCCGTTAACCGTGCCAGCATTCGACTGATGTTGTACATCAGTCGACTGATGGTGCTCCAACGGGAAAATCAGCCCTCTCTCTATAAAAATAGGGCTTGTGGTGGTTTTGAGGGCTAATGCTTATTCTCTGATTATACTCTCAAGCCTCCACGAGTTTTCAAGCTTTCTAGTGTTTTTCAATCCCCTCCTCCTCTCTAAGCTCCATCTTCATCCTTTGTAAGAAGAGGAGGGTTGTTGTAAAGGAAAGCTTCATAGTGATATTGATTAGGGTTGATCCACCTCAAGGATCACCGTGGAGTAGGAGCACTATCTCCGAACCACGTAAAGGAATTGTGTTAGCATTGTTTTCATTTGTGTTATTATTATTATTTGTTGTGCTTCCGCTAATCATTCTTGTAGAAACGAAAACAAGCTATTCACCCCCCCCCCCTCTAGCTTCCAACGATCGACCTACATGGGCCTAACAATCCTTGTTTACCCGAAATCAACATTATCAGTCGACTTTCTCAGCTACCAGTCGACTGATCTTGACTCCAGTCAATTGCAATCCATGTCAGTCGACTAATAACTGCAAAATGCAATTTTTCATTTTCATAAATAAAATTCTGAAATTCATAAGTAATTATACATAAGGTTAAAAATCATGAAAATGCATATGCATAATACTTATAACAATCAATATGGGTAAAAAATATTTGAAAAATAGTTTACTCACAAAATAGTTAGATTAATACAAAGTTCAAAAGATGAGAAAAACTTCAATATTTAAGCCATCTTTATATCACCTCGTTCAATGGTGATTGCTATCAAAAGATAGACTTCACCAAAGTTTTTCAAAATGATTTTGAAATATTTTTAAAACCTTTAATTCCATTTTCCTAACATCTCACATATATCTAATATCAAATAACACCCAAGTCAATTTGATATGAGATGTGAGTTTTGTTCTCCTTAAACTAGGGTCTCATGCAATTTACTAGGCAAGTTACTAGATATATCTAATATCTATTTGATTCCCTTATGCATGAGATTTCAAATTATGTCATAGTCCTTAAATCAATTTTAAATCATGTATGAGTAATAATTATGACATAAATGATAATATAAGCAAGCATATTCCAATAATCATGATGTCATGGCATGTGAATGAAATCTAAGCATACATGACATATAAAAATAACCCTAAATATAATCATGACATTTTCAATAATAAAAATGAATATGATGTCATGACATGGTATATGGCAAACAAATATGGCAAGTAAAAGATAAAGGTATAAAATACCTAGATTTTAGTATTAATTGTCATTTGTTATAATTAAATCCATTTTGTCATATGACCATCCATTTCCCTAGTATGCCAAAAATCTAAAGTGACACACCATAACCTCTATGACATACTTGTGTCAATTTAATCATTTTTCAAACTTCTCAAAATACATTGGCACATCTTAAAGTGTCAACTCACCATGGTAAGGTTAACTACCCATCCACTTAGGGTTGACACACCCTAACCCATCTAGCGTGAATCGATCATGCTCCTAGGAACCCAATACCTATTGGAGCTCCTTGGATTAACAAGGTATTCGCTAGGGATAATGTCACGCCCCGATAGAGACCCCGCCAGACGAAAATCCGGCAGCATCTCCCCTGTACGGGTGACAATGCAAATTTACATACAAGGCCTACACGACCGCTATACATCGGTCAACACAACCGGAATCCAAACTCACACGCAGATAATAAAGATAGGCCTATGGCCATCAACCAAAATAAATGCATAATATCTATCACAACTATACTTACCCCTTCTGCCATCTGGGCAGGAATACTCACCAAAACTAATCCAACAAAACCGAATAAAAGTCCATAAGGACACCAAAAATCCACGAATACAAATATCAACCACCCATCCTAAACATGTCTCTAATCAAAATCCAAAAACCATAAAACAAATATCCAAATCAGACATTTACGACGAGTGGGGTCCAGCAGCTGCACTCTCCCGACAGCTTCATCCTAAAATAGATATAAATCAACGGGGTAAGTTCAAAGAACTTAACGGATATAGTCGATATGCAAGTAAGATATAACTAACAATAAAAATCATGCTAGTACAGTCTCACATATAGGGTAAATAAGAAATAAATGCAAAAGGACTGTACTCACCTGAATCTCCTACCCTAATATATGAGCAAGTGCCCTACTATAAGATTCATCACCATATACAAACATGTATCCTGTATGCATGACAATCATATGCAACATCCAAGACATCAATAAAAATGCAACAAACAAAATACATATGCGATCCGTGCAAAGTGCATGTCGTGCAAATGACATGGTCACCCCTGACGTCAGTCAGCCGCCTCACACGCGATGGTGAAGCCGAGTGGGTAGGGCTATGACAACTGTGCACTCTGCCATCACTGCTCCTGAGTGACCGAGTGGACAGGATGCTGTCGGAGTACACCTATCCTTTTGCCCCAAACAGAGTGGGGGAGCTAAGCTCTCATCTCCCGGTGTTATAGACCAGAGGAGGGATCCCTGCCCGCAACCACGCTGCCTCATCGCTACCCATGAGCGCACTAGCGGAGCCTGACAGAGCAACTGCACACACCCTCTTGATGTACCACTAACCCATGAGTGGCAGTGTGTGCAGGTCATGTAACTAGCTGCGGACTCAACAATAATGGAACCCCGTCCAGCCAGCATGCAATCATACAAAAATGGTGCATGATACTAAAACATGTAAATCCTACTCAAAATACCTATCCGAATAATATGTACAATCAGTATGTACATATCCCTAATCCAAGTACTATGATCCAAATCAAACAGGGAAATATAATCATATCCTATCACATGCATGTATCAAGTAGGCACCAAAAGCATATCAGACATATAAATATGAAAAATTATTGTAAGCTATCCTAACTAGAATATCAACAATGACTATATCTAAAAGATAAGTCAAAATACCCGCCTGAATAAATATCCGTAAAAAGAACCAAATCGTCACGACTGGGGACCTGCCTCGTGACCGAAACCTACATATAGCATAACTATAGTTAAGCACAAAATAAAATTCACCGATAAATCGAATACTTAATCGATTTCTTTCATAACCCAATTAACCCAAACTATTTCCAATTTTCCTTGTCCACAAATATCCATACTATTAATTTAGCCCACTAAATCAATTGATAAAAAATTTTGATTAATTAATGATAAGCTAATTAATCAATTAAACCCGGATTAACCCGTATTTTAACAACCTAAGCCAAATAAATAAAATTTAATGGCTGTTAATTTATCCATTAATTGTACCAATCAATTTACCCAATTAATTCCTAATCCACTAACCTAATTCATCACCTACAAAAATCCTCAAAATCAAACAATATCACCCAAATCTCATATCCTCCGAATAACACATTTTGAACCATTCCTCGCTCACTAACATACCAATATAGTCGTACAGCTGACACCAACCCAATTGCAGCCAACCAAAACCCCAAGTTCAGCCCCAAATTGACCACCACTCCGGCTAACAGTAGATAACTCAAAATATACCTGCGATTGAACCTCTCAGCCGCTTGGTTCATCGGAGGAAAGAATCTGCCGCTGCCCTAACTCACTTGCTACGGCGAACCTCCGGCCAGTAGGGCAGAGGAGGAGGCGTCGGCTGTGGCAGAGGAGGCCAGCGTCGCTACTGGTTGCGGTGGCTACGACGTGGAAAAGAAGAAGGAGTTGCAGCTGACACAGGGAAGGGTGTTGTTGCCGGCGCTTACGGAGGGACGACCGATCGCACGACCCGGGCGACGGCGGCAATGACTGCGGGTTGCGGCGAACGCTTGCTACGGCTTGGTGGAAGAAAGGAAAGAGGGTATCGGGCGGCGAAGGAGAAGGGCTCCCCGGCGGTTCGATGGCTACGATTGCGACGAACCTGCGGCGGCCTGAGTACCGGAAAAGCGAGCGTCGACGGCGTAGGGGAAGAGGAGGCTCGGGCGGTCCTGTGGCCGCAGAGACCGGCGCTCGTCGTCCAAGGTAGAGAAGTCCGGCGACGATCCTGTGGCTGTGGAGATTGGCACGCGCGGCTGGGGTCGGCGACGGGAAGAGGAGAACGGCGCTGTCGGCGGCGATGGTGCTCGCGGCGAGGAGAAGAGCTCGCCGGCGAAGACGAAACCGCCGCGGAGAAGAAGCGCCGACGAAGGTAGGCTCGCGATCGGAAACTGTCGAAGGGAAAGTGTCACGACGGGGAAAGAAAAAGAAAATAGAATTTTAGGTTTTCTATCGCGTATTAATCCCCTTTAAATAGACCCCTCCAAAGCCTATTTATTTTATCCTCGTAAAAATCTCGTACGGACTCCGTTTAAATCCGGAAAAATTCCCTAAAAATTCCGAAAAATTTCCAGGATTATTTCATTAATTCTTTGGCCATTTAATTTAATATTTTAAATTTTTCAGTATTTAACATTCTCCCCCACTAATTAAAATTTGGTCCCCAAATTTCCTACTCAGATGCACAACGAGTAAGAAATACTACAAGTACTGAAAATATACCTCACGTACCTTAAGTAAACAAGTGGGCGTATTGAGCTCTGATCTTTTCCTCGAGCTCCCATGTAGCTTCCTCGTCCGTGTGGTGACTCCACCCGACCTTGACAAGTCGCACAACCTTGTTCCGCAACTGTCGTTCCTTGTAATCCAAAATCCGTACCGGAACCTCTGCGTAAGTAGCGTCAGGTTGAATGGAACCTGACACATCTGACAGAATATGTGTAGAGTCTGGTACATACTTCCTCAGCATAGACACATGGAACACATCGTGAATACTCGTCAAAGATGGTGGTAGCGCTAGACGATAAGCAACTACTCCGATCCTCTCCAAAATCTCAAACGGACCAATGTATCTAGGAGCTAGCTTACCACGGAGGCCAAATCTCTTCACCCCCTTTCGTGGGTGAAACTCGCAGGAATACATGATCACCGATAGAGAACTCTAAAAGTCTCCGTCTACGATCTGCATAACTCTTCTAGCGATCCTGCGCCTCTGCCATCCTACGTCTGATAGTACGAACCAACTCTGCCTCATGCTGAGCTCTCTGGGGTCCTAGCAACTGGGCCTCCCCAACCTCCTCCCAGAGGGTGGGTGTACGACACTGTCTACCATACAATGTCTCATACTGGGCCATTTGGATACCCGAATGATAACTGTTATTGTAGGCGAATTCCACTAACGGCAAATGATCCTCCCAATTGCCTCCGAAATCTATAACACAGGACCTCAGCAAATCCTCTAGTGTCTGAATGGTCCGCTCAGACTGTCCATCTGTCTGCGGATGGAACGCAGTACTAAACCGAAGTTGTGTGCCTAAAGCCTGCTGCAGACTCTGCCAGAATCCAGACGTGAACTGGGGATCTCTATCTGATATAATGCTCAAAGGAACACCATGTAATCTGTTAATCTCCCGACAATATACCTCTGCCAAATGATCCAGAGAGTCGGTCTTCTGAATCGATAAGAAGTGCACGGATTTGGTTAGTCAGTCTACGACTACCCAAATCGCGTCATGGCCTTGACGTGTCCTAGGCAAACCCATCACAAAATCCATAGTAATATGATCCCACTTCCACTCAGGAATAGGAATCCTCTGAAGTAATCCAGCTAGTCTCTGGTGCTCAGCCTTTACCTGCTGACAAATCATACATCTAGCTACAAAATCTGCGATATCTTTCTTCATACCGTTCCACCAATATAAATGCTTTAAATCTCGATACATGCGGTTTCTGCCTAGGTGGATCGCAAATCGAGAGCGATGAGCCTCCTATAGTAACTCCTCCATAACCGGGTGAGGCTGAGGTACACATAATCTGCCTCGGAAATAAATTATACCTTCATCATCGCCGGTGAACTCAGTCTGCTGTCCAGAAGTTATCTGACTACCAATGAACTGTAAATGCTGATCACTGGCCTGAGCCTCCCGGACTTTCGTCCGGATAGACGACTGAGCAACCATGGTAACCAAAATGCCCTGCTCTGTTGGTCCCTGCTCCTCAAGGCTCAACTCAGAAAAACCCTGAATCAAATCCGTGACCAAAACTCGGAAGGAAGCTAAAGTCCCTCGGGACTTCCGGCTAAGTGCATCGGCAACCACATTGGCTTTCCCTGGGTGCTAGCTGATCGTACAGTCATAATCCTTCAGGAACTCCATCCATCTCCTCTGTCGGACATTGAGTTCCTTCTGTGTAAATAGATATTTGAGACTCTTATGATCAGTAAGAATCTCAAACGTAATATCATATAAATGATGCCTCCAAATCTTCAAGGTAAAGATAATAGTGGCAAACTCTAAATCATGAACTGGGTAGTTTTTCTCATGATCCTTCAACTGGCGAGAAGCATAAGAAACTACCGCCATCGCATCATCAATCGCGCCTAAACCTCGGAGTGATGCATCGGATAAAGAACGAAACCATCGTCCCCTCGATGGCAATACGAGTCGGTGCCGACACCAATCTCCTCTTCAACTCTCAAAACTAGTCTCGCACGCCTGTCCCACGTGAACTTCACGCCTTCCCGTAAGGCGTGTCAATGGCATAGCAATGCTCGAGAAACCCTCAACGAACCGTCTATAATAACCAGCCAAGCCTAGAAATCGAACCTCTCGAATCGATTTCGTTTCTCCCTAACCGTGACCTCGATCTTCGGGGTCAATCAAACACCTCTACTCGAAACCACATGTCCCAGAAAACCGACTGAAGGTAACCAGAACGCGCACTTATTGAACTTCGCATATAGTCGCTTCTGTCGGAGCCTATCGAGAACAAGACGAAGATGCTGCGCGTGTTCCTCCTCAGTACGAGAATAGACAAGAATGTCATCGATAAAAACAATGACGAACCGATCTAGGAAATCCATAAATTCACGGTTCATCAAATCCATAAATATCGCTGAAGCATTGGTAAGCCCAAATGGCATTACCAAAAACTCATAGTGTTTATATCTGGTACGGAACGTTGTCTTCTGAATGTCAGAATCTCTAACCCTTAATTGATGATATCCGGACCGCAGATCAATCTTAGAATAGGCTGATGTACCTCTGAGCTGATCAAACAAGTCCTCAATACGTAGCAGGGGATATTTATTCTTGATAGTGACAGCGTTCAATTGCCTGTAGTCGATGTACAGTCTCATCGAACCATCTTTCTTCTTCACGAAGAGAACCGGAGAACCCCAGGGTGATACACTAGGGTGAATAAAACCTCTGTCCAAAAGTTCCTGGAGCTGAACCTTTAACTCGTCCAACTCTCTCGGGGCCATACGATAAGGAGCTTTCGATGTCGGTGATGTCCCAGGTATTAACTCAATCATGAACTCCACTTGCCTTCTGGGAGACAGACCCGGTAACTCCTCTGAAAAGACATCTGGATACTCCCGGACAATAGGGATGTCCGCGATCTGAGAGTCACCATTGTCTGTTACATTGATCATAGATAATAGAAAACCCTGACAACCGTGCAATAAAAGCTTCTGACCCTGAATCGCAGAAATGGTTGATATGTCGTCGTCCCGGATGCCAGTGAAGTCCCACGAGGGTTGGTTCGGAGGTCGGAATGTGACCACCCTCGTCTGACAATCAACTGTGGCATGATATGCTGACAGCCAATTCATGCCAAGGATAATGTCGAACTCGACTATGTCCAGTACCAACAAATCTATAGTAAGAATGATGTTACCGAAATCTAAGGGACAACCTCGGACCTCCTAGGTAACGTCCAATGTATCGCCAGACGGTAGGGAGACAACTAATCTCTATGATCTACTAGTAGGTAATCTACCAATCTCTCTCATAAATGTACGAGAAATAAACAAATGCGAACTACCAGTATCAACTAGCATAATAGCTGAAAATGCATAAAGTGAAACCGTACCATGAAATACGGATTCGTTGGCTCGCTGCGCATCCTCTCTGGTAATCGCATGAATCCGCCCAGTCTCCGGTGGAGGTGGAGGTGGTATCACTGCCAGAGGTGGTACGTGTCGGACTGAGGCCCGATATGAAGGATGGTACGAAGGTGATATGAAGGTCGTATAGCTGCGGCGATCTGTCTGGGTTGAGCGGTGATCTGAACTAGTGACGGTGCGGTGATCATCTATCGATGGTCGCTATCAGAATGGTCTTTATGCATGGCTGGGGATCCGCATCTGTGCGGATCTGGAATCGAACCCTGTGACACGTGCGACGCTGGTGTACTCCTATCCATGAATGTCATAGGCGACTCCTTAAGGGGGAGTTGTCCTCTGCGGGCGTTGTGAAGGTCTGGATGTCTGGCCCCCTCTCTGAGTCCCAGACTGACGCAACGGTCCTTCCTGAATCGAAACCCCGGAAGCCACATGCTGAGCCTTCAACGAACAATCTTGGCTCAGGTGTCGTGCATTTGCAATAATAGCAAAGTGCTCTCTCGATCCACAACGATGCGATGGGTGTCACTAGTGGGCGGACTCTCGGCTCTGAGAAGACCGGAGGGCCCGGTGAAGATCGTCTTGATTTACGAGGGCTAGATGCCCCGAATGACTCGACCCGACCGATGCGGCCACTCTTTGTTGTCCGATGAGTCCTGTGGTTCTTTGGATCCGACTGTGGTTCTTTCGGTCTGTTTCCTCTTCCTGTCAGTATTGACCCTCTGTTGAGCCAACTCGATCAAAAAAGCTCTGTCCAATGCCTCTCGGTAGGAAGAACTACCAAATCCTGCCATCTTGACCTGTAGATGCCCATCTAGTCCCTGAACAAACTGCATCATCCGTGACCTATCCTCAGCAACTAATTCTGGACAAAACCTGGCTAACCTATTAAATTATGTATTATACTCCATCACTGAGCGATTATTCTGTCGTAGACTCAGAAAATCTTGACGTCGCATCATCTAATATGCCCGTGGAAAATACTGACTCTCAAAAGCCTCTCTAAATCTCGCCCAGGTAACCTGCTGCTCACCAATAATTGAGCGCTGCATATCCCACCAGATCTCAGCCTCGCCTCATAAATGGAAGGCCGCCAACTCTGCCTTCTCCCACTCGGAGCAGACCATATAGTAGAAGGTACGCTCCATTGTCTCGATCCAAGACTGAGCCACGATCGGATCAGTCTCTCCGCTGAATAAAGTGAACTGGCTTTTCATTGACTTTGCTAATCCTGGAATCCGAGCTCGTGCCGCAGCTACATCAGTAGGATAAGTAGGGGCTGACACAGGAGCTGGTGAAACTACCGTAGATGGTGCCGCTGCCTGAGCAGGGGCAGATACCGAGTGAGGGCCGACCGGCTCCACTGATGGGCCTGTCGGGTCTGTAGTAGCAGGTCCTACTGGCGGGGGTGTCTGATGTGTAGCAGCAGGATCTCCCGCTGGTACATCGGATACTCCAGAAGCGGGTATCTCGGGAGGAGGATCCGCCGAGAACTGAGGATCCACATCTCCCGTAGCACCCTGTGGAATCTGAACCTGATCAATAATCTCGTCCTCAGTAGATCTTCCTGGCAACTCTGTCGCCAAAGATCTCAGGGTCCTCTGGCGTGGCCGTCCCACACCACGTCTCGGCGCAGAAGCACGCCCACCTCGTCTCATATCTGTTAAATGAATACAGATATTACCACAATTAAAAACATATCAAATTAATCATCATACCTATTTCACCGTCAGAAGAGGTCCCATCGCTGCCAAAACCCCATATTGATCTCGTCAAAAATCCTCGAATTTCCGAAACATAAAAATCATCGGAAATCCATACCAAAACCAAAATTTCCAGATTGCCTCGCAAAAACCTGCCAAAACATGGCGAACTCCGAAAAATCCAAAAAAAACCCTAGGAACTCAAAAACCTAGGCGCTCTGATACCAAATAAATTGTCATGCCCCGATAGAGACCCCGCCAGATGAAAATCTGGCAGCATCTCCCCTGTACGGGTGACAATGCCAATTTACATACAAGGCCTACACAGCCGCTATACATTGGTCAACATGACCGAAATCCAAACTCACACGCAGATAATAAAGATAGGCCTCTGGCCATCAACCAAAATAAATGTATAATATCTATCACAACTATACTTACCCCTTCTGCCATCTGGGCAGGAATACTCACCAAAACTAATCCAACAAAACCGAATAAAAGTCCATAAGGACACCAAAAATCCACGAATACAAATATCAACCACCCATCTTAAACATGTCTCTAATCAAAATCCAAATACCATAAAACAAATATCCAAATCAGACATTTACGACGAGTGGGGTCCGACAGTTGCACTCTTCTGACAGCTTCATTCTGAAATAGATATAAATCAACGGGGTAAGTTTAAAGAACTTAGCGGATATAGTCGATATGCAAGTAAGATATAGCTAACAATAAAAATCATGCTAGTACAGTCTCACATATAGGGTAAACAAGAAATAAATGCAAAAGGACTGTACTCACCTGAATCTCCTACCCTGATATAGGAGCAAGTGCCCTACTATAAGAGTCATCACCATATACAAACATGTATCCTGTATGCATGACAATCATATGCAACATCCAAGACATCAATAAAAATGCAACAAACATAATACATATGCGATCCGTGCAAAGTGCATGTCGTGCAAATGACATGGTCACCCCTGACGCCAGTCAGCCGCCTCACACGTGATGGTGAAGCCGAGTGGGTAGGGCTATGACAACTATGCACTCTGCCATCACTGCTCCTGAGTGACCGAGTGGACAGGATGCTGTCGGAGTACACCTATCCTCCTGCCCCAAACAGAGTGGGGGAGCTAAGCTCTCATCTCCCGGTGTCATAGACCAGAGGAGGGATCCCTGCCCGCTACCACGCTGCCTCATCGCTACCCATGAGCGGACCAGCGGAGTCTGACAGAGCAACTACACACACCCTCCTGATGTACCACTAACCCATGAGTGGCAGTGTGTGCAGGCCATGTAACTAGCTGCGGGCTCAACAATAATGGAACCCCGTCCAGCCAGCATGCAATCATGCAAAAATGGTGCATGATACTAAAGCATGTAAATCCTACTCAAAATACCTATCCGAATAATATGTACAATCAGTATGTACATATCCCTAATCCAAGTACTATGATCCAAATCAAACAGGAAAATATAATCATATCCTATCACATGCATGTATCAAGTAGGCACCAAAAGCATACCAGGCATATAAACATGAAAAATTATTGTAAGCTATCATAACTAGCATATCAACAATGACTATATCTAAAAGATAAGTCAAAATACCCACCTGAATAAATATCCGCAAAAAGAACCAAATCGTCACGATTGGGGACCTGCCTCATGACCGAAACCTGCATATAGCATAACTATAGTCAAGCACAAAATGCAATTCACCGATAAATCGAATACTTAATCGATTTCCTTCATAACCCAATTAACCCAAACTATTTCCAATTTTCCTTGTCCACAAATATCCATACTATTAATTTAGCCCACTAAATCAATTGATAAAAAATTTTGATTAATTAATGATAAGCTAATTAATCAATCAAACCTGGATTAACCCGTATTTTAACAACCTAAGCCAAATAAATAAAATTTAATGGCTTTTAATTTATCCATTAATTGTACCAATCAATTTACCCAATTAATTCCTAATCCACTAACCTAATTCATCACCTACAAAAAATCCTCAAGATCAAACAATATCACACAAATCCCATATCCTCCGAATAACACATTTTGAACCATTCCTCGCTCACTAACATACCAATATGGTCATACAGCCGACACCAACCCAATCGCAACCAACCAAAACCCCAAGTTCAGCCCTAAATTGACCACCACTCTGGCTAACGGTAGATAACTCAAAATATACCTGCGATTGAACCTCTCAGCCACTTGGTTCACCGGAGGAAAGAATCTGCCGCTGCCCTAACTCACTTGCTACGGCGAACCTTCGGCCAGTAGGGCAGAGGAGGAGGCGTCGGCTATGGCAGAGGAGGCCGACACCGCTACTGGTTGCGGTGGCTATGATGTGGAAAAGAAGAAGGAGTGGCGGTTGACACAAGGAAGGGCGTTGTTGCCGGCACTTGCGGAGGGACAACCGATCGCACGACCCAGGCGACGGCGGCGATGACTGCGGGCTGCGACGAATGCTTGTTGCGGCGTGGTGGAGGAAAGGAAAGAGGGTGTCGGGCGGCGAAGGAGAAGGGCTCGCCGACGGTTCGATGGCTGCGGTTGCGATGAACCTGCGGCGGCCTGAGCACCAGAAAAGCGAGCGTCGGCGGCGTAGGGGAAGAGGAGGCTCGGGCAGTCCTGTGGTCGCAGAGACCGGCGCTCGTCGTCCAGGGCAGAGAAGTTCGGCGATGATCCCGTGGCTATGGAGATCGGCACGCGCGGCTGGGGTCAGCGACGGGAAGAGGAGAACGGCGCTGTCGGCGGCGGCAGTGCTCGCGGCGAGGAGAAGAGCTCATCGGCGAAGACGAAACCGCCGCGGAGAAGAAGCGCCGACGAAGGTAGGCTCGCGATCGGAAACTGTCGAAGGGAAAGTGTCGCGGCGGGGAAAGAAAAAGAAAATAGAATTTTAGGTTTTCTATCGCGTATTAATCCCCTTTAAATAGACCCCTCCAAAGCCTATTTATTTTATCCTCGTAAAAATCTCATACAGACTCCATTTAAATCCAAAAAATTCCAAAAAAATTCCTAAAATTCCCTAAAAATCCTGAAAATTTTTCAGGATTATTTCATTAATTCTTTGGCCATTTAATTTAATATTTTAAATTTTTCAGTATTTAACCGATAACTTCCCTAGATAACTTCTTAATGACCCTTTTTGGCTTTGAAGTCTTAGTCAATTGGGTCTTTCCTAGGTCAACTCTAGAGGTAACTCCCCCTTTGACCTTCTTAGTGGCTACCTTAGATTTTCTTGAGTCCCTAGCCACTAGACACATACCATGGCTAATCTTAGGGATAACTTCCCTATTAACCTTGGTTTTCTTAGACCTAGAAATTGTTCCATAATTAAATGGAATATTGTGGCAGGACATAGGTTTGTGACCTAAACCTTTCTTTCCCTTGAATGGTTCTTGTCTCCTAGGTCCTAAATTTTGACCATTTGACCCCTTAAATGAATTTGTAATTTTTGCTAGGGTCTTTTCCAATTTTTCAAACCTTGACCTCAAGGCTTAGTTCTCTACCTCTAATCTTCCCAATTTTGATTTTTCATTCTTCTTTTGGGAAAGACTCTTCCTAGGCATATGTCTATGATTTTTGGGATTAATGCCTAGATGGTTTTCAACTTTTCTAATTGACTCTCTAGGTAAAATGGGTCTAGAATTGTTGTTCCTAGGTTTGTCCTTAGGTAAATTTACATGCTTGACACCTAAGCAATAATATTTATTCCTACTAGCATGCTTTTCATTAACAATAGCAATAAAACTAAAATAATTTCTAGCATGCTTGTTACCCTTAGAAATTGAAGGTGCATTAAATTTTACCTTAGGGTTTGCTTTTAAAAGCTCCCCCTACTTGTGTAGCTCCTTTTTACCCATTCTTCCTCCCCCTAGGGCATTGACTCCTATAATGTCCCTTTTAATAACATTTGAAGCACACCACGTGCTCTTTGCTTCTAATTGTGGAGACACCGGCATCTTTCACCTTTGGCACCGGTTGAGCCTTCTTAATCTTCTTGGGACACTTGGTTTTATAGTATCATTGCTCCCTACACTCAAAGCATATGATGTGACTTTTATTTTTAAGTACAATGCATGAGTTACCTAGGGAGGTGGAAGCCTCTTGATCTTCACTTCTCCCGAATGTAGATGCTTCTTCTCCTTCTTGTTCTGGGATGGAAGACCTCTCCTCCCCCTCAATGTTAGAGGTGGAGGTTTCCTCCAAGTCATCCACATCTTCGAATGTTGATGGTAATTCTTCCTCGGCATCCTTCTCTACTTGTGCCAGTTTGGGAATTTTATCAAATTTGACCATCTTATGCCACAATTCCTTTGCATCCCTATAATTACCTAATCTATACCAAATATGGTTAGGAATCAAATCACTTAGCAATTTGATTTCCTTGAGATTTATCTTGAAATCCTTGATTTGGTCATTGTTCCATTTCGTCTTTTCAATTTGCCTATTGTCTTCATCCCTAGGCATTTCGAAACCATTTTCTAAAATTAACATTATATCAAAATTGGTTTCAAGATATACCTCCATTTTTCTTTTCCACCATTGAAAATCTCCTTCTAATTTTGGTGGTTGGAGGTTGAAGTCGGTCATCTTGTCGTGCTTGTGTTATCGATGAGTCCGTGACAAGCTCCTCGCTCTAATACCACTTGTTAGAGGATCGGTGGTCGGCTAGAGGGGTGAATAGCCCAAATCATGTACGATGGTAATCGATCGTTCATCGCGTCTCTACAATTCTCGTTAGTACAGCGGAATATATAATAATGAAAACACAACAAGAATACAAGCACACGACACACGATATATGTGGTTTGGAACCTTAGGGTTCCTACTCCACGGGAGCAGTCGACTGATGTCAGGTAAAACCTCAAACACCAACTTGTTTGAGCATCCGATACTCAGTCTTAGCCACTTGGCCAAGTCCACCTCATCCTCTCATGGAGTTTTCCACCGAAGCTCTCTTCCCTTGGCCTACGTCCCTTGGATGCACCAAGTGCATGACTTCGCAATGTCATCCTTCGCGTCTCTTACCCTCGAAGTCTGCTTCCCTTGGGCCTCACTCCATTCGCTCCCCGTCCGACGGTCCCTCGGATGTACCAAGCACACGACTTCGTAATGTCATCCTTCACCGACTCAAGAACCCCAGCCTACGAGACTAGTGAACTTGCCAAGTCCTCAAGACTTCCCACACCAAGCCTCATGCTTGGATTTTTCCAACACCAAGCCCTATGCTTGGATTTTCCCAACATCAAGCCCCATGCTTGGACTTTTCATAACCAAGGCTACACACTTGGATTTACATGACCAACCCATGTTGGACTTCCTATGACAATCCCATATCATACGTTTTATCTAACATCAAAATACAGTTCGAGTCAAACTCGAGTCTGGTCAATCGTGACCTGGGTCGATTTCACCAACAATTTACTATTTTATTAACCTCATGAATAACATATACAGAATTTATAAATCTATCATAAAATAAAAACAAATCATATTAAATATTTATGAAAAATACATATCTTATTTAAAACATAGATAATTTAAAAATTGAATACTTATGAATTTCTACGAGGGGATATCAACTCTCGCATTTCTTTCCTCTCAATAAGTGATTATTGTATTGAATGCATTAGGGAAAATATATTAGCAGACATATGCTGATAACCAAAAGATCCTACAATTAGAGAATGGGTCGAACACATTTCTTGTAAGAGAATCAAACTGTACAAGGGTTGAAGCAAGGGAAGAATGTGATCTTCCATCAGTATTCCGTCTATGACTGCTACGTTGAAACTATCAATCATAATTATTAGAATAATAAAGTAAAAAATAATTGCATCTTCATCAAATGTATAATGAAGAATATGAAAAAAAAATATCATATTTAATTTGAAGTACTGGATGCCGAAATAATCTACTAATATGTCAAAAATATTCTCTAATAACCTATAGAAAAAAGAAAGTTCATTAATATAACAAATATATGAAATTTAGAATGAGATGGTAAATAGAAATATGTTTGACATTGAATAAAAGTTACTCATAATCATAAATCGAAGTCCTCATTGTCATTTTCATCCTCATCATTTGTCTCTTCAGTCTTATCATCCTCATCCTCATCTTCATCCTCATTCTCATCTTCTATCTCAAATTAAATTCCTTATCTTCATCTTCATTTATTTCACTTGCTTCAATGTCAATCACTACGCCGCTGAGATTTCGTAACATTGAAATATTATATTCTTCGATATGAATATATTGACAACTTCATCTTGTTGATATGTTATATCTTTCCAATGTTCCTCAATTTTTTTTCCATGTTTTTGTTTTACAAATAGCCCACCAATCAATTTTGTCATGTTTCAAACTAAGATATAAAGTATAAAATACTTGAATTGCTTGTTGTGCCAACACAAATGGTCCATACATCGTGTATAATTTTTTATGATTTATTTCAATCAAATTAAACTGTGGATGCACCTTCATGCCTTCGATAGGGTTGAACCAATGACATATAAATAAAATAACTCGTAAATCTAAGTCAGGGTACTCTACCTCTAAAATTTCATCTAGAAAACCATAAAAATCATTCCTTGCATCTCCATCATTAGATGACTGAACACAAACCCCATTATTCATTGTAGTTTTTCTTATTTTATATTCTTGAGTATGGAAATTATATTCGTTTATGAAATATGTCGGCCAATTTTTTACCATTGATTTGGATCCCATGACAAATGAATTAGCAATTCTTGCTTAATGTGAGCTTGATTATCATGAATCTAAAGTCAAATAAAATGTGTTAAAGTCAATATTTAACTAATTGATTATTATAAACTATTTACATTTTTTTAAACCATGGTGTAAATTTTTCATCGCAGAAATGATCAAACTCATGCTCCAGAAGCTCAAAATATAAGATTTGGAAAATCCTACCATAAAAATAATTATAACACGAACAATAATTTACAATATAAGAAATATATAATATAACATATATATATATACTAACTCGAAATATGACGTTACTTTTGGACAATTCAGTAAAATATATGTGTGTGATTCTAGTCATTCTTGACCAGTTAAGTATCTATGTGTACAAGATCCACTCGGTCGTCCAAGGTAGTTAACAATTGAGAATGACTTCAAATTTGAATCAATAGGACCCTCATCATTTCTTCCCGCTCTCTGCCTTTTGCATTGAACATGAGGTTTAAAATAATATGATGCAAAAGTTATAACTTTCTCCACAAATATGCATTAACAATAGAAGTCTCAACATGTGCCTTATTTTTCACTTTTTTCTTCAAGTGATAGAGGAATTTAATAGTAATAAAATAAAATATATTTGAAAATAGCATATACTAAAATTAGTCAATTTATAATGCACTAACAAACGATCAAAGAAAATGAAAATTTTACATTTCAAATGAATACATCCATCTAAATTGACGAGGACCTCCAACTTTGCTTCATATGACAAGTGAACCAAAAGATGTTCCATGAAATCAAAAAATGACAGTGAAAATATTCTTTCTAAATTACATAAAATAATTAGAATCTCTATATGTGAATGACTCAACACTATCGAGCAAATATCATGAAAGAAAATGTTTAACTCTGTAATGACACCATACAAAATTTGATAAGATTTCCTTAAAAGTAATAGGAATTAGTTTTTCCATGAATATATGACAGTCATGACTTTTCAAACCAATCAATTTGCATTCCTTCAAATCGACACATCTTCTAATATTAGAGGCATAACTATTAAAAAATCTCAATGATTTCAACCATTCACAAACAATCTATCTCTGATCATTATTCAATGTATAAACTGTCTTTGGCTTTGGCGCCCTACTATTTTCATCGACATCAAGAGTGGGTCGTTTACAAATGAGATGCATATCTTATCTTGCATTCAGATTGTCTTTTATTTTTTCAATAATATCAATCACTGTATTTATCAAATTATTAAAAATATTCATTTAAATATACATTACATCGAGATTATGATGAATCAAATTACTCTTCTAATATGGTAAATCCTAAAATATACTTTGTTTAGTCCATTTATATGTACTTCTATAATCATATGTTATTGATGTGAGCAAAACATATAGGGTTTTAGGAGTAGTTTTCGCTCATATCTCATTACATTTTATGTTTGTTTCATGCATATGTCACTCTATTTTGCATGCATTTCCTATTTTCTGGTTCGGATATCTGCTCTTTGTACTTTTATGTGCAGGATAGCATTTCATGGAGAAACGGTGCATTTTTGGAGCAAAAATGGAGTAATTTGTGGAGCACAGACCTTAGGAAACATGCACTGGCCATGTCCCAAGACTTGGGCATGTTTTCGAAGCGAAATGGATCAAAACAGAGGCTCCAGAAAAACACACGGCCATGCCTTTTTTTTCCAGCCAGGCGAGATTTCACCTGTTTTCCAGCCTTGCACACGGCCAGGCCATGTGCAATTCACACGGTCGTGTGGCGGCGCCGCGAATTCAAAGAAATAGGGTTTTTCAAGCATTTATGGAATGCCGGAGCCACCTCTATATATAGGAAACTCATCCAAGAGGCAAGGGAGGACGAGGAAGCCGCCCTAGGGCTCCCAAACCCTAGAGGGGAGGCACGACGGCTAGGACGGCACGCCGAAGCCCAAAAAAGCTTCAGTAACTCGCCGCGGGGAGGAGGAACGTCGCCGGAGGTCCACAACTTGCAAATACAACGCCGGAGAGAAGATCACAACGCATTGTAATATCTATTTCTGTGCTTATCTCTATTTGTATTCGAAATTAAACATGTTTTGTGATTCTTCCTTCGTATTTATGGAGTAGTACTTTTGATTCTAGGATTAGGGAGTAGCTTGTGTTCATAGACAATGTTGGTTCATGTTAAATTCTGGTCAAAAGTTTAATTTGATAATTGGATGTTGTTCTCTATTATATCTTCGTGAATTTGGCTTTCTTTCAGCTATGCTTAGGCGATACGAGGTGGTGACAACCCTCGAAATTTATATTTAGGAGGTTTGATCAAGGAACCTAGGGGTAAATCTGACCTCCCGTAACTGCAGGGAGAAGGGAGCGGTTTAATCGGAAATGGTCCACCGCAAGGATTGATTTGGCATCCTCGTACCCTCTATTCCATCCTTTTGGGCGAGGATAGCTCCCGGTGAATGCGGCGGCTCTGCGGGAGAGTGTATGATATCCCTTCCCCAAAACCGTAGGTAGACATTTAGACGACGCCAATTGACAACATTGATATATGGTACACAAGCGAAATCGAAGTCCTAGAATCGCTTTTTAAGACCCCGACACACTCTTTTCCTCCTCAGTGTGACACCGCACTGAGTAGGGTCCTCCGATAGTCCTCACCAACCGACTCTCACTGAGATTTTGTCTGAATAATCGCAACGACTTAGTGTATTGGTACTCGAATCCCAGTCCCTGAGGGATCGATAATCTATTTATTACTTGACGACATCCATGCACTTGTAGGCGTTGAGCGTGAGTGCGTACTTTGAGTCTTCGACGGTCTCCATCGTGAGATTTAAGGTCACGACCGTGCCCATCAAGTTTTTGGCACCGTTGTCGGGGACTGTCGATTCAATATCAAATCGAACAGTGGTAAATTGGATCGGACTTAGGCTAGATTTATTTTTTTGTTTTATTTTAGTTATTTTCTATTCAATTTTCAGTTTTGATTAATTATATCTATCTTTCTTTCAGTTTTTAGTTTTTTTTTAGTGCTTCAGTTTAATATCTAAAAAAAAAGTAGACTCTTGCCAAGCCATTACTATTTCTTACCTATAATTTATTGTGTATAACGATGCATGCTTTTACTCATGATTATTATCAAGTTAGTGCTGTGAGTTTTGGTAACATTTATTGTGAGCATTGTGGTGAAATATGGCATACCATAAACGATTGCCCTAATATATTTGAACCTTCACAATTTGAACGAGAAGATGTCAGCTGCAATTACAACCAGTGGCTACAAGATGATTCCTATTTATATAGTTATGACCCTGGCTACTTAAACCCTCAATAATGTCCGCCTAAATCCCGACTTGAGCAGATGATGGAAGATTGCATTCAAACACAACAAGCGACGAACGATGAATTCCGACGGCGGCATTCGCACACAGAGACTCAATATTGCTTCCCAAGTGAGAACGAGTGCTATGAATCGCCATGTGAATTTTATCCATAACCAAGTCCCCACTTAGAAGCCCCGCTAGATAAATCTATTAGGGAATGCGAGGAGCATAGCCAACAATTTACGGAGATTATGCAACGAGATCTAGCAAGAGAAGAAACCAAACGACTAGAAGGTGGCTTTGATGACTGGATTACCCCTAATATGGTAGAGATTCATTTTGAGCCAATGGATGAGGAGGGCGTAGATGACATAGGAAGTGAATAAGGACAATCCATTCAATCACCACTGGAAGAAGAACTTGAGGATTATATAATTGATACTTTAATCGAGGAGTGCATTGCTTCAATCGAAACACCTCCTAACCTCAAGGATCTAGAAGAGCCTACCTTAACCCTCACCGAAACTTTAGCTACCAATAACGAAGCCCATTTAGTGATTTGTAATGATAAAATTTCATTTGACATAATAGAATTGGTTGATCAATCTTTTGGTGAGGATAATTGTGGTGAGTTACATTATTCACAGCATATGGATGAAACAAAATATTATGATCAAACTCTTGATGATTTGTTGAGGCTAAGCTTGTTCAACCTCAAGCCAAGGAAAGTAGAGCCCAAGCATCTTGCCCCTCCACGAGCAAGATTTAAAAGATATAGTGATGGAGGACCAAAAGGCAAGAAGCGAAAGGTGAGAAAGTATCTAGCCCCTCCACGAGCAAGATTTAAAGGATATAGCGATGGAGGACCACCAGGCAAGAGGCATAAAGTGAGCAAGTATCTTGCTTCCCCACGAGCAAGATTCAAATGCCTTAAATGAAATGTAGGAATAAGGTCGAGCTAAAAGACCTTAAACAAAGCGCTTCTTGGGAGGCAGCCCAAGTTTAGTCTTTAGATTTCCCTTTGATTGTATTGCATGTATTTAGTTAATTCAAACTTTGATTTATGGTACTTAGCACTTATAGGTAAGGAAAGAACTTGCTAGGTAAAAACAAAAGTCATTTTAAGTTTATGCGATGAAGTGAGTGAGAGAAATCAGACCATTGTGCACCACAAGAAAAGAAACAAAGGGCGCACGGTCAAGCCATGTGTTTTCACACGGCCGCGCCCTAACTTCCAGAGTTGCACACGGTCAAGCCATGTGTTTTCCCACGACCGTGCCCTGACTTCCAAAGGTGCACATGGTCAGGTTGTGTGATTTCACACGGTCATGTTATGCCCCTTGGTCCACGTGAAAAGCCTACACCTACACCGTTTTCTTTTTCTACTTTTGACCAGGATGCAGGTACTTCTACCTATGATTTCTCGGAGTTCCGATCGTGCCTCGATGACATATATGTCGAGCAGCAGACGCAGGGGCAGCGATGGGATGATCATAGCTCCTATACACAAGCGGAGTTTACAGGCTTACGGGAGCACTTCCAATGGGCCGAGGACTTCTACGACGAGGCCCGTATTTACTTTCAGGAGGAGGATGCTCGACGCTAGGAGGAGGCCACCTACCGTAAGGAGATGCGACAACATATGCGTACCCAGCAAACATAGTGGGCCCTGGAGGAGGAGCACAGAGCAGCCGCTGCATCCACCAGCTCTCAGATCGACCACATGTACATGTTGCAGCAGCAGCTTAGCACTAGGTTTTCCCATAGCCTGACATGCCAAGACTACCAGACTTCCCTCCTCGACCATAATATTAGAGGTATTGTTTTGTATAAGTCTGGGGGGGCCAAATTTTATTTTGTTTCTAGCAGTAGTTTCTTTCTTGGTGTTTGCATTATTGTTAGCATTCATTTGTTCATGCATAGGTTGTTGAGTTTCTTTCAGCACTTAGTTTTTGTTATCTGTAAAGCTGCCTCAGTAGCATTTTTGTTAAAGTTACTTACATGAGTTGTTCCCATAGGTAGCTTAACTTCATTAATCTCGTGGTATTTTATTTGTTCTAATGAATGTTCTAGACTTACACTGGTTAGTTTTTATTTTTACACCTACACATGTCGAACACTCTGAAAGGGAGAATCTAGTACATATCTAGTTATGATTCATCTCAGTAGTCTAGTACTTTGGAATCCATAGGTGACTCTAGGTTTAGCATTTTAGTTACTGGAGATGCTCGGATTGTGTAAGCCCATTCGGAAAAATCAAAATCCTAGTGAGCCGAAAAAAAAAAGAGAAACAAAAGAGAGAGAGAGAAATGAAATGAAAAAAGAAAACAAAGAAAAAAAAGAGAGAAGATTATGAGGGATAAAAAACAGTTGTTGTTGGTGGAAATGACTAGATGCCCCTTTGAGACCGAGTTAGGTTATTGGGGAAACACCTACCAATTTCTCTCAATACCGAGCACGCCTTTGAGACTTATGCTAGATCTAGGGAACGACCCTCGCTTTGGGCAGGTAAGTGCCTAAGAGTCGAAAACCTTAGGAAAGCTATGGGATGAAAACTTAACTCACCATGGAACGGGCATCCCCTAAGAATGATTCGCTTAGCACGAGCACGAGGAGCTAACCTAGTGAATTTCTAGAACATATTTATTTTGCTTTGATTGCAAATACCACTTGATAAAGTCAGTTAACATGCTAAGTATGGAACAATATCTTTTAAAAAAAATTATGGCACTGAGGTTTGCTTGAGGACAAGCAAAGATTTAATTCTAGGGGACGTGATATGAGCAAAACATATAGGATTTTAGGAGTAGTTTTCGCTCACATCTCATTACATTTTATGTTAGTTTCATGCATATGTCACTCTATTTTGCATGCATTTCCTATTTTTCTAGTTCAGAGGTCTGCTCTTTATACTTTTGTGTGCAGGATAGCATTTCATGGGAAAATTGTTCATTTTTGGAGAAAAAATGGAGTAATTTGTGGAGCACGGACCTTAGAGAACATGCACTGGCCATGTCCCAAGACTTGGGCATGTTTCCGAAGCGAAACGGATCAAAACAGAGGCTCCAAAAAAACACACAGCCAGGCCATGTGAAAACACAAGACCGTGCCTTTTTTTCCAGCTTAATTTCCAACCGATATTTCACCTGTTTTCCAGCCTTGCATATGGCCAGGCCATGTGAAATTCACACGTCCGTGTGGCGGTGCAGCGAATTCAAAGAAATAGGGTTTTTCAAGCATTTATGGAAAGCCGCAGCCGCCTCTATATATAAGAAACTCATCCAAGAGGCGAGGGAGGACGAGGGAGCTGCCCTAGGGCTCCCAAACCCTAGAGGGGAGGCATGAAGGCTAGGACGGCACGCCGAAGCCCTAAAAAGCTTCGGTAACTCACCGCGGGGAGGAGGAACGCCGCCGGAGGTCCACAACTTGCAAATACAACGCCAGAGAGAAGATCACAACGCATTATAATCTCTATTTCTGTGCTTATCTCTATTTGTATTCAAACTTAAACATGTTTTGTGATTCTTCCTTCGTATTTATGGAGTAGTACTTTTGATTCTAGGATTAGGGAGTAGCTTGTGTTCATAGACAATGTTGGTTCATGTTAAATTCTGGCCAAAAGTTTAATTTGACAATTGGTTGTTGTTATCTATTATATCTTCGTGAATTTGGCTTTATTTTCACTATGCTTAGGCGATACGAGGTGGTGACAACCCTCAAAATCTATATTTAGGAAGTTTGATCAAGGAACCTAGGGGTAAACCTGACCTCCCGTAACTGCGGGGAGAAGGGAGTGGTGGAATCGGAAATGGTCCACTGCAAGGATTGATTTGACATTCTCTTACCCTCTATTCCATCCTTTTGGGCAAGGATAGCTCCAGGTGAATGTGGCGGCTCTGCGGGAGAGTGTATGATGTCCCTACCCCAAAACCGTAGGTAGACATTTAGACGACGCCAATTGACAACATTGATATATGGTACACAAGCGAAACCGAAGTCCTAGAATCGCCTTTTAAGACCCCGGCACACTCTTTTCCTCCTCCGTGTGACACCGCACTGAGTAGGGTCCTCCGATAGTCCTCACCAACTGACTCTCACTAAGATTTCGTCCAAACAATCTCAACCACTTAGTGTATTGGTACTCGAATCCCAGTTCCTGTGGGATCGATAATCTATTTATTACTTGACGACATCCGTGCACTTTCGGACGTTGAGCGCGAGCGTGTACTTTGAGACTTCGATGGTCTCCGTCGTGAGATTTAAGGTCGCAACCATGCGCATCAGTTATAACATTTGGTTATTTAATAACAGATGAAAAGTTACACTCTGTCATATGCATTCACTGATTAATCTCAATAGTGGACATGTTCTTTCAATTTTATTCTTAGTGAATTCTTCTTTATTCCTTTTGAATTTATAATTTGGTGACAAAAATTATCTATGACAATCAAAATAACTCGTCTTCTTTCCATGTTTCAATCTGAATGACTTTGATCTCTCCATACATATTGGACATCCTAAAATCTTAGCGGTACTCTATCCTGATAATATACCATAAGCCAGAAAATCATTTATGGTCCAAAGAAGCGAAGCTTTCATTATAAACATCTAATTAGTATGGACTATTGGGACCTCGGTGGTCGCTAGAGGGGGGGGTGAATAGCGCGTTCGTCGTTGACGGAATTTGATCGCATTCGTCTCTACAACACTTGTTAATGCAGCGTAATATATAATAACAAAAGTAAATATAATACAAGCACAAAAGACAACACGATATAACGTGGTTCGGAACCGAATGGTTCCTACTCTACGGATTGGGCTCGTAAGAGCCTAGCAATGCCAAACACCACTAAACAATAAACTCTCCTTCTTGAAATAATCTAGAGGTGGAGGAAACCTCTTACAACAATAAGAAATGAATACAAACTTATTACAATGAAATATAACAAAAGAATGCAAAGAAAACTTTACAATCGATCTTTTGGAAGTTTGCTTGTTTGGTTGCTTGAGTTGCATTTGGAGACCCCGAATTACACCAGCAATTTGCCCCAAAACTCCTCAAAGAACCATGCCAAAAGTCCTCCCCATGAGTTGCTTTTATAACCTGCATTCGGGCTGGATTTTTGCCTAGCAGTCGACTGATTGAGACCATCAGTCGACTGCTCCTATAGCCATTGTCTCACAACAGCACGATCCACATTGGATAAGTCCAACGGATACACCATCAGTCGACTGATCATGCCCATCAGTCGACTGATGCATAGGCAGTCGAGTCACTGGTCGAGCTTGCCTCGCGCATGTGGTTTTTTTTTCTCAGCATCAGTCGACTGCCCCTAATTTGCAGTCAACTGATTGGCCAGTCGAGGCAGCGCCTCGACTGGTGCCTTGCATTTAAGGTCGCCTAGCCAAAGCCAGTCAAGGCGCCACCTCGACTGGGCCTCCAATCGAGGCGCCCTTGCGTCTGTGGTCGTCGCTCAGCAACAATCATCCCCTTTTTGATGTTTGACAAAACCACATACCTTTGAGTTAGAACACTAACTCAATTAAATTATCCCAATTCTCCCCCTTTTTGACATACATCAAAAAGGTTCTCCCCAAGGAGATCAATGTCTCATATCCCAATGAGATCTTACAATCTCCTCCTTGGTCCAAAAATACCTAGGATGCCTTCACTCTTCCTAATGATAAGTCTCATATCACTAGAGAGAAGCAATCCTACAAACTCTCCCAATTTCCAAATTGGGCATCTCACATTCCCATTTTTCCCCCTCATGAGGAAGAATACATCCATCATCCCATGATGGATACCTCCCCCTAAAGGCTTGCTCCCCCTTGACCATTGCACCAATAATGTCCTTGGGAAGTCCCTAAGCTTATATGAACTCTAAACCATCAATATTAAGGGCAAAAGTTCAAACATGAACTCTCATACATCTTAAAATTGATACATCACCCTAACAACTCTCCTAATCCATATCCAATGAATTCTCACCCTTTCTAATGCTTTCCAAAGCATATCCTAGAGTTAGGAACAGTTCGGGTAGCCTAACATAGTTGAAATCAGGCTAAACAAACCTTGTTTACCCAAAATCAGGTCTGACAGTCGACTGGGGCAGTTAATAATCGACTGTCCTATGCATTAGTCGACTAAAAAAGGCTACTAGTCAAGTGAAAACATCTCCAGTCGAGGCACCGCCTCGACTGGTTTCTGATTTTGCCAAAATTGCAATTTCAAACCATCTTTAGAAATACATAAGTAATTCTAAAAAATTCAAAAAATCATGAAATTTTGACCACACATTACTTATGCCAAACACTATAGGAAAAAAATATTTGAAAAATAATATACCTACAAAATAGTGAGATTGATACAAAGTTAAAAATCATTAAAAAGTTCAATGTTTTGACCCTACTTTCTATCAACTTCATCAATGGTGACTTCTATCAAAAGATAGACTACACCGAGGTTTTTCAAAATGATTTTGAAATATTTTTAAAACCTTATATTGAATTATGGTCTATGGGCTTAATGCACATGACTTGTACACAAACTTTCCTCATGATTCATCCATGGTATAAGTTGAGTTTAAGTTCATCTAGATGCAAAAACTATGCACCTTGAACTTAACTCATTTCCTAGCATCTCACATGTATCTAGGGTATATAAAACACATACAAGTCAATGTGATTGTGAGATGTGGGTTTTGTTCTCCTAAACTAGGGTTTCATACATTTTTCTAAGGCAACCCTACTTGATTCCCTTATACATGGGACTTCAAGTCATGCCAATTATCCTTAACTCAATTTTTATTAGTGCATAAATGATTATGACATTAATGATGATATAAATAAGCATGTGCTCATAATCATGATGTCATGGCATAAAATGGAATCTAAGCATACATGACATTAAAAATAAACCCTAAGCATGACATTTTTAATGATAGAAAGTAAATATGATGTCATGACTGTTGGTGCAACAATGCCCCAAGCATTTATATGTTTTGATGTTTGGATAATCATCTAAGTTAGGCAATGCTTTGTGATCTAATTGTGAACATGTTTAAGTGACAGAAAAATCCAAGTATGAAGACTTGGTAAAAGACAAGTCCAAGTGTGATCTTGGCAAAGAGAAGTCAAAGGAAAGGTCTTGGCGGCATAAGTCCAAGCATATAGTCTTGGCGACGTAAAGTCCAAGCAGTCCTTGGCGAAGGAAGACCAAAGGCAAGTCTTGGCGGCATAAGTCCAAGCATGTAGTCTTGGCAGCGTAAAGTCCAAGCGTACTTTGGCAAAGAAGAAACTCAAAGCATGACGAAACCGAAGGAAGCTTTTGAAGGCAAGCACATGGATGGAGTCATGGACTCAGAGAAATCCTAGAGGTGCAAGGCTGATGGAGAAGCTAGAAGGTTGAGTCTAGGCTTAGGGTATATTTTCAAGTATGAATTAGTCATACTTGGGGTGTGCCAGTCGATTGGAACATTGTGTCAGTCGAACTGGCCTTTAAAATACAGCATTAGAGGTCGGAGAGTTGGCCGGCGATCGAGTTATCCCAATCGAGGCTAATAGTCGACTCGGACGATTACGCATACAAGGTGACATGTCATTATTAGCGATCGGTACGCTACGAAAAAAGGCCCGTAGCCGACTAACCAGTCGGCTACGGCGATAATCGAGCGCATCGCTAAGGCGGATCCGATAGTCCTCCTGTTGGTGATGGCGGCACAAATCCCACGAATCCGGCTATTCAGAAGCCGTTATAATCGACGACAGTCGACTGATATAAGTTATTAGTCGACTGATAGACCTCCAACGGGAAAAAGAGGCTCTTTCCTATAAAAAGAGGCCAAGGGGAGCAAGAAGAGCCAAATGCTTATATTCTGATCATTCTCCTAAGCTCCCACAAGTTTTCCAAGCTTTCTAAGTGTGTTAACTCCTTTCCTCCTCTCAAATCTTCATTGTCATCTTTTGTAAGAAGAGGAGGTTTTTGTAAAAGAGAAAGCTTATTAGTGAAGATTGATTTAGGTTGATCCACCTTAAGGATCGTCATGGAGTAGGAGCGTTATCTCCGAACCACGTAAAAGCTTCCGCGTTAGCATTGCATTTTCATTTCTATTATTATTGTATTTGTTGTGTTTCCACTAATCATTTTGTAGAAAATGAAAAGAGGTTATTCACCCCCCCCCTCTAGCTATTCAAGGATCCTACAAGTGGTATCATTGGCAGTCGACTGTCAAAGCCGACAGTTGACTGATGACAATTTCAGTTGAACCGGTGACACTGTTTTGGAATAGAAAATGGTTTTTCATCGTTTAAAAGGTCCAATTTTGGACATTATATTCCATACTATGATTCCCACAGTATATACATGATAACCTGTATGGAAAGAAGGATTTTTTTTTATTTTTATGCATTGGTTTAGGGGGAGCTACATCCCTTAATTCTATAATTGTTGGTGCAAGCTAGGACATATTTGCCTACTTTATTGTTTATGCTTTGCTTCACATGTTATTTCCACATCATGAACCATGTCTTGAATTAAGGGGGAGCCTCATATCAATCTTATACCTTAGTTCAAGTTGTGTCAATTATAATTCCTTCATGAATTTATTGTTCTGTGAACTCTTCTCTTTTTGATGTATGTCAAAGGGGGAGAAGGGATATTTAAGTTAGAATTCATATTGGAAATATGTTTATGTGCATGTGTTAAATACCTAACTTAAATGATTGTCAAACATCAAAAAGGGGGAGATTGTTGGTGCAACAATATCCCAAGCATTTATATGTTTTGATGTTTGGATAATCATCTAAGTTAGGCAATGCTTTGTGATCTAATTGTGAACATGTTTAAGTGATAGGAAAATCTAAGTATGAAGACTTGGTAAAAGATAAGTCCAAGTGTGATCTTGGCAAAGAGAAGTCAAAGGAAAGGTCTTGGCGGCATAAGTCCAAGCATGTAGTCTTGGCGGCGTAAAGTCCAAGCAGTCCTTGGCGAAGGAAGACCAAAGGCAAGTCTTGGCGGCATAAGTCCAAGCATGTAGTCTTGGCAGCGTAAAGTCCAAGCGTACTTTGGCAAAGAAGAAACCCAAAGCATGACGAAACCGAAGAAAGCTTTTGAAGGCAAGCACATGGATGGGGTCGTGGACTCAGAGAAATCCTGGAGGCGCAAGGCTGATGGAGAAGCTAGAAGGTTGAGATTAGGCTTAGGGTTTTTTTTCAAGTATGAAGGAACATTGTGTCCCGAATCGCCTTTAAAATGCGATTAGAGGTCGGAGAGCGATCGGAATTATCCTACGAATCGCTAATAGTCGACTCGACTGCATCGTCGTGATACAAGCTAGCTAGCAATGATCGCATGAATGAAGGCTCAGAGCCGATCGCTATCGGCGAGCTCACCGAATCGCCATCGCTAAGGGCCGATCGATAGTCCTCCCTTTGGTGATGACGGTGGCAAATCCCGCGAATCCATGCTCGTTATAAGAGATTGATAAAGAATGATCGATGTAAGTCATCAGTCGACTGATAGACCTCCAACGGGAAAAAGAGGTTCTTTCCTATAAAAAGAGGCCAAGGGGAGCAAGAAGAGTCTAATGCTTATATTCTGATCATTCTCCTAAGCTCCCACAAGTTTTCCAAGCTTTCTAGGTGTGTTAACTCCTTTCCTCCTCTCAAATCTTCATTGTCATCTTTTGTAAGAAGAGGAGGTTTTTGTAAAAGAGAAAGCTTACTAGTGAATATTGATTTGGGTTGATCCACCTTAAGGATCGCCGTGGAGTAGGAGCGTTATCTCCGAACCACGTAAAAGCTTCCGCGTTAGCATTGTATTTTCGTTTCTATTATTATTGTATTTGTTGTGTTTCCACTAATCATTTTGTAGAAAACGAAAAGAGGCTATTCACCTCCCCTCTAGCCATTCAAGGATCCTACAATGACATGGCAAAGCAAACAAAGCATGGCAAGTATAAAATACTAAGGTATAAAATACCCAAGTGTTAAGCCCAAATTGTCATTTCTAGGATTGAACCCATTTTGCCTTAATGCCAATTATCCCCCTAGTGTGTCAAAAACCTAAAATGGCACATCATGACTTCTAAGACCTAATTGTGCCAATTTGTTTGATTTTTCAACTTCCATAAATTATATTGGCACATCCTAAAATCTTTTAGGATTATAATCAAAATACATTTCCAAGGTACCCATGACCTTGAAAATGACCTAAGGTGCCACATTTACCATGGTTAGGTTAACTACCCATCCATTTAAGGTTGATATACCTAAACCCATCTAGTGTGAATCGATCACGCTCCTAGGAACCCAATACATATTGGAGCTCCTTGGGTTAATTAGGTATTCATTAGGAATAACTTCCCTAGATATCCTCCTAATAACCCTCCTAGGCTTAGAAGCCTTGGTCATTTGGGTCTTGCCTAGGTCAACTCTAGAGGTAGCCCTTTGACCTTCTTAATGGCTTCCCTAGGTTTCCTTGAAACCCTAGCTACTAGGCATCTACCTTGGTTACCCTTAGGGATGACTTCCCTAGCAACCTTGGTTTTCCTAGACCTAGGTTGTGTTCCATAATTGAATGGAACATTATGATAAGTTTTCTTGGGCTTAGGGTTTTCCCTTGGATGGTTCTTGTTTCCTAGGTCTTTGACTTTGACTCCTAGACCCTAGGCTTTGACTATTTGACCCTTGCATTTGATTTTGCTTTCTAAGGGTCTTTTCCATTTTCTCAAGTCTTGACCTCAAGACTTGATTTTCTAACTCTAATTGTCCAATTTTTAATTTTTCATCTATTCTTTGGACATTGTTTCATTTCTTAGGTATATGCCTACCCTTCTTAGGGTTAATGCTTAAATGGTCTTCTACTTTCCTAATGGATTCCCTAGGTAGGATTGTTCTAGGGACAACTGTCCCAAATTTCTCCTTATTTGAACTGTTATATGATTTTGCACCTAGACAATAAACTTTATTTCTACTAGCATGCTTTTGTTCATGAGAAATAGAAAGATTATTAACATAACTCCTAGTATGCTTTTTGACATAAGTTGAAGGTGCATTATTAAAATATACCTTAGGGTTATCCTTAACTCCCCCTACATGTGTAGCTCCTCCTTTCCCTTTCTTCTTCCCTCTAGGGCATTAACTCCTATAGTGGCCTCATTGTTGGCACTTGAAGCACACCACGTGCTCCTTACTCTTCCTCATTGGGGTTCCGGCTTCATTTGACTTCTCTTGACTTTTAGGAGCCGGTGGAGTCTTCTTAACTCTTTTTGGACACTTACTCTTGTAGTGTCCTTGCTCCCTACACTCAAAGCATATAATATGAATTTTATTTTTAATCAAAATGCTTGAGTTACCTTCCATGGTAGGGGAATCCTGAGCTTCCTCTTCCTCTCGAATGGAGGTAGATGGTTCTTCTTGTTGCTCCGGTATTGAAGATGCCCTAATCTCTTCCCCCTCAATCCTAGACGTGGAGGTTTCTCCTACTTCTTCCTCTTCTTCCATTGATCCCGATCCAGATGTTGATTCTCTATCAACTTCTGAATTCTCACTTACTTGTGAGGATGATGTGCTTGCTTCCTCGATCTCCTCCGATTGAGTCGATGAGCACTCTTCGGCTTCTTGTGATTGTTCTTCACTTGAAGCCGGTGATGGTCCTTCTTCTTGGACCGGTGATGAACCTTCATGGAGCTTTGCCAATTTTCTCCAAAGCTCCTTGGCATCTTGATATTCACTTATTCTAGACAAAATATCATTAGGTATCAAACCTTCTAGAAGTTTTGTTACCTTGACTTCGGTCTTGAACTTAAGACGTTGCTCTTGGGTCCACTTCTTCAACTTCAAGACGTCTCCCTTCTTATTCCTAGGTGGTTCAAAACCTTTCATGATGATGAACTAATCTTCTATGCTCATCATCAAGAATGTCTCCATTCTAGCCCTCCATGTCGAAAAATCTTCTTGGTCATATGGTGGCGGTGTGTTGATGTCCCATCCTAGTTTTTTTGAAAATCCATCTGCTTGCCCTCTAGCACGTTTGCTCCCTCGGATGTGAAGCCAGTGAAGAGCAATCTTGCTCTGATACCAATTGTTAGGACCTCAGTGGCCGCTAGAGGGGGGTGAATAGCGCATTTGTCATTGATGGAATTTGATCGCGTTCGTCTCTACAACACTTGGTAATGCAGTGGAATATATAATAACAAAAGTAAATACAACACAAGCATAAAAGACAACATGATATAATGTGGTTCAGAATCGAATGGTTCTTACTCCACGGATTGGGCTCATAAGAGCCCTAGCAATGCCAAACACCACTAAACAATAAACTCTCCTTCTCGGAACAATCTGGAGGTGGAAGAAACCTCTTACAATAGTTCTTACAATAATAAGAAATGAATACAAGTTTATTACAATGAAATACAACAAAATAATGCAAAGAAAACTTTACAAACGATCTTTTGGAAGCTTGCTTGTTTGCTTGCTTGAGTTGCACTTGGAGACCCCGAATTACACCAGCAATTTGCCCCAAAACTCCTCAAAGAACCATGGCAAAAGTCCTCCCCACGAGATGCTTTTATAACCTGCATTCGGGCTAGATTTTCGCCTAGCAGTCGACTGCTCGGGACCATCAGTCGACTGCTCTTATAGTCGTTGTCTCACAACGACACGATCCACGTTGGATAAGTCCAATGGATACACCATTAGTCGACTGATCATGCCCATCAGTCGATTGATGCACAGGCAGTCGAGTCGCTGGTCGAACCTGCCTCGCATTTATGATTTTTTTTCTCAGCATCAGTCAACTATCCAATTTGCAGTCGACTGATTGGCTAGTCGAGGCAGCACCTCGACTAGCGCCTTGCATTTGAGGTCGCCTAGCCGAAGCCAGTCGAGGTGCCCTTGCGTCTGTGGCCACCGCTCAACCGTAGTCGATTGCTAGTCAACTCACATCAGTTGACTGATCATAATATCAGTCAATTGATAACCTCATCGATGAGGTTTTAGGTGTCCCCATACTTGCTAGACAACCCTTAGCCTAGACCTAAGCCTTCTAGCCACCTCTGTCAGCCTCACGTCTATCGGATCCCTCCAAGTCATCCATGACTTGTCCATCCATACATTAGCCTTCAGGTGCTTCCATCAGCTATTGTCATGCTAATGTGGTCTACACCGCTAAGGCACATTGGACTTACGCTGCCAAGACTCCTCTTGGACTTTATGTCGTCAACCATTGGACTTATGCTACCAAGACTCCACCTTTGGACTTTACGCCGCCAATATCAAACCCCTTGGACTTTCCTTGCTAACCCATGTTGGACTTTCCATTTGCCAAGACTTAAGCTTGGACTTTCCCTTGCCAACCCATGTTGGACTTTTCATACCAAGTACTCAAGACTTGGACTTTCCCTTGCCAAGACCCATGCTTGGACTTCTCATGCCAAGTACTCAAGACTTTGACTTTCCCTTGACAATCACATTGTCATACATTTTGTTGAACATCAAAATATCGCTCGAGTCAAACTCGAGTCTGGTCAATCGTGACCTTGGCCAATTGCACCAATATAGACATTATATGTAAAAACACCTTCATCTCATTGTTGTTTCAGCTCTACAATCAGTGGTTGCATGTAAACATCTATTAACTTCTTTGAATTTTATGGGATAGGAACAATCAATGTTAAAAACATATATGGTGTTTTCATACACATACCGAGTAGAAGATTATACGGAGTTAAGATAACTGGCTAACAAAAATAAGTTCTTCCTGATTTGCCAAACATAGCAAATCCATCAGTATAGAGACCTAATATAATGTTTCAAGTCTCCTTCACAAACTCAGGATATGTTCTATCAAAATTTTTCCACGTCTTTGCATCTAATGGATGAAACATTAGCCCTTCCTTTGTTTCATGATTTGCATGTCAAGTCATGTGTTAACTAGTCACCTTTGATGCATAAAACCTTTATAATCTAGGAGTTAAAGGCTAATAAAATATTTGTTTATGTGATTTACATTGCTTATTACCACCCAACCTCCTGGTACTCTTGTACCTACATAAATTACAAATTTTACAAATATTTGTATCTACATTATCTCCCCAATATAGCATACAATCATCTCTATAAATATCAATTCTTTCTACCGGAAGACCTAATTCTTTTACAAATTTTTTCATACTGTAGAAATAATTGGGCATTATATGATCATGCGATAATACTTCTCCAATAACTTAAACAAAATCATTAAAATGATCTTCAAACACATTATACTCTACTTTAACATTCAACAACCTTGCAGTTAGAAATAATTTAGTGTGATTGTCACAACCAGATGAAATGGGTTCATCTGTAGCTCTCAATAATTCTTGAAATTGGATATATGAATCATTTGCATTTTCATCAACACATGTTACTTCTACCTCCTCCAACGGTGATATATAACTGGTATACATTTGTTCAAGTATTTGAGAAAAACTAGAACTTACAGTGCTCAGTTCGGGAAAGAAATTCTTACCCACTGCATCAATTATTATCCTCTGATATGGATTTAATTGATCATAATATCTCTCATCCTCACTAACTGACATTTGTATGTTTTTTCCATTCACTTAATCGGATATGAACGGTTTACTATGACATGTCCAATTATAATAATTTAGGATAAAACCAAATCTACAAAGAAGTTCTCGAACATTATCACACGGTAAAAATTTACTATTATCATATTTTTTGCAAGGGCACCTTAACTTATCTCATCCATAAACTCAACATTACTACAGAAAAAATTTAAAAATTATTCCAGACCAATAATAAACTCATCCTTTAAAATCTGATATTCAGGTAAGTTCTTTTTATACATCCAAATCCTTTCATTCTCCATTTTCCCTATTTTCAAATTTATATCAAAGATTAATTCTATTCTGATAATTTTGCATCGATAAATAATTGAATAACTAATTTATTTCCCAAACAAATTTTTTAATTAATACAAATCTATTTTTGGTATGATAATGAGTTATAGACTATAAAATATCAAATTAATAATAAATTTTTATAGTAAAAGAAATATATAAAAATAAACATTATATATATTATACGATGATAAGTGTAAAAATTTTGAATAGAGAGTATCGTCACTGGTGGAAGCAATATATAATGAGTTGATCAACAAAATCCTTTGTGTACGTGTCGATCACCTGATCAAAGACGAACAACCATGTGAAAAATTAAACCTATAGAAGACAAAGCATTAAATTAAATTTTGTACAATTTATATAAACCATTAAAGGGAGACAACATGACCATAAAAACCCTTATAAGAGTGACACTTGTTGGTGCAATCGACTTAGGTCACAATTGACCAGACTTGAGTTTGACTCGAGTAGTGTTTTGATGTTTGACATTGATGTCTAACAATGTGTTGGGGAGATTGTTGGTGCAATCGACCCAGGTCATGTTTGATATTTGACAATGGTTTGACCATTGTCATGGGAAAGTCCAAGCTTGAGTCTTGGCATAGAAAGTCCAACATGGGTTGGCAAGGAAAGTTCAAGCGTGGGTCTTGGCAAGGGAAAGTCCAAGCTTGAGTCTTAGCATGGAAAGTCTAACATGGGTTGTCAAGGAAAGTCTAAGCATGGGTCTTGGCAAGGGAAAGTTCAAGCTTGAGTCTTGGCAATTGGAAAGTCCAAGGGGAATATTGGCGGCGTAAAGTCCAAGGGTGGAGTCTTGGCTGCATAAGTCCAATGGTTGGCAACATAAAGTTCAAGCGGAGTCTTAGCAGCGTAAGCCCAATGTGCCTTAACGGTGTAGACCACATTAACATTATAATAGCTTATGGAAGCACCTAAAGGCTAGCGTATGGATGAACAAGTCATGGATGACTTGGAGGGATCTGATAGGCGTTAGGCTGACGGAGGTGGCTAGAAGGCTTAGGTCTAGGCTAAAGGTGATCTAGCAAGTATAGGGCACCATACTTGGGGTTGAACCTCATGTTTGAGGTTATCGGTTGACCGAGGCTTTATACCGGTCGGATAGTCAAGTGTTTGACACTTAGAAACCGAGTCGACACTCAACAGTCGACTGGGATTATGGTCGGTTCGATTGTTGTGAGTCGAATAGTGCTCAACTGATCATTAGATCAGTCGACTGATGGTTTAGTCGTGAGCACAGAATGCTCCGTAGCCGACTGGGCAGTCGGCTATGGGTGTTGGCAGTCGACTTCCAATGTTGGCAGTCGACTAATGAGAGTTCCGTTGGAACTTTTCCAGCATTGATCGAGTTGTTGTCTCACAACAATAGTGTTGGCAATCGACTGGGGCCTTATGGCAATCGACTGTCAAGCAAAAATCCAGCACGATACAAGTTAAAAGGAGTTGTTCGTGGGAGATTCGGCCAATGGTTCTTTGGGAGCTTTCTTGAGGCGTTTTGAAGGCAAAGTGCAGGTGAATTTCAGAGTTCTTCAACCTCATCCAATCAACCAACAAGCAAAGCGCTCAAAACCTAGTTTGTAAAGTGTTCTTTACATTTCAGTTGTATTTTGCTTGTATTTCATTTTATTACTATTGTAATTACTTGTACGAGGTTTCTCCACCTCCGACGTGTTATCGAGATGGAGTATTTGTGATTAGTGGTGTTGTTCGCATCGCTAGAGCTCGTTTGAGCTCAATCCATGGAGTATGAACCATTCGGTTCCAAACCACATTATATCGTGTGTCTTGTGAATTTTGTTTTTATTATTATTATTATTCGGCTGTGCGCTAACACGATTTGTAGAAACGAACGAATTCGTCAAGCGAACAATGTCAAATCGCTATTCACTCCCCCTCTAGCAGGCGTACAGGTCCCAACAAGTGGTATCCGAGTGGGTCGCCCTTCATCGGCTTCGCATCCGAGGGAGCAAACACGCTAGAGGGAAGAAGATGGATTTCCAAGAAAGATTGGGTGATGACATCAACATTCCACCGTCCTTCGACCGCGAAGATTTTGTGTATTGGAAAGGTAGAATGATGCACTTTCTAATGTGTGACTTTGACAATTGGATTAGTGTTTTAGTAGGTTTCGACACTCCAAAAGACAAAGAAGGAAGAAAATCAAGAAGAATAATTTGAACCAAGACCAACTTCGATATTACAACATCAATAATAAGGTAATGGGTATATTTCTTAATGTAATTCCTAATGATATTTTGATCAAGATAGGAGATTTCAAATATGCCAAGGAGATATGGAGCAAATTGACAAAATTCCATGAAGAGTCTCACTCAAACCAAGAAGATAAGGAAGAGGAGAAAGAGAGCTCATCCTCACAAGAAAGTGAGGATTCAGAGGTCGAGGAATTTTCGACATCTGAGGAGGAAGAGAAGGTAGAAGAAGTAGAGGAACCCTCCACCTCTAGGATTGAGGGGGAGGAGAGATCACCTTCCATGTCGGAGAAAGAAGAAGAGTCATCTACCTCTGGTCGAGGAAATGAAGAATCAACTCCGGTTCCCACCATTGAGCTAGGTAACTCAAGCATTTCGGTTAATATTAAAAATCATATTATATGCTTTGAGTGTAGGGAAGTAGGACATTACAAGAGTAAATGTTCTAAAAGAGTCAAGAAAAGTCCTTCGACACCAAGTCAATGAAAAAGTCAAGAATGCTGGTGCCCCAATGAGAAAGGGCAAGGAGCACGTGGTGTGCTTCAAGTATCACCAAAGAGGGCATTATAGGAGTCAATGTCCTAGGGGAAGCAAGAAGGTCAAAGAAGGAGCATCACTAGTAGGGGGAGCTTCTAAGGTAAATCCTAAGGTATATTTAAATAATGTTCATTCTTTAAGTTATAGGCAAAAGCATGCTAGAAATAATTTTAACAATCTTACTATTGTACATGAAGAGCATGCTAGAAATAAACACTATTGCTTAGGTGCCAAATCATACAATATTAAGAATAAAGAGAAATTTAGGACTAATGTCCCTAAGCAAATTTTACCTTAAGGCAAGTATTAGGAAGATAGAAGATCACCTAGGTATCAACCCTAAATGGACTAGACATATGCCCAGAAATAAGAATATCTCAAAAGTTAATGAAAAATTAAAAATTGAGATATTAGAAAAGGAAAATCAAGTCTTGAGGTCAAGACTTGAGAAAATGGAAAATACCCTTAGGAATATACAAGATCAAATTAAAGGGTCAAATGATCAAAAATCTAGGTCTAAGAGTCAAAACCTAGGGTGTAAAAGGCAAGAACCATCTATGAGGCAAGGTTTGGGTCACAAGTCTATGTCCAAGAAGGTAATGTCTACTTATCACAATGTTCCATTTGACTATGGAACACAACCTAGGTCTAGGAAACCCAAGGTCACTAGGGAAGTCATCCCTAAGGTTGACCAAGGTAGATGCCTAGTGGCTAGGATTTCAAGGAAATCTAGGGAAGCCACTAAGAAGGTTACAAGGGGAGTTACCCCTAGAGATAACCTAGGCAAGACCCAAATGACCAAGACTTCTAAGCCTAGGAGGGTCATTAGGAGGGTATCTAGAGAGGTCATCCATAGCGAATACCTAGTAAACCCAAGGAGCTCCAATAGGTATTGGGTTCCTAGGAGTGTGATCGATTCACGCTAGATAGGTTTAAGTGTGCCAACCTTGAATGGATGGGTAGTTAACCTAACCATGGTAAAGGTGGCACTTTAGGTCATTTTCAAGGTTATGGATACCTTGGAAATATGTTTGAATTTAAATCCTAAAAGATTTTAGGATGTGCCAATATTATTTAAGAAGTTTGATAAATTGACACAATTTAGGTTTAAAGGTTGAGATGTGCCATTTTAGGCCTTTGGCACACTTGGGATAAGCTAATAATATGGTAAAATGAATTTAATTCTAACAAATGATAATAAATATTAAAATTTAGATATTATATACCTTTACTTTTTATTTGTCATGTTTAATTTGTCATATACCATGTCATGACATCATATCTACTTTTAATTATATAATATGTTATGATCATGCTTAGGATTAAGGTTAAATGTCATGTATGCTTAGATTCCATTTTATACCATGACATCATGATTATGAGCACATTCTTATTTATATCATCATTAATGTCATAATCATTCGTGCATTAATAAAAATTGAGTTAAGGATAATTGACATTACTTGAAGTTTCATGTATAAGGGAATCAAGTAGTGTTGCCTTAGAAAATGCATGAAACCCTAGTTTATGAGAACAAAACTCATATCTCACATCACATTGACATGTATGTATATTGATACACTCTAGATACATGTGAGGTGCTAGGATATGAGTTAAGTTCAAGGTGCATAGTTTTTGCATCTAGATGAACTCAAACTCATCTTATATTATTGAGGGATCATTAGGAAAGTTAATGTGCAAGTCATGTGCATTGAGCCCAAAGGAAATAATCCAATATAAGGTTTTAAAAATATTTTTAAATCATTTTGAAAAATCTTGGTGTAATCTATCTTTTGATAGAAGTCACCATTGATGATATTGATACAAAGAGGGCTCAAACAATGAAGTTTTTTTTCACTTTTGAACTTTGTATCAATTTCTCTATTTTATAGGTAAATTATTTTTCCAATATTTTTCACCCATTGTATTGCTTATAAGTAATGTACCTATAAATTTTCATGATTTTTCAAAATACGTAGAATTACTTATAAATTTCTAAAGTTCAATTTCTGAAATTGAAATTCGAAAATTTCAGTTATCAGTCAACTACCTCTTAATGGTAGTCAACTGATAACTATCAGGAGTCGACTGTCAGGTCTGATTTCGGGTTAATAAGATTTGTTTAGCCTGATTTCAGCTATGGTAAGACTCCCTAACCACTCCTAACCCTAGGATATGCTTTGGAAAGCATTAGAAAGGATGAAAATCCATTGGATATGCATTAGGAGAGTTGTTAGGGTAATGTATCAATTATAAGGTGTGGGAAAGTTCAATGTTGAACTTTTAATCTTATTTTTGATGGTTTAGTGTTCCTATAGGCTTAGGGACTCTCCAAGGACATTGTTGGTGCAATGGTCAAGGGGGAGCAAGTCTTTAGGGGGAGGTATCCATCATGGGATGATGGATGTATATTCTTCCTTGTAAGGGGGGAGAATTGGGAATGTGAAATGCCCAATTTAGAAATTGGAAGAGTTTGTAGGAGTGCCTCTCTTGAGTGATATGGAACTTATAACTAGGAAGAGTAAAGACATCCTAGATACTTTTTTTCCCAAGGGAGAGATTGTAAGATCTCATTGGGATATGAGATATTGATCTCCTTGGGAAGAACCTTTTTGATGTATGTCAAAAATGGGAAGAAAGTGAAACTACCCATTTGGGATAATTGGTAAGGAGAGTTGAGTTAGGGTTTAGGCCTAACTCAAGGGTGTTTTTATCAAACATCAAAAATGGAGAGATTGTTGGTGCAATCGACCTAGGTCACGATTAACCGGACTCGAGTTTGACTCGAGTAATATTTTGATGTTTGACATTGATGTCTGACAATGTGTTAGAGAGATTATTGGGGCAATCGACCCAGGTAATGTTTGATGTTTGACGATGGTTTGATCATTGTCATGGGAAAGTCCAAGCTTGAGTCTTGGCATGGAAAGTCCAACATGGGTTGGCAAGGGAAGTCCAAACATGGGTCTTGGTAAGGGAAAGTCCAAGCTTGAGTCTTAGCATGGAAAGTCTAACATGGGTTGGAAAGGAAAGTCCAAACATGGGTCTTGGCAAGGGAAAGTCCAAGCTTGAGTCTTGGCATGGAAAGTCCAATATGAGTTGTCAAGGAAAGTCCAAGCATGGGTCTTGGCAAGGGAAAGTCCAAGCTTGAATCTTAGCAATTGGAAAGTCCAAGGGGAATATTAGCGGCGTAAAGTCCAAGGGTGGAGTCTTGGTTGCATAAGTCCAATGGTTGGCGGCGTAAAGTCCAAGCGGAGTCTTGGAAGCATAAGTCCAATGTGTCTTAACAGTGTAGACCACATTAACATGACAATAGCTGATAGAAGCATCTGAAGGCTAACGTATGGATGAACAAGTCATGGATGACTTGGAGGGATCCGATAGGCGCAAGACTGACAAAGGTGGCTAGAAGGCTTAGGTCTAGGCTAAGGGTGGTCTAGCAAGTCTGGGGATACCATATTTGGGGTTAAACCTCATGTTTGTGGTTATCGATTGACCGAGGCTTTATACTGATCGGATGGTCAAGTGTTTGACACTTGACAGCCGAGTCAACACTCAGCAGTCGACTGGGGTTATGTCCGGTTCGACTGCTGTGAGTCGACTAGTGCTTGACTACCGTTTAAGGGCTAAAAAGGCATGACAGTCAACTGATCATTGGATCACTCGACTGATGGTAGTCGACTGCCATATATGGCAGTCAACTGATGATTTAGTCGCGAGCACAGAATGCTCTGTAGCTGACTAGGCAATCGGCTACGGGCGCTGGCAGTCGACTGCCAATGTTGGCAGTCGACTGATGAGAGTTCCGTTGGAACTTTTCCAACGTGGATCGAGTCATTGTCTCACAACAACAGTGTTGGCAGTTGACTGAGGCCTTATGACAGTCGACTGTCAGGTGAAAATCTAGTCTGATGCAGGTTAAAAGGAGATGTTCGTGGGAGACTCGGCCAATGGTTCTTTGGGAGCTTTCTTGAGGCGATTTGAAGGCGAAGTGTAGGTGTATTTCAGGGTTCTTTAACCTCATCCAAGTAATCAACAAGCAAAGCGCTCAAAACTTAATTTGTAAAGTGTTCTTTACATTTCAGTTGTATTTTTTTCGTATTTCATTTTATTACTGTTGTAATTACTTATACGAGGTTTTTCCACCTCCGACGTGTTGTCGAGAAGGAGTATTTGTGATTAGTAGTGTTGTTCGCATCGTTAGAGCTCGTTTGAGCTCAATTCATGGAGTAGGAACTATTCGGTTCCGAACCATATTATATCGTGTGTCTTGTGCATTTTGTTTTTGTTATTATTATTATTCCGCTGCATGCTAACATGATTTATAGAAACGAACGAATTCCGCTGCTTAACATCGTCGAATACTATTCACTCTAGCGGCGACAATGTCCCAACAATGTACCGCTGGTCGAGGCGACTCGCATGGGGGCAAGGGGAGGAAGAGGCCGCAAGGGGGGAGGGGGGGGGGGGGTAATGGCCTTGCGGCTTGGGGCCCTTGTAGTCCAGAGCACAGGCTGGCCACGAGCTAGGTGTCGCCCTAGCAGGGGGTGTCACCCTGCAGGAGGCATCGTTATGCCCGTTAAACCCCCATAGGGGGTGTGTGGGGGCATCACCCCCGCAGGGGGCGTTGACCCTACGACAGTCGGTGTCAGCCCACTGAGGGCGATGCTGACGCCGATTCAACAATTTACCATCGGATTCGATGGTGGATCACCATATTGAGTGAGAAAGATGGGGAGAGCGTACCTCGGTGTGGACGACAGTGGGATGATCATGAGAAGGGAGAGGGGGAAGAATTATATGAGAATTCGGTGATGAAAAAATTTTGTTGCAAATATCGTCGCAAATTTACAACGAAAGATAAAATTCATCGTAGAATTGGTGATAAATTTCAAATCCGTTGCAAATTTAGCGACGAATTTCATATTCATTGTAGAATTTGGGATGAATTTAAAATTCATCGCAAATTCTGCGACGAAAGATAAAATTCATTGTTGATTTAACGACGAATATAAAATTCGTCACAAACTTTGCATTTTGTATTTCGCCAATAATTGCCTTATTTTTTTCCCCAATAATTGAAAAATTCTGACAAAATTTTTTCGTCGGAAAATTTATTAAAAAAATTTGCAACGAATTCTAGATTCGTTGCAAATTCTACAAGGAATTCTTATTTTGTCACAATTAATAATTTATGACAAATTTAATTTTCATGGTAAATTTGACGACGAAAGTTAAATTTATTGTAAATTTGACATCTAGTATATATTTTGTTGCTAATTTTGCAATAAAAATTTTTTATTGTAAATTTCATTACTAATTTAGAACGATTCAATAATTCAGCATCGAATTCATTATATATTTACAATAAATTATTATCATTGTTAAAATTCGTTGCTATTTTAATATATTTTTATGTGTCAGTGACACATAATTTTCATAAAAGGTAAATGCATTTATAAGTGAGTAAAATGTACAATGTTAGTCAAAATTATTTATTTATTCTTAACGAAGTATCTGGACAGGCGAATTTAGCTAGGCCGATATACATGGTATATTTATATTTTCTTGAATATTAATTTTACATCAAAATTCTCTCCTTCAAGCATATGTGAACATCATTGTCATGGTTTTGAATGACATGACGATTTACTAAGCCTTAATCAACTTGTTAGCTTAGCTTGCTACCTCGCTCAGTAGAAGAGTCCTTGGGTAAGCTAGCTATAATATGTAATCTTGAGTTGATTATGTATAGGTGAAGATGAATAGATTATGTATGTATGCGTATATATCTCATTACCTTGTGTACAGCGTCATGCGATCGAGGTGTGCAGTCCAATTTTGATTACCTACTATTGATTGATCCTTCCATCTCATCAATGTCGATGAGATGGCCCCGCGAGAAAAGATCAGTGGCTAGCGTATACAGAAAGTTACACAAATGGACAACGGATCAATCCCTCACAAAAGCGAGTTCCGTCCCTCCATGCACTGGTTACTAGTCTCAAGGGCCAAAGATTTACCATGATTTAATTACCTCCCTTACGATGGCCCGGGGGCGGGCTGGTAGAGGCCGCTAGATTGACGGTTCCAACCTTTTGCACAAATATCGATGAGATGGAAACTTCCCCGAGGGATATCTTCGGACTACGCACGAGCAAACTCATATAGTCTTTTGAGTATCCTCAATTTAATTCTCAACTATAATATATTATAAAATATTTTTTTTAATGAAATGAAAAATTTTATAACGTTAAATTGTTGGATTGTCCACTATGAATACTTCTAAATTTATCTTAGTGATCCATCAAAAATCTTTATAAGATCGAATCAGTACTCATCCTTTAGATTAGTCAGCTCGAAGAGCTGCATATATTATGTTATACAATTTATCCGTGAACATCTCTATTGTCCACCGTTTGATCATTTAGGATTTAAGGATTGAACTATAATGTGCACTCGATTGGATGATGAATAATGAAAGTGCTCGCGGATGAATTGTGTGACATATCATTTCTCTATATACTTATGGATACTACGGACGAATTGTGTACCATAACATTTCTAATATATATATTGATAGGCATGCATAGATTACATAGTATATCTAGGATTCGTGCTTTGGGATGGTGCAGTGCAAATAATTAAAAGCGTTTATTGCACTACTATTATACTTTAGAAAAAAAATATGGAATAGTTATATTAGCGGTCTCCATCGTTATTTCTACTGTAGAGTGAGTACATCAAGATCTCATACAAAAGAAGAGGATCGTCGTTGATAATCCAAGATGATGAATTTTTTAAAAATTGATCTATATCTATTACAAATAAATTCTTTTATATTTGTCGAATGAATTATCTCGGTGGACTAATACTATTACACTCTAGCCATCTTGTCATACGTTGTTGTCTTTCGAGATAAGTGCACAAGCTAGCAATGTCACTCCTAAATGGGTTACGTGTACATTCACTTATTAGAGCATCTACAATGCTTGGTTAATGGGGTGTTATAACACTCCAATGGTGTTAAACACCAATATGAAGGGGTGTTATAACACCCCTTCATTCAACGTTGAAAACATCAACGCGTTCAAAACATCAACGCTGCTTCAAATGATCAGGTGGGCCCTTTAGCCCATTTACATGTATTTTTTTATTTTTTTAATTATAAATATTAAAAAATTTATAAATTTTAAAAATTTGAATAAAATTTTAAAAATAGTAAAATTATTTAAAAAAAAATAAGATTATTATTAAAAATAATAATAATAATTTTAAAAATATTTTTAAATTTATTTATTTAATATGATATAATTTTAAAAGGATTGAGTGGAGTGTGGGACCCGTAAGTAATTATTGTTAATGTTAAAAGGAATGTGGATGAAAAAATATATTGTTATAATGAGTATGTGGCAGTGGACCCCATACTTTTTTATGAGGTGGAGGATGTTATAATGGATAAGGGTTGTGGATGCTCTTACGTTTACTAATAATTAATGATAACAACGAAGTATACTATATATATATATATATATATATATATACACAATAAACTTTTTGTCGTGTTGCACGTTTCTTCAGTAAGATTGGATGCGCGGCAGCGATATGGTCAGAGATATGGACAAAAATAGTACAAGAACGACAAAATTGAAAGGTTCGATTTGTTAAAATAAAAATATAATCTTCATAATGACATTTGAATCGAAATCTATTTAACACATATTTACTTATTTTATCACCTCCCATTTTTAACATGACAGGAAAGAATGGTCTACCTCTAGCGCTATGATTTAACATTTGGAACCCTTCATCGTTGGCTTTAGATTAGTAACCATAACTGATTTAATAATAACTTATTATAATAAATCAATTTTAGAGTCTCATTAGAGGTCCAAACAACGTGTACATTAGTAATGATCTCCGCTTGATAGGGGTATAGGTATTTGTCAATCATGGATGTGCCACTATATATATATATATATATATATATATATATATATATATATATATATATATATATATATATATATATATATATATATATCCGGATATTAAATCATTCAATATGTTAACATATATATGAACGAGATTATTGATGATGAAGTCGTATATGTTAAGTAGCTATGTTAATTATATGGACACCCAAGATAATTGTTTTCTTCATAATGTTAAATTAAAGAAGGGAAAAAAATCCTGGAACTTGGCCCTTTTAATTAATTAAATATTAGGAGACGATCAAATGCATTGAGTTAGACAAAACAAAGAGGCCTTGAGAGTTTGATATGATTATTAGAATGATAGAGTAGTGATAATACTATCGTCACAAGACCCTGGCCAAGGGGCAATTGGAGGCGTGTTCAGGGTCTTATAAAGAAAATTTTTCAAAATATACAAGGAAAATGGTCCAATTTTTTATTGAAAAATAAATTTTTTTATTTATAAATTAAAAGGATCCATTTTTATTATTTCGTCCAGGGTTCTAAGATATCGAGGACCAACTCTGATCGTCACGATTTCATTCGTCTTCTAGATGTTGCTCTTTGAAATTTTAAATTGAGTATTTATTCTTTGGATTTCAAATATAAATTTTTAGTGGTGAGATTTGAATCTAATTATGAATTATCCATTGATTGTAGGGGACTCTTCTGATTTATTTTTATATAATAAATGATATTTGTGGGATAGAAAAAATTTATAAAAAAAAATAAAGAGGGGAATGCATGCATTAAATGCACGTCATGGCTAGTATTGTTTGCACTTTGCAGAGAACAGTGGCATGCACCCACCCAGCAGCAGCAGCTGGCTTCCTAGCTGCCAGTTCCATGGCCATAGCCCATGGGAAGGAACAACGAGATGAGCCATGCAGGGATCAATACGTCTGCACGGAAAAGCAAGTCCTTCGTCCATGCAGCTACCTGCAGACACGTCGTGTCACCCTCCAGACCCTGCATCCTCCGTCCCTTGCAATGACATGCAGCACGTAGCTAATCAGTCTACCTGCCCCCACGGACCCATAATTTCCGGGCTACTCTACCAGCTCCATCTCTCTTTCTTTCTGACAATGCTTGACCCTGACACCATATCGACTCTGGGAGCGCTAAGAGAGTCATGATGGTAAAGACAGACACTGGAGATGAGATACATGAGAGTTATGATAAGTCAGTTGGGCATGCCTTTTCTTTTCTTTTCTCTTCTCGCTGGCGAATGAAAATGGGTACCATTCTTTAATGATTTGGCAGCCTCCCAACTCATGATCTTGATTTAATTTAACGTAATTGATGTGCACATACGATAGGGTTTTTCAATTCCTTGGAGGGGGTCCTAACTACTGTTTACTGGAACGGGAGAAAAGGAACATCTCTCGGATCTTTTCTGCTTTTGAAGTCTTGAAGATATAGGAAGAAAAGATATACAGTGAAACAAAGAGAGCATCAAAAGCTGCAAATGCTAGCTGCTGTATCCCGCTTTATCTTTTATCATCAAAGAAGACATAGGATTTCTTTCTTTTCTTTTTTTTTCTCTCTCTTTATTTTAATTAAGCGAGTTAATTAGATAGATAGGATTGTTTGTCAAATGTGTAAGAGTTCCAATTCACTTTCAAGCTAATAAAAGACCGTTATAAGCACCTTATTTATGTCGTATAGTTATCAACTTCACCATTAAAATTTCACTTTGGCTCAGAGTTTTAAAATTTTCATTTTCACTTTAGCTGTAATTAGGGTGTAAAAATTAATCATGCCTTGATAAAAGTTGAGGATGGATGCATGAAATTGATTAAAGTAGTGCTGAGTAGCACCTTGAGCCTTTGAATTCTAGTTAATCTCTAAGCCTTTGAGCCACAACTTATTCTCATTCAGTCACAATCTTCACAAATTTCATCGGCATTCTATCAAATCCTTATAAAATTTATACATACATCAGTAACAAAAACATATTTAGTTTAAATTATTTTACAAACATATTAAAATATCTTAATCAAATATACTTATTTGCGATATAATTGCACTAATAGATAATTTCTTTTCTTTTAAAAATTTCCATGTTAAAGGTTTTTAAATCATCAAAATTTCTTTAATATTTTCAAACCCTCCCAAATTTTACCTCTTCATTATTAGTCCTTTTACTAGTAAACAAGAACATGGTACTTGTCATACTATTATTCGGATAGAAAAATAATAATATATCTTCCTATAAAATGAAAAGATAAGAGTTTAAAATTGTTTTACTTTGCTGCTAAAGTTTTTCAGTTCCTCATCCAAAACTTTTGAAAGCTGAGAGTTAGCTTTATTTGAGAGAATATATTTATCCTGCAACATTTATAACTGTTCAAAGCGCATTTTACTTTCCAACTTTATTGAAATCATTTTTTCTTGATGAAGTTAATTAGCACAGCTAGGTTTTTAGATTAAGAAAAAAACTATTTAGTGAATTTAAGTTCATTATTATTATTATATATATATTATGGACGTATGCTTTTGCATCTTTTCATATATTAGTGGCCTAACTAATTTTACAATATACATTCATTTCAATAACTTATACTAGTATTCATAAAACTAAAATTAAATTTATATAAAAGTTCAACAGATAATATTAATGTGCGTGGTATCCTAACTCAAAATTTTAGGAAAAAATCAATATAAAATTAGACTTTATGTAATGTGATCTATTTATTATATTTTATCTCCAGTAAACAAAATTTATGGAATTCTTTTTTACCCAAAGTATATTAAAACACTGCATGTGGTGTTTGGTCAACTTCTAGTCAATGTCAGATGAACGCATGCCATGTACACACATCAACACTTGATTAAATGTTGTCGTTGACAAGTCAAGTTTCAATGCCCGTGCTTAATTTTAATCTTTGGGTCAAACTTGTTTGAATTTGTATCATTTGAAAGTTAGTGAATTATTGGATTCAATTCACATGAATCCATAAGAAAAAATATGATTAATATTTAAATTGACTTGTACTTTACAAGATTAGCAAGGTTACTGACAAAATGCATGGAACATTAAGGGCTGTGAATGGACAGATGAAGCGCATCAGTGAAAGACAAACCCAACTTCAACAAGATTAATTGTGCACTTGTTAAACTTTAACAAGATTAATTGTTCATATTATGTTTTTCCTAAATATTGTTATGTGATATAATTAAAGGGGTTTGGGAATATAATTGGGCCTGCATGATTTGATTTCTCCCCTGTTTTTCATTTGTTATACTCTCCTTAGTTTAATTCCCTATGTGTATTAGTTGGTATGACAATAATATTAACTAGTGTGAAAATTATTTTCATATCATACAATATTAAGTGAGATGGATATGATATTATCAGTTTAAGCAACTATTCAAGTCTAATAGAGTTTATAAGCCTTTTAGGATAAACATCAGGTTTGTACCATAAAGTATTTACACATCAAACATAATCACTTTTCATGATATAATGAATATCAAAACAATTAAAGTTTGCGTTGCAAATATCATGTTTGATTTGCAACAAAAATATCATTGCATACTCTTCTTTATTTTTCAAAATATTTGCAACAATGACAAATTAAGGACAAATTACGTTCTATTTGTATTCATGTTTGAAGCATTCCGCTTCTGAATCATATTATACAGTATGATTAGTAAATTTAACATATTCTCTGCCTAGTGTTAAAAGCAATTCAGTGTTTACTCTAAAATCACTATGAATTCAGAATTTCCACAATTGTAAAATTAAGTTAAAACTCATGTATCACTAATTAGATGTTAATAGACATCTTGATGACAATCGAAACAGCTATAGTTACATGGACATACATAGAGAAAGGAAATAATTAATAACACATGCATGAGAGCTTAATTTACTGCGAGTATTAAATGGTTTTGAAATAGAAATATAATTTTTAGAGATCATCCTAGTCAGGTTTGCCAACAAATAGATGCATGCAATAATCGAAAATCTTTTCTCCATCTCCTCTTTGCAATTCTTCCTTGAATTCTAGCAAGGCCCTATATATGTGTGTATGTATTTATTCAGTGTGGCCTCCCCAATGTGATCTCAAGGTTCAGCTTGTTTAGGTTCATTGTCTGTGAAAGGCTTGATGGATCCAATTCTGTAAGCATTTCCAACGTTTTTGTCGTTTCCATATGATCCTGATCATGCCAGAATTATGAAACAATGATGCTACCTTCAAATTACATGTGTTAGAACAATATCTTAGCTTAAAGGTACGATTCTTAAAGTATCTCAATTGATCAGTGATTCCTCCGCATGAAACATTTTCTTTTTCAAGAAACTTAAATACCATTAGTACTTTTGAGAGTTTTTTTACTTTTTCTGTTTTTTTTTACAAACAGTTATATTTTGATCCTTTCTTATCTGCAATTATATATGTACTTATAAACAACTGATATTATTGAAGATCTTTCATAAGTTTCGACATAAGCTATTCTCAATTATAACTAATATGATTTTATCTAATATTGATCCTCCAATTAAGATATATATGCAACCAAAGGCAATGAGTATTGACTATAAAATGTATATTAAATGCTCTCTAAATCATTTGGCTAATTGGCTTAGTGGTTAACGCACATAAATAATAGTTCCATTATTCTTCTTTTTTTATTCATATGAGTGAAAGGTCAATAGTTTAGATACCATATAAGACTTCATGCTCTTCCCTGTAGTACTGGAACTACTTGTCGTGCCATTGCAGCAGCTTTTCCTGTTGCTCATAATGCAGAGAATAATGTTATTTTTACAGATGAATATATATTTAGCAAATAATTTGATGCTATGACCCAACAGTTGATATTTTAAGTATTTCCCAGATGAAACAGCAAAGAAGTTTCAGAAAGCAATCTTATATGATACATTTCAGACATGGTGAATATATGCTGTTCTTTGAAAGGCATATAAGGGGATCGGATCACAAAATGAGCCAGACTTCCGCATTTTTATTTATTTTCCTTTTGAGGATCGCATAATCATCATAGATATCCAAATCAATCATGATTCATGGACTATTGGAGAAATTAAAGACATGAATGATATTTTGTGGGAGAAAAAAAGAGTTACATGTTCCTATACCTTTTCCAAATTTTGACTTCTATACATATATAAAAGCAAACAAATTGATTAAGAACAAAGCTAGCAAACTTCATCTACCAAATCCCACATGAAAATAAATTAAACATTCATAATTACCTTGGAGGAACGGTATTGCTCCACACGTCACCAATAAGGTCATTATCATCAGAATTCTCTCCTCGTGATAAAATTTCAGATGATCCATCAGGTGGAACTGCAGGGAATCAAGTACAGATTAATGACAAAAACTAAGAGAGATGTTTCTTGTTGCAGTATTTACCTAGAAATACTGATGTGCTTGATTGGGAAATCAAAAAAGGTCCAAAGAAAAACTCAACCTGAAGCAGCTTCTGGCTTGTCAGTGTTCTTCACAGTTCTGTACATCTACAATTAATATATACATTAAAGCCGAATCTACAATATTTTAGTTGCTTATATATCTTTTATTTTATTTTATTTTTATTTTTTGAAAGAAAAAAAGAAGATAGGAGTTCATCTTTGCTTTCCCTAAAGCTTCAAACTTGAAGGATTTCCTGTACACTTATTTTTTTCCACCCTTTTTCTTATGGTAGAATCATCTGTGCATAAAAGCTGTCAAAAATACTCGAGGTACAGATTAAAGAGGGAGGAAATAAATTAGAAGGAATGAAAGGGTATTTAAGAAATCATATTTATTATATGTAAAAGTAAATTTTATGTTTGTGCGTGACATTTATTCAGAGTTATAATTGCATGATGAGCTAAAAGTTGCTGACAACTGATCAGAACTCGGCAACAACGACAATAAGTAGAAAACAAAACAAAAAAACAGGAAGCTGAGGAAAAAACCAAAAGAAAGGCATGATTATTATCCAAGTGGAAGTTCCTGGTACCTGTAAGTGAGATTTCACATGAGCCAAAGTGAGATCCTTGACGTCCATGAGCTCAAGAACCGATTTGGGAGTGGCCCCTGAGCCAAAGATTGGGAGTCAAACAAACAAAAAGGAAAAAAAAAAAAAAAAAATTCTCAACCCTAAAATAAGCTGGTGATTTTAGATATATCAGTCCTTTAATTTCCTTTCTATCTACAATCTGTTTACTTTATAAATTATCTTCACGGCAGAATTCACAAGTTGTCGATCATACTCTCGTGGCCTCCCAGAAGCTCCACAGCGCGGACGAACCGCGCATGCAGATTCGAAGTCCACCGCATCCTCGGCGCTCTCATGCTCCGCCTCGAGACGAACCTCGAGGAAGGCGGGTATCTGGGCGGCAACTGCCCTTGGTTCGCCGCAAGCCCTACAAAACTACGGTCGGTCAGAGGAGGACGAAGGCAAAGAGATCACTGAAGCGGGACGACCGAGTCAATTACCGATCAAGGAAGAAGAAGTCGGGTGATGGTAGATTGGAATCCCCGTCAGAGGCGCCGCCATCTCACGAGTAACGTGCGGCGCCTGGGGGTGGTGGAAGTAAAGGCGGTGTTGTCGGCTGTGCGAGGCGTTAGAAATATCGCTCACGGTGGTGCCGGCGACATTAAGGTCAGAGGTATAGGTGGTGTTGGATTCGAGGGGGGGCTTCCTCGGGAACCCTAATTCCATGGTGTCATCATGCTTCCTCCAACCTGATGTGGAGGTGTTTGGGGGGCTGATCTGAAGTGATAGATCTGGCTGAGGAGAAAAGAACTCCATCAATTTGGTCTGCTACAAGCTCTCCTCCTCCTCCTCCTTCTCCTCCGTTAATAATACATGAGAGAGAGAGAGAGCGCTGTACTTTAGGTTGAATTAAAAATGTGTGGAACATTGAGCCTGTATAGAATGTGTGTATGGTGTCTCTGTCTGGAATTATAGCGATACATAGAGGCAAACAAGTTGTGAAAGCATAAAGTTGATAGCATCGACATGGGGGCCGGGGTAAAATTTGGGAGGTTGATTCATGTGAGTGCTGTGAAGAGAGTGACATCTGAGAGTTGTATCAGATATAGAGAGAAAGGGGAAAACTTTTTTTTTTCTTCTTCTTTCTTTCTTTAGATTCCAAGGCATTTGTCTTCTTGGATGTTCTCTGGGGAAAGATTTGGAATATCTAGTACAAGGTTACTAGCTCGTAGATTGAGAGACTAGTTGTACTTCAACCCAAGGGACTTCTTTTCTCACTGAAATGTGGACTTGACCCTTCAAACAGTACATGTTAGGACTAGTTATCAATATATTTTATTTATTTATACTAGATCGTACCTAAATAAAAATTTTTAAAAAAAATTAAATATACCTTTTTTTTAATTTCTTCCCATGCATTGATTGATGCAAGTTGGATTTAAAAATAAATTTACATGGGTAAATTATTGTTTGTGTTTATACGTACAATACTAGGATGCGTGCATGAGACAAAAATAAAGGATTTTGGATTCCAAAAAAACTCAAACAACAAGTTGATTATGAGTGAAATTTATTTTACAAGCTAATTTTTAAAAATTTGTGTTAAACTTAAATCAGCTTTCATGAATATTCAACTATCTTAACCTATTATTAGTATTTGACACTCCAAAATGACCAATTTGCATTTAAAAAAAATTTGATTTAATTAAAAATTATTTATATTAGAAATTAAATTTAAATGATATATATTCATCTTTCGAGTCATTTTGTAACTATAACCATTTGAGATTGTGTTCATCATTATTTATCATAATTTTTTTATGCGCGATATATATTAGAGTTTGGGAAGTTCCAAGACTGAAAGTGTAAAGATAAGGGAATTCAAAAAAGGGTCAATTTTGTGTAAGACTATTAAGGTGAATTAATTAATTCGTAGAAATAGATGAAAATAAATTTTGGGGGAAATTTTGGAATTGAAGAGTGGAATAAGAAAAAGAAATTTGATGAGAGACTCTATTTGCATTTATTTTTATAATTGAGGTATTTAGATTTTTAATCTGATTATTCCTTTGCAGTGAATGAATTCTATGAAAATATTTTCATTGACTACCAAAATAAATTCAAATAGTGCCGAGGGGATCAGTGGATAATCCAGCGGCGAAATTAATTCGAGCCCCTTTAAAAACTCAAATTCTAAAAGTTTCAAAGAGTGATTCTCTAAAAGAATCGAACTGCTGTGCCTTAAGGGCACTATTTGCTAACTAATTTTCTTAGATTTGGAATTCAATTTGATAAAGAGCATCATAAACGACATGGTTTAGCAAATTAATTACGTAACGTTATTGATACAAAGTAGAGAAAGTAATATAACACGCACTGCTTTACATTCACATCGACACGTGGACTTATTTCAGTTTTAATAATTGAGTACTGTTTTTTGTTTGCTAACAGAAGGAAAACCGATTGTAAAGGATAATTCTATTTTAAGTTTGATATGTTCCGATGGTTTTTTATGATGGGAAAAATATTTTTGTCACTTTTATGTTTAAAAATATTCTAATATTTTTCCAATTTTCCTAGGTGATTTATGAGTAGAATTAATCTACCAAACCATTACATCAAGTTTGAAACCATTTTATTAATATAATAGCTATTATTGCTCAATTTGATAAATATGTTCTAATAATTGCTACAATTTTATATGTTACTCTACCATTAATTTATTCCAATAGTCTAACATTTTACACTATATATATAATTACTTTAGAAAAAATAATTTTTAACCTACATTGTAGGGCGATATAATTAACGTTTGAGGAGATTGTATATCTTGTTAATGATGGCTGCCGACGTACAGAAAAGCATTTTGATTATATTTTCTAATTTCAATTTCTTCAAAATCAAACTTAGCAAAATCTTCAAATTCTATTTTTTTTTATCGCTGGAATTAAACCAAAATAATAAAAGACTCCTCGTATTCTACCTAGAGAAAAATATTATCTTATACAATTTATCTATGAGCATCCATACCTAAGCATTTTCATTATCTATCGTCCAATTTCTTGCATACTATAATCCAATACTTGAACCCTAGCTAAGAGATTAGAAGCTGAATAATAGAGGTGTTCACAGATGCTCACAGATGAATTGTGTAGGATAATATTTCTTATAAATATAAATATTATCTTATACTACTCATCCGTAAGCACCTTCATTATTCACCGTCTGATCTTCTAGAGTTTAAGAATTGAGTTATAGTGCACAAGCGATCGGATGATGAATAATGGAGATATTCACGAAAGCTCATGGATGAATTGTATATGATAATATTTCTATCTACATAGATATCCATAAGATTTTATTTTTTTAGGGCCAAATGAAAATAACCACCATATAAATAATTTCATTTAATTTAACAAACAAAATTCAATTAGTTTTATCTTTTAGGTTTTCACTACAAGAAATCATTAAAATAATGATGAATATTTTGTGACGAGTTATTAATTCATCGCTAAATAATATTAATAGCGACGAAATATTTGATCGTCTGAAATAATAATATAAAAATAGTTTTTATTAAAAAAATAAATAAATAGTTAGTGACGACATATTTTATTTTCGTCACTAACATACTTCATTTAGCGATGAATTTTATAATCCGTCACAAAAAATAAAATCTTAACGATGAAGTATCATAATTCTTCGCTAAGATTATGACATATTTGCGGCGTTTATCTTTATTTATTGCTAATCTTTTTTATAAAAAGATTTTTAATAGTTAAATAATTATTAGGGGCAAAAATTTTTGATTTTGTCGGTAATATTTACTTATCTTAGCGATGAAATGACTATCACTACAAGAATATCCTATTTTAGAGACCGAAAATCGGTCTCTAAAATGTATTAGAGACCGTTTTAGAAATCGAAACTTTCAGTCCCTAAATTCATGGTCTCTAATCTTAGAGACCGATTTTTCGATCGGTCTCTAATATTAGAGACCGATCAGGAAATCAGTCTCTAAATTTAGAGACTGATTTTTCGATCGGTCTCTAAAATTAGACACCGATCAGAAAATCGGTCTCTAAATTTAGAGACTGATTTTTTTCCATTCGGTCTCTAACTTCGAGAACGATTTTTTCGATCGGTCTCTAATTTTAGAGACCGATTTTTCAATCGGTCTTTAATTTTAGAGACCGAATGGAAAAATCAGTCTCTAAGTTAGAGACCGAATGAAAAAATCGATCTCTAACTTAGAGACCGATCGAAAAAATCGGTCTCTAACTTAGAGACCGATAGGAAAATCGGTCTCTAATTTAGAGACCGATTTTTTCAATTCGGTCTCTAAATGTTGAGAATGAATAGAATTTAGAGACAAATAAATTCGGTCTCTAATCTTATAAACCAAAATTATTATAAATTTAATTCATATGTGATTAATCTGTATATTATAAATCTAATTAATATCACCTACAATATTTACTTCTAACATCCAATCAACCATAAATACAGTATAAATATCAAAATAAATTAATTTTATTAATTTTCAAATGTACACAATGACAAAATAAATAGAATGAATAATTACAACTACATTATTAATTATAAAACTTCTTCGACCTCAAAAACATCTTATCCACTCCATTGCTTCATGACCTTATGAAGTTCAACCTCACGAAGGCGACGTTGTTCATGGACATGGACATGGCCAAGACGTCGTCACCGAGGCCTTGGCAGCTTTTGTTGGGGTACGCCGCATGACACTTCTTCACATTGAGCCTGACGGTGATGAAAAGGTAGTTGGCGATCAAATGCTCTCACTCGACCAAGTAGTTTCTTATTGTTCCTACAATTAATAAGCACCTGTTGCAGAAAATATTTGTTAGAAATTCAAATGCATGCTAAAAAAAAGAGAGCTACGTCAAATGAACCGAGTATTGCCACCTAGTGAAGTGTTCCGTTACTAAAATGATAGACAAGGAGAACTAATAGGAAACTAATCATTCATCTGACCTCTGCAAACCACGGAAAGAAGCTCATCTCCCAGAGTTAATGTGTGAGGCTAAAACTGACGGAATTATATTCTCTCTACCAAAGATTGATAACTGAAAATGATGTAGAATCATGATGGAGTTAAAAAACAAAAAAAAAAACTAACTATATCTATGCACATACTTTAGCAACTTTGCATGTGTCAATACTATATTGTGTGTAAGCTTCAATATACCTGAGTATTATTCTTGACACTCATCATCAGAACAGAGAGGGACCCCGTATTGAATTCTTCCTCTTCTTTCTTAGCCTGAATATAATATAATATATTTAAAACAAGTAACTTCATAAAAAACTGTAGCAATTATATTCAAACAAGAGAAAACTCGATGAGAAACTCTTTTCAATGAATACTGGACTGAAACATTTGAGGTTGGAAGCTTACATTACTTTCGTCCTCCATTGAGTTCTGCAAAATGAAGCAGGAATAATGTTAGGACTTGGAAATGAATTAGCTATTACGTTGCAGCAATATAATACGAATGATGAGCATGGATGATCTTTGAACACTAAAACTTGGTAACAAAGTAGAAAGCAAAAACAATTCATAAAAATAAAACGGATGTCACAAAGAAAACTTCTCAAACACTATATATGTTTCTAAAAGTGATGGAAGATGATTTGTGTAGATTTTTATGAGGCTAAAGAACTCTTAAAGCAATCCCAATTTCCAATGTCCATATTCTTTTATGCAAAACATAAGCAAATGAAATTCCAGGTTTGACTTTTGCACTAATTTAGCTACCAACATGCCAGCGTTACACCTAATTGGCAAATCATTCAAATAATAGCAAGCAATAGACTAAAAACCATATTAGTCCTTGTGAATCTAAAAAATACTAAAATGACCATTTTCTAGAGTGAAAGATCAAATGTCGAAGATCCATTAACCTTCCAAATAAATAATATTAACCATCAATCATCATTCAGTTAAGAGTGCGTAGAGCTAAACAACGAAAACTTGCAAAGTAACTCGCTCATATATATGATATGTCAACCATGCAGCTTGACCGAATAACTTTACTCTGATAGCTAATTCACGATCCATTTGTCATCCTTGGTTTTATGATTTCTTCGCCTCCCCTCGAGGAGTTCATGATAAGAGGCCCCTTCGAAAATCTCATGAAGAACAAATGTTCCAGCGCAACTACAAGATCTCATCAAGGTTCAAGTTAAGATGACACAGGAACAAATAAGAACCAAATAAACAAGTCATGCAGCAGAGATGGAGTAAGATACGCTTACATAGTGAACAAGTTAGATGATCCATTTGTCAGTATTGGTTGTATGATTTCTTGCTCCTGCCTCACTGTCTTCGGAAGGAGCTCAAGATAGCAACGGAGATCATTTTTGAAGTCTTATGAAATCCACTGTTCTGGCACAACTACCAGATCTCACAAAGGATCAAGTTAGAAACCAACGGTTTAGGTTTACAACATCTAATGAGGTGCTTGTGTTCTTCAAACAGGACCTGCAACAGCACATAAATTTTCCAGCTAGAAATTTGATCTTTCTTAGTAGAACAGGAAGAAACAAAATAGGAAGAACACACCAAATACAACTTAAGTTTTCATCAGAATGGCAAGAATGAGTAGACTCAAAGGTGAAAATCAAGTTAAAATCTTTGATTCGGCTCCCGAAAAATCAATCTCTTAAAAGAGTAAGAAACAACCCCAGACATGCAAATATTGGCTGAAGAGAACAAGGAGAAACCTAGATATCGAAGAGGAAGATTAACTTGTTGAGGCCGGCTTAGCACAACTGATTGGGCGAGGAAGGATCGGCTTGATGAGAGGCCAGACAGCAGCGAACGAATGAAAGACCGAGGTCCGACCACTGTGATCGAGGTCGCGTGAGTGGCCATGACCGCTATGTCGCGCCATCGAGGGCTTGCTCGGCTACGCCCTCGCACGACAGGGGGCTCGTGTAGGATGCCCTCGCGTGACCAGGGCTCCGACGATTGTGCCCTCGTGCGACAGGGGGCTCGCGCGGGCGCGTGAGGGCGGCCACGACCGCACCCTCGCGCGACCGGGGGCTCGCGTGGCCTCCGCGAGTAAGAGCTCGCACTAAGTGTTAGTGCATATAAGATCCACATATCTCCACAATGGTATGATATTGTCCACTTTGGGCCCAAGCCCTCATGGTTTTGTTTTTGGGCTTTACCCAAAAGGCCTCATACCAATGGAGATATCTTTTTTCTTATAAGCACATGATCTTTTCCATGTCTTACCAATGTGGGACTTTGATTGTATTCCCCATACTCCCAACAATCCCCCCCCTCAAATGAAGGACCACATTGGGCCCCCCCTCAAGCCTATCCCTCCTCGAAGGATTTTCTCTGCTTGATGTCCGATCTTCAACCCACCAGGACTTCCTGCCAGTTGTTCGGTCCCCCCGACCCAACTAGACTTCCTTCCTGATGTCTGGTTCTCTTGATCCGGACGTGGGAGCTCAACTTCCTTCGTTCGAGGTTCATGGCTTGACATGGACCATGGCTCTGATACCAATTGTTAGTGCATATAAGATCCACATATCTCCACAATGGTATGATATTGTCCACTTTGGGCCCAAGCCCTCATGGTTTTGTTTTTGGGCTTTACCCAAAAGGCCTCATACCAATGGAGATATCTTTTTTCTTATAAGCACATGATCTTTTCCATGTCTTACCAATGTGGGACTTTGATTGTATTCCCCATACTCCCAACACTAAGAGCGCAGCAGCAAGCTCCACAATCGAGAGGGGAGGCGAGGTGGGATCAGGAAAAAAATCGGAAAAAAAATGGAGAGGTAGGATCGGAGAGGGGAGGCAGACATAGAGGGAAAGGAAGTGAGTGGGGAAAAAAGTGGGCGAAAAAAATAGATTAAAAAAATTAATTTAGAGACCGAATTATGGTTCGGTCTCTGAATTAGAGACCGAACCAATAATTCGGTCTCTAAATATTTTAATTTTAATTTTTTAATTATTGAATTAAAAATTATAAAAAATTGATTTAAATTCAAATTTTAATTTCGGATCCGGTCCGGGTCCGGGTCGGAACCGTCGGGTATGGGTTGGCAAAATATCGACCCTTGGCCGGTTACGGTCGGAACTCCGGCCCGTCCGTCCGAGTCCGGTCGTCAGTCCAGTCAGGTCAGTCCGTCCGGTCCGTCGTCTTAATCGTATTAGTAAAATAAATAAAAATTTAAAGAATGATATAAATAATTAAAATAAAAAAAATGTAAAATTGAACTTATAAAAACTCTATCGAGGTATTTTCGATATATTTTGGATAAAGAAATTATTTTGGGGTATTTTTCATGTTAACAGGGTGAAGTATCGGGAATTATCGAGACGTATCAAAATAACCAGAACTTCCAGACCTCAACACACCCTGGGTATGTTAGCCGACACGCCCATGTTCCTCAACACACCCCGGGTGTGTTAGCCGACACGCCCACGTCTCATGCCCGACACACCCATGTTGCTCAACACACCCCGGGTGTGTTAGCCGACACGCCCATGTTCCTCAATACACCCCGGGCGTGTCAGCTAACACACCCACGTCTATGCCCGACATGCTCATGCCCTCCATTGGCATGGGAGTGTCGGCCTATTTCTCGTTCTTTTTTTTTTTAATGGCCGGGTCTAGACCGAATAAGAAATTCAGTTTCTAAAAATTCAAAATTTTCCTTCAAATTTCTTTTGTGTTTGTCGGAATTCGAAAATACAATCTCTCATATAACTACAAAATTAAATAAGCACAAACTTATTTAGTCATAATATATTTAAATATAATTAAAACCCTTTTACATAATTTGGAATACAAAATTATAATTCTGCATATTATTTTATTAAATATAAAATATTTTTACACTGTACTTTTCTTTCAAAATTAAATTAAAATTAAGATAAATTAAAATTAAAATTTTCAACTTTTTTTATTTAATTCAAAAAAATTAAGAATTTAAAATTTATATGAAGATTTTTTTTCTTATAGAAATTATTCTTTGTGTATTTTTTTATAATACTTTTATTATTTGTATTTTCTATTTTTCTAAAAATAATAATATTATTTTTTATCTATCTCAAATACATCCTTAATTAAATTAGAGACTGATTTTTAATTTAATTTCTAATTAGAGACCGATAAAAAATCGGTCTCTAAATTAGAGACCGACTTTTCAAATCGGTCTCTAATTAGAGACCGATCTAGAAATCGGTCTCTAAATTAGAGACCGATCTAGAAGTCGGTCTCTAATTAGAGACCGATTTCTAGTCGGTCTCTAAATTAGAGACCGACTTAAAAATCGGTCTCTAAATTAGAGACCGATTTAGAAGTCGGTCTCTAATTAGAGACCGACTGAAATCGGTCTCTAATTAGAGACCGATTTTTATTCGGTCTTTAATTCGGTCTCAAATTCTAGTTTTTCTTGTAGTGTATATTCATCACTAATATTTACTTATCTTAGCGACAAAATGATTATATTCGTAGCTAAGATACTCAAAAAACCCTCCCCATCCCCCTCCTCCGATCAATTTCTGGGCGTCCCTTTCTTCTCTTAATTCTCCTCTTCAACTCCGACTTTGGCTTCGGCATTGACTCTCGGGCCTCGGCCATTGATAACTCATGTTTTAACATGTTATTTTGTATTCATTCCTCAATGTTTTGATCTATTCGTATGATTAATTGGATGTATTTATCATGTTTTATGAATATAAATTATTTTAGCGCCTTAATGGGAATACATGCTAATTTAATGTCCTTAGCACTAATTTATTGTATATTTTATTTTGTAGGGCATTTGAAGGACATATCGAGGAGTTTTGGAGCTTATTAAGCATGAACCACGACTAAATTGTGGTCCCAAATATGGCAAAGTCATGTACCAAGCTATGGGAGTGAAGAAAATGAAGAAATGAAGCTTCTAGAGATCGAGGTCCATGGCTTGGTCGTGGTCTTGACCATGACCGTGGACCTCTCTGTCCATGGCTGGAACACTTCGGTGCCCACCACGGCCAAGCCTCGGTGGCCACCATGGTCATGGAGAGGCCAGACGAAATGACATTCTCATGTTTAAAAGCCACAAAAGCTAGAGAAAACATAATCTCTTCTTCCCTAGAGCCCTAGCAACCACCCTCCCCTCTCATCCATCCATTTATTCCCTTCGGATTCAAGGGAAGATTACTTCATCGGGGGATTCTTCGACATCTTCCATCTTCCACCTCATCCACCTTCTCCTGCGAATTCGAGAAGGAGTTTCACTCCGACGACAATCATCTGAACTCAACCGGATCCACAAGAGCTCGGATCTCTACCAAGTTCCCCAATTGAGGAGCTTGCGCCATCCCACATTCATCGCCACATTCAGAGATTCAATTGAGCTCCATTGGACTTAGCCAGAGGAACTTGTTCACAGATTCGGTACATCTTGGGTTGATTAGATCATTTAGCTTTTGTTTAGATTAGCTATAATTTTTGCATGTCAAGTGTTTGTTAAATTTCCCCTTACATTTATGTCATCTTTTCTTATTGTTTTTCATTATACTTGCAAGGTGTTTGTCTTAATGTTTCTTACGATTTGTGTTATTTTATTTACCGCACCTTAAGTGTTTGATTAAATTCTTGCATTGCTAGGTTAGTGTTTTAATTACTTGCAATGTTTTCCATTTAGTAGGTTTAGAAATCTAAATCCACAACCCTCCATTTATATTAGAAAACCTATAAGCAATAATGAAAATGATCCTAAGGATACTACTCTACCAATTACACTCATTGGAAGACAATGCTATGTTAGTATAGAGGGAGTTTGGTTTAATTATAAATTTTATTTTTGATACTATCATAGTGTGACATACGATACGTCATCAAAAAATGGCATCATTGCCGAGGAACGTAAATGGTGTTGGTGCAATCGCCCCAGGTCACGATTGACCGGACTCGAGTTTGACTCGAGAAATATTTTGATGTTTGACATGGAGATTTGACATTGATGCTTGACATTGATGTCTAATAATGTTTTGGGGAGATTATTGGTACAATCGACCCGGGTCATGATTGACCGGACTCAAGTTTGACTCGACGAGGATTTTGATGGTTGACTGAGGTTGACAATGTCATGGAAAGTCTAAGTCTTGAGTACTTGGCATATAAAGTCTAAGCATGGATCTTGGCAAGAAAAAGTCCAAGCATGGGTCTTGGCATGGAAAGTCCAACATTGGTTGACAAGGGAAAGTCCAAGCTTGAGTCTTGGCATTTGGAAAGTCCAAGGGTGTAGTCTTGGCAATGAAAGTCCAAGTCATAAGTACTTGGCATTTGGGAAAGTCCAAGGAGTTTGATATTGGCGGCGTAAAGTCCAAGTGGAGCCTTGGCAGTGTAAATCCAATGTGTCTTGGCAGTGTAGACACTGCTGGTGCAATCGGCCCAGGTCACGATTGACCAGGACTCGAGTTTGACTCGAGTGATATTTTGATGTTCGACAAAAACATATGCATGGAAAGTCCATGTGGGACACTTGGCATTTGGTAAAGTCCAAGTCTTGAGTACTTGGCATGGAAAGTCCAAGTGGGACACTTGGCACATGAAAAGTCCAAGCATGGGTCTTGGCAATGTAAAAGTCCAACATTGGTTGGCAAGGGAAAGTCCAAGCTTGAGTCTTGGCATGAGAAGTCCAAGGAGTTTGATATTGGTTGCGTAAAGTCCAAGAAGGAGTCTTGGCAGCATAAGTCCAATGGTTGGCGGCGTAAAGTCCAAGCAGAGTCATGGCGGCGTAAGTCCAATGTGCCTTGGCGGTGTAGACACCGTTAGCATGACATAGTCGATGGAAGCACATGAAGGCTAACGCGATGGATGAACAAGTCATGGATGACTTGGAGGGATCCGAGAGGCGTGAGGCTGATGGAGGTGGCTAGAAGGCTTAGGTCTAGGCTAAGGGTGGTCTAGCAAGTATGGGGGCACCATACTTGTGATAAAACCTCATGTTTGAGGTGTGCCATGTGGCAGTCGACTGGACCGAGTCAACTAGGGTTTGACTGCGGGAAGTGGCCTAGCAGTCGACTGCCAGAGGATGGCAGTCGACTGATTGCATGATCAGTCGACTGGTGCTCGGGAATTCGGCCACAGAGTGTAGTCTCACTCGACCGCTGGGACCAGCAGTCGAGTGAGGACACCATCAGTCGACTGATGGGTTTGATCAGTCGACTGATGGTAGATCCGTTGGACTTATCCAGCGTGGATCTAGCCGTTGTCTCACGACAACAGTGGCATCAGTCGACTGATGGTCCCGAGCAGTCGACTGATCGACTTTTTCCAGCACAGGTTGAAGCTTTATAAGGAGCTCGTGATGGAGGAATCTGGCATCGATTTTTTGGACGTCTTGAGGCGATTTGCTGTTGCAAATCAGGGTCTTCAACCACGATTCAAGCGATCAACAAGCAAGCAATCCAAAGGCATTTGTAAAGTTGGTTTCTTTACTAGTTTTGCATTGTATTATTGTATATTGCTTGTATTCATCTCTTATTGTTGTAAGAGTAGTTTGTAAGGGGTTTCTCTGCCTCCGACTTGTGTCGAGAAGGAGTGTTTTATAGTGGTGTGTGATTGGCATCGCTAGGGTTCAGATTTAACCCGATCCGTGGAGTAGGAACCGTGCGGTTCCGAACCACGTTAAACAATTGTGTTCATGTGTGATTGTTTATTTCGTTATTGTATTATTTCTTTTTCCACTGCGTACTAACGAAATTGTAGAGACGATCACGATCGAATTCCATCAACAAACGAACATGCGCTATTCACCCCCCCCCCTCTAGCCATTACAAAGATCCCAACAAGTGGTATCAGAGCCCGGGGCTCTTCTACGGATTAACAACCCGGAGTCAAGACGCTAGAGGGAAAGATGGAAGTCCAAGAACAATTAGGATGGGACATCAACACACCGGTCCCTTATTCATTCTATGGATTTAGAAGGCTTCAATTGGAAGAAAAGGATTGAAGATTTTTTGATGATGAAAGATTTTGAGGGGTGGTCCCTATTAATGGAAGGATTTGAGTTTCCAAGAGGACCAAAAGGTGGATTCCTCAAAAGGAAGAGATGGAGTGAAGATCAAATTCAAGCATTCGAGAAAAGCGTAAAGGTAGTAAATTTTATTTTTGATTTGGTCCCTAATGATATTGTGTGTATGGTAGGGGATTTTATGGATGCTAAGGAGTTATGGAGCCAAGTGGCAAAGCTCCATGAAAACTCATCATCGGTCCAACAAGAAGAAGAAGAAGAGGTGGAAGAAGTATCCACTTCTAGGATTGAGGAGGAGAGACCATCTACACCGGAGCAACCTCAAGAGGAGCCTTCAACATCCGGTCAAGATGAGGAAGCTCAAAATTCAACTCCGGCACCTACCATCACCCTAGGTAACTCAAGCATATGTGTTAATAATAAAATACATATAATATGCTTTGAGTGTAGGGAAACCGGACACTACAAGAGCAAGTGCCCAAAGAAGGTTAAGAAAGCTCCTCTGGCGCCCAAAAGTCAACAAAAGTCAAAGGATACCGGTTCCCTAAGTCAAAAGAGCAAGGATCATATTATATGCTTCAAGTGCAATTCAAAAGGACATTATAGGAATCAATGTCCTAGGAGGAAGAAGAAGATCCAAGAGAGAGCTACACATGTAGGGGGAGCTTCCAAAGCTAACCCTAAGGTATTTTTAAATAAAGCTCTTTATTCAAATAATGTCAAAGAGCATGCTAGAAATAAGGAATTTTGTCTAGGAGCTAAGAAAGTCCACTTAGGAAATAAGGAGAAATTTGGGACTAATGTCCCTAAAAATAATTTACCTAAGGACAAACCTAGGTCAAATAACTCAAGATCAATTTTACCTAGGGAGACAATTAGAAAGGTGCAAGAGCATCTAAGTCTTAACTCTAAGTGGACTAGGCACATGCCTAGAAAGAACCATGCTCAAAGTTTAAATAAAAATTCTAAAATTGAGCAACTAGAAAAGGAAAATCAAGTCTTGAGATCAAGGCTTGAAAAGATGGAGAAAACCCTTGCAAAAATAGAAAATCAATTTCAAGGGTCTAGAAGTCAAAGCCTAGGGTCAAATGATCAAAAGTCTAGGTCCAAAAGTCAAAGTCAACACCTAGGATCTAAGAGTCAAAAGTCAACCAAGGGCAAGCAAGGTTTGGGTCACAAACCTAAGCCTAAGGTGGCTTACTATAGTGTTTCATTTGATTATGAAACACAATCTAGGTCTAGGAAGATCAAGGTTACTAGGGAAGTTATCCCTAAGAGTAACCAAGGTTTGTGCCTAGTGGCTAAGGTTTCTAGGAAACCTAGGGTGGCCACTAAGAAGGTTACTAGGGAGGCAATCCCTAAGGTTAACCATGGTAAGACCCAAATGACCAAGGCTAATAAGCCTAGAAGGGTCATTAGGAAGGTATCTAGGGAGGTTATCCCTAAGGAATACCTAATTAACCCTAGGAGCTCAAATCGGTTTTGGGTTCCTAAGAGCGTGATTGATTCACGCTAGGTGGGTTTAGGGTGTGCCAACCTTGATTGGATGAGTAGTTAACTCAACCATGGTAAATGTGGCACTTTAGGATATTTTCAAGGTTATGGTTACTTTGAAAATACATTTGAGCTTTAATCCTAAAAGATTTTAGGATGTACCAATATTATTTGAGAAGTTTGATAAAATGATTAAATTGACACAATTTAATTTTAGAGATTAGTTTGCCATTTTGGGTTTTTGGTACACTAGGAAGATTAGTGATAATATGGCAAAATATAATTAATTATATCAAATGACAATTAATATTAAAATTTAGGTATACTTATACTTATACTTTTTACTTGCCATGATTTGTTTGCCATATGCTATGACATGACATCATGTTTATGTTTTATCATTTATATGTCATGAGTATGCTTAGGGATTAAGGATAAATGTCATGTATTTTTAGATTTCATATTATGCCATGACATCATGATCATTGGCCATGCTTAATTATTGCTATTATTATGCCATGATCATTTCATGCATTTAATTGATTAAAATTGATATAAGGACTATGACATGACTTGAAGTCCCATTTATAAGGGAATCAAGTAGGGTTGCCTAGGAAATGCATGAAACCCTAGATTAAATGAACTAAAACTCACATCTCACATCCAATTGACATGTATATGTATTTATACACCCTAGATACATGTGAGATGCTAGGATATGAGTTAAGTTCAAGGTGCATAGTTTTTGCATCTAGTTGAACCCAAACTCATTTTAACTCAACATATGGATCATTGGGAAAGCTTGTGTACAAGTCATGTGCATAGAGCCCAAGGAATATGATCCAAAATAAGGTTTTGAAAACATTTTAAAATCATTTTGAAAAACCTTGGTGAAGTCTATCTCTTGATAGCAATCACCATTGATGAGATTGATACAAAGTGAGCTTAAACTTTAAAGTTTTTAGTCACTTTTGGATTTTGTATCAATTTTGCTATTTTATGGGTAAAATATTTTTCAAACATTTTTCACCCATTGTATTGGTCATAAGTATTATACGTATCAAATTTCATGATTTTTCGATATACGTATAATTAGTTATGATTTTCCAAAACTCATTTCTGATAACTGAAAATCGAGATTTTCAGTAATCAGTCGACTGCCCCTGGGTGTCAGTCGACTGATGGGCGTGTCAGTCGACTGATTTCTGAATCACTCGACTGATAGCCTGATTTCGGGGTAACCAAGGTTGTTTAACCCGATTTCAGCTGCGGTTAAGGTCCCTAACCACTCCTAACTCTAGGATATGCTTTGGGAAGCATGATGAAGGGTGAAAATCCATTGGATATGGATTAGGAGAGGTGTTTAGGGTTTGTATCAATTTTAAGGTGTTGGAGAGTTCAATGTTGAATTTCTAACCTTAATTTTGATGGCTTAGAGTTCCTATTGGCTTAGGGACTTTCCAAGGACATTGTTGGTGCAATGGTCAAGGGGGAGCAAGCCTTTAGGGGGAGGTATCCATCTTGGGATGATGGATGTGTTTTTCTCCTTGAAGAGGAGAAGTTATTGGAAGAGTTTCATCAATTTAGGAAAATTGATGGTTTTTTTGATACCCAATTTGGAAATTGGGAGAGTGAATAAGATTGCCTCTCTTGAGTGATATGAGACTTATCACTAGGAAGATGGTAGACATCCTATATATTTTTAGACCAAGGGGGAGATTGTAAGATCTCATTGGAACATGAGACATTGACCTCCTTGGAGAGAAGACCTTTTTTGATGTTAGTCAAAAAGGGGGAGAATGTTTAGGGGAGAACATTTGGAGAATGTTTAAGATTACCGATTTGGGATAATTGGTAAGGGATTTGAGTTAGTGTTCTAACTCAATGATTTGTTTGGTTTTTGTCAAACATCAAAAAGGGGGAGATTGTTGGTGCAATCGGCCCAGGTCACGATTGACCAGGACTCGAGTTTGACTCGAGTGATGTTTTGATGTTCGACAAAAACATATGACAATGTAATTGTTATGGGAAAGTCCAAGTCTTGGATACTTGGCATGGAAAGTCCAAGTGGGACACTTGGCATTTGGTAAAGTCCAAGTTTTGAGTACTTGGCATGGAAAGTCCAAGTGGGACACTTGGCACATGAAAAGTCCAAGCATGGGTCTTGGCAATGTAAAAGTCCAACATTGGTTGGCAAGGGAAAGTCCAAGCTTGAGTCTTGGCATGAGAAGTCCAAGGGGTTTGATATTGGCTGCGTAAAGTCCAAGCGGGAGTCTTGGCAGCATAAGTCCAATGGTTGGCGGCGTAAAGTCCAAGAGGAGTCATGGCGACGTAAGTCCAATGTGCCTTGGCGGTGTAGACACCGTTAGCATGACATAGCCGATGGAAGCACCTGAAGGCTAATGCGATGGATGAACAAGTCATAGATGACTTGGAGGGATCCGAGAGGTGTGAGGCTGATGGAGGTGGCTAGAAGGCTTAGGTCTAGGCTAAGGGTGGTCTAGCAAGTATGGGGGTACCATACTTGGGATAAAACCTCATGTTTGAGGTGTGCCAGTCGACTGGTGCCATGTGACAGTCGACTGGACCGAGTCAACTAGGGTTTGACTGCGGGAAGTAGCCTAGCCGTCGACTGCCAGAGGATGGCAGTCGACTGATGGCTCGAGCAGTCGACTGATTGCATGATCAGTCGACTGGTGCTCGGGAATTCAGCCACAGAGTGTAGTTACACTCGACTGCTGGGACCAGCAGTCGAGTGAGGACACCATCAGTCGACTGATGGGTTTGATCAGTCGACTGATGGTAGATCCGTTGGACTTATCCAGCGTGGATCTAGCCGTTGTCTCACGACAACAGTGGCATCAGTCGACTGATGGTCCCGAGCAGTCGACTGATCGACTTTTTCCAGCACATGTTGAAGCTTTATAAGGAGCTCATGATGGAGGAATTTGGCATCAATTTCTTGGACGTCTTGAGGCAATTTGCTGTTGCAAATCAGGGTCTTCAACCACAATTCAAGCGATCAACAAGCAAGCAATCCAAAGGCATTTGTAAAGTTGGTTTCTTTACTAGTTTTGCATTGTATTATTGTATATTGCTTGTATTCATCTCTTATTGTTGTAAGAGTAGTTTGTAAGGGGTTTCTCCGCCTCCGACTTGTGTCGAGAAGGAGTGTTTTATAGTGGTGTGTGATTGGCATCGCTAGGGTTCGTACGAACCCGATCCGTGGAGTAGGAACCGTACAGTTCCGAACCACGTTAAACAATTATGTTCATGTGTGATTGTTTATTTCGTTATTGTATTATTTCTTTTTCCGCTGCGTACTAACGAAATTGTAGAGACGATCACGATCGAATTCCATCAACAAACGAACACGTGCTATTCACCCCCCTCTAGCCATTACAAAGATCCCAACAGACACTGTTAGCATGACATAGTCGATGAAAGCACATGAAGGCTAGCGCATTGATGAACAAGTCATGGATGACTTGGAGGGATCCGATAGGCGTGAGGCTGACGGAGATGACTAGAAGGCTTAGGTCTAGGTTAAGGGTGGTCTAGCAAGTATGGGGGAACCATACTTGGGTTAAAACCTCATGTTTAAGGTGTATCAGTCGATTGAGACCAATGGGCAGTCGACTGGTGTAAGTCAACTAGGGTTTGACTATGGGAATTGGCCCAGCGATCGATCGATCGCGCGCGGATCGACGATGTGATCACCGACCGTTCTCGAGAATTCGGGCACGTATCGGAGTCGACTCGATCGGGGCTAGCAGTCAAGTGAAGGCTTGATCAGTCGACTAATGGACATGATTAGTCGACTGATGTCCTATATGTTGGATTTTTCCAGCGTGGATCACACCGTTGTCTCACAGCAACAGTGTCATCAGTCAACTGATGGTCCAGAGCAGTTGACTGATAGGCAATTTCCAGTACAGGCAGCAGCTTTAAATGGAGCTTGTGGAGGAGTAAATCACAACCGGTTCTTAAGCTACTTTTGGGCGATTTGTTGTTGCAAATCAGGGTCTCCAAGGATATTCTTCAAGCAACCAAAAGCAAGCAATCCAAAGGAAATTGTAAAGTGTTTTTCCTTTACTTGTAGTGCATTTCCTTATTATAATTGCTTGTATTTATTTCTTACTATTGTAAGATCATTTGTACGAGGTTTCTCCACCTCCAGATTGTTCCGAGAAGGAGTTTTATTGATTAGTGGTTGCGTGTGCATCACTAGAGCTCTTTAGAGCTCGATCCGTGGAGTAGGAACCATTCGGTTTCGAACCACGTTATATACTTGTGTATTGATGTATTTGTGTTTGCCTTCGCTTTCATTATTGCTATTATTTTTATTTCCGCTGCGCTAACTAGCTTTGTAGACAAACACGAAAAGAATTCCATCGACGAGTATCGAAACTAGCTATTCACTCCCCCTCTAGCGGTCAACGAATCCTCTACAATTGGTATCAGAGCCCGGGGCTCTTCTACGGAATAACCGCCGGGAGCAAACCGCTAGAGGAAGAAGATGGAAGTTGAAGAACAACTTGGATGAGACATCAACACACCGGTCCCGTACACATTATATGGACGAGAAGGCTTCAATTCTTAGAAGAGAAGAATTGAAGATTTTATCATGATGAAAGATTTTGAGGAGTGGTCCATTTTAATGGAAGGATTCGAATATCCAAGAGGACCAAAGGGAGGATTCCTCAAGAAGAAGAGATGGACCGAAGAGCAAGTCCAAGCTTTCGAGAAAAATGATAAGGTAATGAAATTTTTGATTGATTTAATACCTAACAATATCTTGTGTATGTTAGGTAATTATGTAGATACCAAGGAGATATGGAGCCAAGTGGCAAAGCTCCATGAAGATTCATTACCGGCCCAAGAAGAAGGAGCATCACCGGCCTCAAGTAAGGACTCGGAAGTTGAGAAAGAGTCAACTTCTGGATTAGTGGGAGAGGAATTGGAAGAGGTGGAAGAAGCCTCCACCTCTAGGATTGAGGGGGAGGAGAGAATTCCCACACCGGAGCAATCTCAAGAGGAGTCATATACCTCCGGGAGAGATGAAGAATCCACTCCGACCACCACAAATACCCTAGGTGACTCAAGCAATTTATTTCAAAATAAAATTCATATAATTTGCTTTGAGTGTAGGGAAATTGGACACTATAAGAGCAAGTGCCCAAAGAGGGTCAAGAAGGCTTCTTCGGCACCTAAAAGTCACGAAAAAGTTAAGGATGGCAGTGCCCCCACTAGAAGAAGCAAAGAGCACATCATTTGCTTCAAGTGCCAACAACCGAGGCATTTTAGGAATCAATGCTCTAAGGGGAGCAAGAAAGTCAAAGAAGGAGCTACATGTATAGGGGGAGCCTCTAAGGCAAACCCTAAGGTATATTTTAATGCACCTTCTAGTTCTAATTTAAATGTCAAAAAGTATGCTAGGAATAATTTTAACAATCTTGCTATTGTAAATGAAAAGCATGTAGAAATAGGGAATATTGTTTAGGAGCTAAGAAAGTCAACCTTAGGAATACGGAGAAATTTGGGACTAATGTCCCTAAAAATACTTTACCTAGGGAATCTATTAGAAAAATCGAAGATCACTTAGGTTTTAACCCCAAATGAACTAGGCATATGCCTAGAAATAACAATGCCCAAGGAATAAATCAAAATTTAAAAATTGGGCAATTAGAGTTTGAAAATTAAGCCCTGAGATCAAAGCTTGAGAAACTTGAGAAGACCCTTAAGATTATGCAAAACCAAATAAAAGGGTCAAATGATCAAAGTCAAGGGTCTAGGTCCAAGAGTCAACACCTAGGGCCTAAGAGACAAGAGTCAACCAAGGGCAAGAAATGTTTGGGTCACAAACCTAAGCCTAAGGTGACTTATCATAGTGTTCTATTTGATTATGGAACACAAATTAAGTCTAGGAGAGCCAAGGTCAATAGGGAAGTCATCCCTAAGGTTGACCAAGGTAGGTGCCTAGTGGCTAGGGTTTCGAAGAAACCTAGGGTGACCACTAAGAAGGTTACAAGGGGAGTCACCCCTAGAGTGAACCTCGGCAAGACCCAAATGACCAAGGCTAACAAGCCTAGAAGGGTCATTAGGAAGGTATCTAGGGAGGTCATCCCTAAGGAATACCTAGCAAACCCTAGGAGCTCAAATAAGTTTTTGGTTCCTAAGAGCGTGATCGATTCACGCTAGATGGGTTTAGGTGTGTCAACTTTAAATGGATGGGTAGTTAACTTAACCATGGTAAAGGTGACACTTTAGGGTATTTTCAAGATTATGGATACTTTGGAAATAGATTTGAACTTATGATCCTAAAATATTTTAGGATGTGCCAATATATTTTTGGAATTATGAAAAATCAATTAAATTGACACAATTTAGGTTTAGGAGTCATAGTGTGTCATTTTGGGTTTTTGACACACTTGGAAAATTTAGGCAATATGGCAAAATATACTTAATTATATCAAATGACAATTAATATTAAATTTTAGGCATTGTTATACCTATCCATCTCATGTGTCATGCTTTGTTTGTCATATAACATGTCATGACATCATATTTATTTTTTAATCATTTAATATGTCATTATCATGTTTAGGATTAAGGATTAATGTCATGTGTTTTTAGATTATATCATATGTCATGACATCATGATCATTGGTTATGCTTAATTATGTTATTATTTATGTCATGATCATTCATGCATTTAAAATAATTTAAATTGATTTAAGGACTATGACATGACTTGGAGTCTCATTTATAAGGAAATCAAGTAGTGTTGCCTTAGAAAATGCATGAGGCCTTAGATTAAGAAAACAAAATCCACATCTCACATCTAAATTGACATGTATATGTATTTATACACCCTAGATACATGTGAGATGATAGGATATGAGTTAAGTTCAAGGTGCCTAGATAGTGCATCTAGATGAACTTAAACTTATCTCAATCATCAATATAGATCATTGGGAAAGCTTGTGTACAAGTCATGTGCATTAAGCCCAAGGAATATGATCCAATATAGGTTTTCAAAAATATTTTAAAATCCTTTTAGAAAACCTTAGTGAAGTCTATCTTTTGATAGCAATCACCATTGATGAAGTTGATATAAAGTGAGCTAAAACATTGAAGTTTTTTTTTCACTTTTGAACTTTGTATCAATTTTGATATTTTATAGGAAATATTTTTCTAATATTTTTCACCCATTGTATTGGTCATAAGTATTATACGTATGAAATTTCATGATTTTTCAAATTACCTATAATTATTTATGCTTTTTCGAATTTCATTTCTGATAACTGAAATTTTGATTTTTCAATTATCAGTCAACTGCCCTTGGTGGCAGTCGACTGATGGAGACGGTAGTCGACTGATCTTTGATAGAGTCGACTGCCAGGCTAATTTTGGGAAAAACAAGATTATTTAGCCCATTTTCAACTATGGTAAAGTTCCCTAACCACTCCTAATCCTTGGATATGCTTTGGAAAGTATTATAAATGGTGAAAATCCATTGGATATGGATTATGAGAGTTGTTAGGGTGTTGTATCAAATTTAAGGATGGGAAAGTTCAATGTTGAACTTTAGACCTTATTTTTGATGGTTTAGAGTTCCTATTGGCTTAGGGACTTCCCAAGGACATTGTTGGTGCAATGGTCAAGGGGGAGCAAGCCTTTAGGGGGAGGTATCCATAATGGGATGATGGATGATATTTTTCCTCATGAGGGGGAAAATGGAATTGTGAGATACCCAATTTGGAAATTGGAAGAGTTTGTAGGAGTGTCTCTCTTGAGTGATATGGGACATATCACTAGGAAGATTGTAGATATCTTAGGTATTTTTGGACCAAGGGGGAGATTGTAAGATCTCATTGGGACATGAGACATTGACCTCCTTGGAGAAGACCTTTTTGAAGTATGTCAAAAAAGGGGAGAAAGTGAAATTAACAATTTGGGATAATTGGTAAGGGAATTTGAGTTAGTGTTCTAACTCAAAGGTATGTGTTTTTGTCAAACATTAAAAAGAGGGAGATTGTTGGTGCAATCGGCCTAGGTCACGATTGACCGGACTCGAGTTTGACTCGAGCGATGTTTTGATGTTTGACATGGAGATTTGACATTGATGTTTGACATTAATGTCTAATAATATTTTGGGGAGCTTGTTGGTACAATCGACCCGGGTCATAATTGACCGGACTCGAGTTTGACTCGAGGGAGATTTTGATGGTTGACTGAGGTTGACCGTGTCATGGAAAGTCCAAGTCTTGAGTATTTGGCATGTAAAGTCCAAGCATGGGTCTTGGCAAGGAAAAGTCCAAGCATGGGTCTTGGCATGGAAAGTCCAACATGGGTTGGCAAGAGAAAGTCCAAGCTTGAGTCTTGGCATTTGGAAAGTCCAAGGGTGTAGTCTTGCCCACGAAAATCCAAGGGTGTAGTCTTGGCGGTGAAAGTCCAAGTCATGAATACTTGGCATTTGGGAAAGTACAAGGGGTTTGATATTGGCGGCGTAAAGTCTAAGCGGAGTCTTGGCAGCGTAAGTCCAATGTGCCTTGGCGGTGTAGACACCGTTAGCATGACATAGCCGATGGAAGCACCTAAAGCTAGCGCATGGATGAACAAGTCATGGATGACTTGGAGGGATCCGATAGGCGTGAGGCTGACGGAGGTGGCTAGAAGGCTTAGGTTTAGGCTAAGGGTGGTCTAGCAAGTATGGGGGAACCATACTTGGGCTAAAAGCTCATGTTTGAAGTGTATCAGTCGATTGTGACCAATGGACAGTCGACTGGTGTGAGTCAACTAGGGTTTGACTACGAGAATTGGCCTAGCAGTCGACTGATGGCTCGAACAGTCAACTGATCTGGTGATCAGTTGACTAGTGCTCAAGAATTTGAGCACAGAATGGAGTCGGACTTGACTGCTGGGGCTAGCAGTCGAGTGAAGGATTGATCAGTTGACTGATGGACATGATCAGTCGACTGATGTCCTATCCGTTGGATTTTTTCAGCGTGGATCACACCGTTGTCTCACAGCAACAGTGTCATCAGTCGACTGATGGTCCAGAGTAGTCGACTGATAGGCGATTTCCAGCACAGGCAGCAGCTTTAAATGGAGTTCGTGGAGGAGAAAATCACAACCGGTTCTTGAGCTACTTTGGGGTGATTTGTTGTTGCAAATCAAGGTCTCCAAGGCTATTCTTCAAGCAACCAAAAGCAAGCAATCCAAAGGCAATTGTAAAGTATTTTTCCTTTACTTTTAGTGCATTTTCTTATTATAATTGCTTGTATTTATTTCTTACTATTATAAGATCATTTATACGAGGTTTCTCCACCTCCGAATTGTTTCGAGAAGGAGTTTTATTGATTAGTGGTTGAGTGTGCATTACTAGAGCTCTTTAGAGCTCGATCCGTGGAGTAGGAATCATTCAGTTCCGAACCACGTTACATACTTGTGTATTGTGTTGGTGCAATCGGCCCAGGTCATGATTGACCAGGACTCGAGTTTGGCTCGAGTGATGTTTTGATGTGTTTTGATGTTTCGACAAAAACATAAGTCCAAGTCGGACACTTGGCAATGTAAAGTCCAACATGGGTTGGCAAGGAAAGTCCAAGCATGGTCTTGGCATGGAAAGTCCAACATGGGTTGGCAAGGAAAAGTCCAAGCTTGAGTCTTGGCATTTGAGAAGTCCAAGGGTTTGATATTGGTGGCGTAAAGTCCAAGCGGGAGTCTTGGCAGCATAAGTCCAATGGTTGGCGGCGTAAAGTCCAAGCGGAGTCTTGGCGGCGTAAGTCCAATGTGCCTTGGCGGTGTAGACACCGTTAGCATGACATAGCCGACGGAAGCACCTGAAGGCTAGCGCGATGGATGAACAAGTCATGGATGACTTGGAGGGATCCGAGAGGCGTGAGGCTGATGGAGGTGACTAGAAGGCTTAGGTCTAGGCTAAGGGTGGTCTAGTAAGTATGGGGGAACCATACTTGAGTTAAAACCTCATGGTTGAGGTGTGCCAATGACCGGGTGCCATGTGGCGCCGACCGACCGAGTCAACTAGGGTTTGATCGCGGTTATGGTTTAGCAAATGACGCCATAGGTTGGGCCGATCGATGAGCTCGAGCAATGATCGATCGGTGATCAATGATCGGTGGTGCTCGAATTCGCCACGAATGGAGTCGAGAGACTCGATCGTCGAGTGAGGACTCCATCGATCGATGGTCACAATCACGATCGATGGTAGTTCCGCTGACTTATCCAACGTGGAACTAGCCGTTGTCTCACGACAATATGGCATCACCGATCGATGGTCTCGATCGATCGATCGATAGACTTTTTCCAAAGACAAAGTTGAAGCTATATATGGAGCTCGTGATGGAAGAAAAAAACCAGTTCTTGAGGGCTATTAGGGCGATTTGTTGATGCAAATCAGGTCTCCAAGTGCAAGCAAGCAACCAAGCATTCAAGCAATCAAAACAAGTGTTGTAAAGTCTCTTCTTTACTTGTATTTCATATTTACATTGTACATTGCTTGTATTTCATTCTTACTGTTGTAAGATTTATTGTAAGGGGTTTCTCCGCCTCCGACTTGTGTCGAGAAGGAGTGTTTATCATTAGTGAGTGCGTGTGCATCACTAGGGCTCTTTAGAGCTCGATCCATGGAGTAGGAACCGTGCGGTTCCGAACCACGTTATATCATTGTGTTAGCTTGTTGTCTATTTCGTTATCGCTTTTATTATTTCTATTTCCGCTGCGCACTAACGAAATTGTAGACACAAATGCGAGCGAATTTCATCTACGCTATTCACCCCCTCTAGCCGTTCCAACGATTCCTAACAAGTGGTATCAGAGCCCGGGGCTCTTCTACGGATTAACAACACGGAGTCAAGAAGCTAGAGGGAAGAATATGGAATTTGAGGAAAGATTGGGTGACGACGTCAACATCCCACCTTCCTTCAACCGCGAACACTTTGCGTATTGGAAAGGTAGGATGGAATATTTTCTAATGATGAATATAGAAAATTGGTTTATCGTGACTATAGGTTTTGATGCTCCGAGAGGAGAAAACGGCGAAATCCTCAAGATGAAGAGATGGACCGAGGAGCAACGGGAAAAATTCAAGACAACCGTTAAGGTAACAAAAATATTGATTGATTTGATACCTAATGATATTTTGTCCAGATTAGGAAGCTATAGGGATGCCAAGGAGTTGTGGAACAAGTTGATCAAGTTCCACGACAATCCCGAATCGGTCCAAGAAGACTTGAAAGAGGAGGAGACCGAAGAAGAATCATCATCATCCTCACAAGAAAGTGAGGAGTCAACTTCCGGGTCGGAAGAGGTGGAGGAAGTGGAAGAAGCATCCACCTCAAGGATTGAGGGGGAGGAGAGAACCTTCATGAACATCGAGAAGAAGAAGCCGACATCCGGTCAAGATGAAGAAGCCCAAAGTCCAATTCCGGTCTCCACCAGGTAACTCAAACACCTCAATTCAAAATAAAAATAACATTATGTGTTTTGAGTGTAGGAAATTTGGGCATTATAAGAGTAAGTGCCCAAAGAAAGTCAAGAAAGCTCCTCCGACGCCTAAAAGTCAACAAAAGTCAACGGATGCTGGTTCCCCAAGTATCAAGAGCAAGGAGCACATCATATGCTTCAAATGCAATGCAAAAGGATATTATAGGAATCAATGTCCTAGGGGGAAGAAGAAGACCCAAGAGGGAGCTACACATGTAGGGGGAGATTCCAAAGCTAACCCTAAGGTATATTTTAATAATGCATCTTTTTTAGTTAATAGGCAAAAGCATGCTAAGGGTTTCAATTCTCTTGCTATTTATCATAAAGAGCATGCTAGAAATAACAAACATATTTGTTTAGGAGCTAAGAAGGTTCACCTTAGGAATAAGGAGAAGTTTGGGACTAATGTCCCTAAAAATATCTTACCTAGAGAATCAATTAGGAAAATAGGAGAACATCTAGGTATTAACCCTAAATGGACTAGGCATATGCCTAGGAAGAACCATGCCCATGGTCTAAATTAAAATTCTAAAATTGGGCAATTAGAATTAGAGAACCAAGCCTTGAGTTCAAGGCTTGAGAAACTTGAAAAGACCCTAAATAAGATACAAAATCAATCTAAAGGGTCTAATGGTCAAATTCCTGGGTCAAAAAGTCAAAGTCAACATCTAGGATCTAAAAGTCAAAAGTCAACCAAGGGCAAGAAAGGTTTGGGTCACAAACCTAAGCCTGAGGTGGCTTATCATTGTGTTCCATTTGACTATGGAACACTAACTAGGTCTAGGAAGACCAAAGTCAATAGGGAAGTCATCCCTAGAGGTGACCAAAGGTTGTGCCTAGTGGCTAAGGTTTCAAGGAAACCTAGGATGACCACTAAGAAGGTTACTAGGGAGGCAATCCCTAAGGTTAACCATGGTAAGACCCAAATGACCAAGGCTAATAAGCCTAGAAGGGTCATTAGGAAGGTATCTAGGGAGGTTATCCCTAAGGAATACCTAATTAACCCTAGGAGCTCAAATCGGTTTTGGGTTCCTAAGAGCGTGATTGATTCACGCTAAGAAGGGTTTAGGGTGTGCCAACCTTGATTGGATGGGTAGTTAACTCAACCATGGTAAAGGTGGCACTTTAGGATATTTTCAAGGTTATGGTTACCTTGGAAATAGATTTGAATCAATATCCCAAAAGATTTTAGGATGTGCCAATATTAATTGAGAAGTTTTGATAAAAGGATCAAATTGGCACAAGTTGGGTTTAGAGGTTAGTGTGCCATTTTGGGTTTTTGGCACACTTGGGAGAAAACTAGAAATATGGCAAAATGCAATTAATTATATGAAATGACAATTAATATTAAAATTTAGGTATTATTATACCTATATATTTTATATGTCATGCTTTGTTTGCCATATAACATGCCATGACATCATGCTTACTTTTAATCTTTTTATATGTCATGTTTATGTGTTAGGATTAAGGGTTTAAATGTCATGTGCGTTTAGATTTTATCATATGCCATGACATCATGATCATTGGCCATGTTTTAATAATGCTATCTTTATGCCATGATCATTTTTATGCATCTAATTTGATTAAAATTGATTTAAGGACAATGACATGACTTGGAGTCCCATTTATAAGGGAATCAAGTAGAGTTGCCTTAGAAAAATGCATGAAACCCTAGTTTAGGGAGAACAAAACCCACATCTCACATCCAATTGACATGTATGTGTATTTATACACCCTAGACACATGTGAGATGCTAGGATATGAGTTGAGTTCAAGGTGCATAGTTTTTGCATCTAGTTGAACCAAAACTCATCTAATTTTATTGGTGGATCATTAGGAGAGCTCGTGTACAAGTCACACACATAGAGCCCAAGGAATATGATCCAAGATAAGGTCTTGAAAACATTTTAAAATCATTTTAGAAAACCTTGGTGAAGTCTATCTTTTGATAGCAATCACCATTGATGAAGTTGATACAAAATAGGGCCAAAACATTGAAAATTTCAATGGTTTTGAGTTTTGTATCAAATTCACTATTTTATGGGTAAAATAATTTTCAAACATTTTTCACCCATTGTATTGGTCATAGGTATTATACGTATCAAATTTCGTGATTTTTCGATATACGTATAATTAGTTATGATTTTCTGAAACTCGACTCGATAATCAAATTGAATTTCAGTTATCATCAGCCGATCGTCGAGTGGCAATGATCGATGAGTGTGGTAGTCGACTGGTAGCTGACAGAGTTGACTGCCAAGGCTGATTTCGGAAAACTAAGTTTGGTTAGTCCGTGTTCACCATGTGCAAAGGTCCTAACCACTCCTAACCCTAGGATATGCTTTGGGAAGCATTATAAAGGGTGAAAAGCTATTGGATATGGATTAGGAGAGTTGTTTAGGGTTTGTATCAATTTTAAGGTGTGGAAAGTTCAATGTTGAATTTCTAACCTTAATTTTGATGGTTTAGAGTTCCTATTGGCTTAGGGACTTCCCAAGGACATTGTTGGTGCAATGGTCAAGGGGGAGCAAGCCTTTAGGGGGAGATATCCATCTTGGGATGATGGATGTGTTTTTCTCCTTGAAGGGGAGAATGTTATCAATTTGGGAAATTTATGGATTTTTAGACACCCAATTTGGAAATTGGGAGAGTGAATAGGATTGCCTCTCTTGAGTGATATGGGACTTATCACTAGGAAGATGGTAGGCATCCTAGGTATTTTTGGATCAAGGGGGAGATTGTAAGATCTCATTGGGACATGAGACATTGACCTCCTTGGAGAGAAAACCTTTTTGATGTTAGTCAAAAAAGGGGGAGAATGTTTGGGGGAGAACATTTGGGATAATTGGTAAAGGAATTGAGTTAGTATTCTAACTCAATTATTTATTTGGTTTTTGTCAAACATCAAAAAGGGGGAGATTGTTGGTGCAATCGGCCCAGGTCATGATTGACCAGGACTCGAGTTTGGCTCGAGTGATGTTTTGATGTGTTTTGATGTTTCGACAAAAACATAAGTCCAAGTCGGACACTTGGCAATGTAAAGTCCAACATGGGTTGGCAAGGAAAGTCCAAGCATGGTCTTGGCATGGAAAGTCCAACATGGGTTGGCAAGGGAAAGTCCAAGCTTGAGTCTTGGCATTTGAGAAGTCCAAGGGTTTGATATTGGCGGCGTAAAGTCCAAGCGGGAGTCTTGGCAGCATAAGTCCAATGGTTGGCGGTGTAAAGTCCAAGCGGAGTCTTGGCGGCGTAAGTCCAATGTGCCTTGGCGGTGTAGACACCGTTAGCATGACATAGCCGACGGAAGCACCTGAAGGCTAGCGCGATGGATGAACAAGTCATGGATGACTTGGAGGGATCTGAGAGGCGTGAGGCTGATCGAGGTGACTAGAAGGCTTAGGTCTAGGCTAAGGGTGGTCTAGTAAGTATGGGGGAACCATACTTGAGTTAAAACCTCATGGTTGAGGTGTGCCAGTCGACTGGTGCCATGTGGCAGTCGACTGGACCGAGTCAACTAGGGTTTGACTGCGGGTTATGGCCAGCCGATCGCCATAGGTGCGATCGATCGATGGCGAGCAATGATCGATAGTCCGACCAACCGGTGCTCGAGAATTCGGCCACGAATCGGAGTCGAGACTCGACCGTCGAGTGAGGACTCCATCACGATCGATGGTCACAATCGATCGATCGGTGATGTTCCGTTGGACTTATCCAACGTGGAACTAGCCGTTGTCTCACGACAATTGATGGCATCCGACCGATGGTCTCGATCGATCGATAGACTTTTTCCAAAGACAGTTGAAGCTATATATGGAGCTCGTGATGAAGGAAAAAGCAACCGGTTCTTGAGGGCTATTGGGGCGATTTGTTGATGCAAATCAGGTCTCCAAGTGTAAGCAAGCAACCAAGCATTCAAGCAATCAAAACAAGTGTTGTAAAGTCTCTTCTTTACTTGTATTTCATATTTACATTGTACATTGCTTGTATTTCATTCTTACTGTTGTAAGATTTATTGTAAGGGGTTTCTCCGCCTCCGACTTGTGTCGAGAAGGAGTGTTTATCATTAGTGAGTGTGTGTGCATCACTAGGGCTCTTTAGAGCTCGATCCGTGGAGTAGGAACCGTGCGGTTCCGAACCACGTTATATCATTGTGTTAGCTTGTTGTCTATTTCGTTATCGCTTTTATTATTTCTATTTCCGCTGCGCACTAACGAAATTGTAGACACAAACGCGAGCGAATTTCATCTACGCTATTCACCCCCCTCTAGCCGTTCCAACGATTCCTAACATATTGGTGTATTTGTGTTTGCCTTCACTTTCATTATTGTTATTATTTCTATTTCCGATGCGCTAACTAGCTTTGTAGACAAACACGAAATGAATTCCATCGACGAGTATCGAAACGAGCTATTCACCCCCCCCTCTAGCAGTCAACGAATCCTCTACAAATGGTGCTTGGTAGAATTAGGATTGTTTGTCTTTCTATTCTTTAAAAAGAATTGTAAAAATTCAAAAAAAAATGTTTAGGGCTTTATTCTTTTATTCTCTTGTATATCCATGTATTTTGTCATGTCTATTTTTTGGATCTTTTGAATTGGTTTGGTAGTATTTCAAGTAAGATCAGGAATTATTTTTCTGTTCAACATGGATCCATATTATCAATCATTTGGAGACTTCAGTGATGTTCAGGCACTGGGCAATAGGAGTATTATTAGCCTGAACATCAGCAATATCAGTACTAGCCTCAATATCATCAGTCCTATCAGCAGGACAAGTATAATTCAATTTTTGGTACATCTTTTCATAATTTTGATTCATATTTCAGGTATAGGCACACAACAGTATGTTTTTGAGCATCCTCAGTGCTATTCACCCCCACCATCTATCGATACTTACATGCATAGTTAGGGAGATCAATCAATTTATAGTTATGGAGAAGCACATCAGGAAAAAGTTCAAAATTTTTTAGCTTATCAGAGCCATTGAGATTTCAGTGTAATTCAATATTTGATGGGTCACAACCATTCCAAAAAGCTGTGTCAACTTTCTGGGAGATATACCAAAACTATAGTGAAGAAACCCCTGCTTCCAATCAAGAAAATATGCAAACATTAGAAAAGCTTTTGCAGTTAGCATCATTGCTACAATAATAGCAACAACAAATGAGCGATAATTATCAGTGACAATAACAAAGGATACTAGACATGCAAATCCATCTAAATCAAATTGTATCATCCATCAACCAAACACAAACACAAGATTCCTTCCAGTTTTCCTTAGATATCATTTTTGATGGTAGTGAAGTGCTTGAGGAGATGGATTGCAGAGCTAGTGATAGTCATTTCTCTACTTCTATGACTCTATAGGACTCCTCTACTGATTTGTATCATGATGATGTAGGTGTTGATGCTCTAGATGCTGATAAGAATATTGAGGTATTGCTAACTGCTCCTTTTTTTGATATTATTATAGAGGAAAGTGTAGAGGTTTTTCCAAATGAGATAGTACTCCCACAGTTACTAGATATATATCAATGCCCAAAATTCCCAGCTTAACCTAGGAGTGATGGATAGTTAGGTTTCTCCCACATAAGCTGAAGACTCTAACATCTTTATTGATGGAATCCTTGATATTTCGTGCAATAATTCAGCCCCCATGTTCGAAATTTTTTCTAAATCGTCCCCGATCTCCAAAGAAGACATATAAGAAGGTGATCATATTGGAGGGAGCAACATAGGATTATCCCGATCACACCATGAAGGCACTCGCTTCATCTCAGTCCATCCCACTCCCTGTGTGGATAATACAACTGAATCATCTTCAATCGATGGGATGAGATTTCATTCGAAGCACTCCACTACCTGGGTGGATATTACTCTTGAATCTTCAACCGCCAGGATCAAGGGAGTTCGCTCCATCTCATCTCTCTTCTTTTTCTTTGTATATACATTTCTTTTATCTTGTCTATTTTTGTTTTAGTTGTTAAGTTTTGTTTGTTGAGTTTTTGTTTTATCATGTTTTGAAATCAATTTCCTATGCATTCCTTTATATCTTCTTAGAAGTCGTGAAAGCTAGTTAAATTTGACTGTCAAATTTTTGGATTTATTGTCATGAATGGATTATTTGATACCATGTAGTTACTACTTGGTGATGAATTCTGTGTTGATAGATTGAGATGATTTTTTTAAAATTTCTAGTGAGGATTGTGCCTATTTGTATTGCTTGTGTGTAGAGCACTTGTAGTTATTGTAACTCTAGAACTTGCTTTGATTCTTTTGAGAGCACACAACTATAGGTTTGCATGATTATTATGAAGCAAACCTCACTAGTTTTCCTTTATATCTTCTTAGAAGTCGTGAAAGCTAGTTAAATTTGACTGTCAAATTTTTTGATTTATTGTCATGAATGGATTATTTGATACCATGTAGTTACTACTTGGTGATGAATTCTGTGTTGATAGATTGAGATGATTTTTTTAAAATTTCTAGTGAGGATTGTGCCTATTTGTATTGCTTGTGTGTAGAGCACTTGTAGTTATTGTAACTCTAGAACTTGCTTTGATTCTTTTGAGAGCACACAACTATAGGTTTGCATGATTATTATGAAGCAAACCTCACTAGTTTTCCTTTATATCTTCTTAGAAGTCGTTAAAGCTAGTTAAATTTGACTGTCAAATTTTTTGATTTATTGTCATGAATGGATTATTTGATACCATGTAGTTACTACTTGGTGATGAATTCTGTGTTGATAGATTGAGATGATTTTTTTAAAATTTTTAGTGAGGATTGTGCCTATTTGTATTGCTTGTGTGTAGAGCACTTGTAGTTATTGTAACTCTAAAACTTGCTTTGATTCTTTTGAGAGCACACAACTATAGGTTTGCATGATTATTATGAAGCAAACCTCATTAGTTTTCCTTTATATCTTCTTAGAAGTCGTGAAAGCTAGTTAAATTTGACTGTCAAATTTTTGGATTTATTGTCATGAATGGATTATTTGATACCATGTAGTTACTACTTGGTGATGAATTCTGTGTTGATAGATTGAGATGATTTTTTTAAAATTTCTAGTGAGGATTGTGCCTATTTGTATTGCTTGTGTGTAGAGCACTTGTAGTTATTGTAACTCTAGAACTTGCTTTGATTCTTTTGAGAGCACACAACTATAGGTTTGCATGATTATTATGAAGCAAACCTCACTAGTTTTCCTTTACTTCTTTTGTTTTCATATACTTGTTGAATAGTATTCATATCATTCATCACGTCATTTCTTTTCCTTCTTCCATTTATTTTTTCCCCATTGTTCTCTTGGATGTGGGATATTTGGATATTCCATGATGAGTGTTTTGCCCAAGATGGATAAAAATTTAGGTGTGAGGGAGAGTGCAGCTTAGGAGAATTTAATATAAGCATAGACAAGGTGTGCTTGATCACCATGGGCAAGACATGTTTTATCTTATAGCTGAGCTTGAGGGATAGAGCATAGGGAAGTGCACTGCATGTCAAGAAAAATATTTTGTGAAAAAAAGGTTGTTGAAAAAAAAAGAAAAAAACAACATTTGCCCAAATGAATAAAGACAATAAAAAAATGATGAATGAAAAAAATTCTTTAACATGTGCAAATTTTATTTGTGTGATAGTATTTTTGTAATTGCCATCTTTTGTTGCAACCATTGAGAGATTTATTGTATATTATGAGAGGATTTGTATTGTACAAAGTGATACGGGTTGTTTACATGTTTATTGGTATGTGAAAAAGCTAGCTTGGATGGAAATTTTTAGGCCAATACTTTATTGTACTCATCTATGTAGCATTTCAATATTCCCATATCTACCACCATTACTTTCGTCTTTTTCTTTATCTCATTCATTTCTTTTCCTGCATGGGTATTATTATTTTCTTTGACTCATGTTTCCTTACAATTCAAATAAGCCTTCAAAAGATTGTGTATTCTTATGTATATATAGTGGTGAAGATTAGAAGAGAAGCAAGTATATGATAGTGCATAAACTATAAGTGACTTGAGTGAACTCTACTATTATATGCTTATGAGAGCGAGAGAAACCACCATTTACCTTGTGAGATTTAGTCATTCTCAATCTATTCAGGATGGATTGAAGTCACCATGTTTGATTAACATGTGTATGATTTGAGTCCATGAAAGCTTGAGTCTTTAAGAATTGATAATCCTAGATAACTTTCTTTTATGATTTTTTATGCATGATTGGGAATTGCTAGGGGAATGTGTCTGTAGTCATTTTTTTAGTTTTGTTTACTTGCACGGGATGTGCAAGAATAAGTGTGGGGGAATTGATAACTCACATTCCGATATGATATTTTGTATTCATTCCTCGATGCTTTGATCCATTCGTATGGTTAATTCGATGTATTTATCATGTTTTACGAATATGGATTATTTTAGCGTCTTAATGCAAATACATGTTATTTTGATGTTCTTAACACTAATTTGTTGTATAATTTGTTTTATAGGGCATTTAAAGAACATATTGAGGAGTTTTGGAGCTTATTAAACATGAACCACGACCAAACCGTGGTCCCAAATATGGCAAAGCCGTGTACCAAACTGTGGGAGCGAAGAAAACAAAGAAATGAAGCTTCTAGAGAGGTCCACATCCTAGCTGGTCATAGTCTTGACCACTACCATGGACCTCTCTATCTGTGGCTAGAACACTTCGGTGGCCACCACTACCATGGAGCGGTCAGACGAAACAATGCTCTCGTGTTTAAAAGCCGCAAAAGCTAGAGAAAACGTCATCTCTTCTTCCCTAGAGTCCTAGCAGCTGCCCTCCCCTCTCATTCATCCATTTCTTCCCTTTGGATTCGAGGGAAGACCGCTTCATCGAGGGATTCCGGTGACACTTCTTCAAGCTCAATCATATCTGAGAGAGTTCAGAGCATCCATCAAGCTCATGGATTACGGAGTTTGTGGCACCCTACATCCATCGCCACTTTCGGAGACTCGATTAAGCTCTGTTGGACTTAGCCAGACTAACTTGTTCATATCTGGACACATCTTGGGTTGAATTGATCATTTATCTTATTGTTTAGCTTAAATTAATTTTCTACATGTCAAGTGTATGTCAATTTACCCCTTAATGTTAGGACTGATATGGCATCGCTAGAGAGGGGGGGGGGGAGGGGTGAATAGCGATCTCACTTCGTCATGTGGAATTCGATGGATTGCGTTCGTGTTTGTCTACAAAACTTGTTGTGCACAGTGAAAATAATAAAACATAAACTAAAAACAAAGACAAACACCCACACAAGACAAGCGATATAACGTAGTTCGAAACCTAAAGTTTTTACTCCATGGGTTGAGCTCAAGTAAGCTCTAATGTTGCACACCACCACTATCAAACTTCTCATTCTCGAAAAAAGCTCTGGAGGTAGAGAAACCTCTTACAACAAGATTACATAAGTAATACAACAAGCAAATACAAGTATACAAATGAAATGCAAAGAAAACTTTACAAGAGTGCTTTTGATTGCTTGCTTGTTACTTCCTTTGGATTGTTCTTGAAGGCCTAGAATGCAACAACAATTCCCCTTCAAAATCTCCTCAAAAATCATTGTAAAATCCTCCATCTTGAGCTCTTTTTATAATCTACATCGAGCTGATTTTGCGCCTAGCAGTCGACTGCCAAAAGACACCAGTCGACTACCCATAGTGTCCTTGTCTCACAACGGCTTAATTCACGTTGGAAAAACTCCAACAGATACCCTAATAGTTGACTTATTTTACTAGTAGGCGATTGTTGTCCGATAGTCGACTGGCCAATTAAATACCAAAGTTTCTGTGCTCATGTCCTCTTAAATCAGTCGACTGCCAAACTCTAGCAGTTGACTACCACAACTTCACTCGAGTAACTGAAGCTCAGTCGACTACTTGATCAGTCGGCTGGTCATAATCTCAATCGACTGATCTAAGTTGACTAGGCTACCAAGTGTCAAACACTCAATCAGTCAACTGGTTCATAACCTCAGTCGACTGATAAACCTCAAACATAAGGTTTAACTCAAGTATGATCCTCTCATACTTGATAGACCAACCTTAGCCTAGGCCTAAGCCTTCTAGCCACTTTATCAGTTTCACGCCTATCGGATCCTTCCAAGTTCTCCATGACTTGTTCATCCATACGCTAACCTTCAAGTGCTTCCATCGCCTATTGTCATGCTAACCGGGTCTACTTTGCCAAGGTACATTTGAACTTATGCCACCAAGACTATAGCTTGGACTTTATGCTATCAATATCACACCCTTGGACTTATCAATTGTCAAGTATCCATACTTGGACTTTCACTGTCAAAGTTCACTTGGACTTTACGCCGTCAAACCTATACACTTGAACTTATGCCGCCAAGACTATACCTTTGGACTTTCCTTGCCAAGTACTTATGACTTGGATTTTACCATTGTCAAGACCCATGCTTGGACTTTCTATGCCAAGACCCATGCTTGGACTTTCTATGCCAAGACCCATGCTTGGACTTCTCAATTGCCAAGTACCCATGACTTGGACTTTCCTTGCCAAATACACTTGACTTGGACTTCTCAAATGCCAAGATCATTCTTGGACTTCCCATGACAATCATATTGTCAATCATTTTGTCAAACATAAAAATATTACTCGAGTCAAACTCGAGTCTGGTCAATCGTGACTTGGGTCGATTGCATTAACAATCTCTCCTTTTTTATGTTTGACAAAACCTTTGAGTTAGGCTACCTAACTCAGGCCATCAATTCTTTCTCTTTTTAACATACATCAAAAAGTCTCTCCCAAGGGTATCCATATATCATATCCCAATGAGATAACTCAATCTCCCCCGTGGTCCAAAAATATCAAGGATGCCTTAACTCTTCCTAGTGATAAATCACATATCACACTCTCCCCCTTTGAGGAAAAACTCATCCATCATCCCTTGATGGATAACCTCTCTCTAAAGGTTTGCTCTCCCTTGACCATTGCACCAACAATGTCCTTGGAGAGTTCCTAAGCCAATACGAACACTAGACCATCAAAATTAAAGGGCAAAAGTTCAAACTTGAACTTTCACACACCTTAAAATTTGATACATCACCCAAAACACCTCTCCTAATTCATTTCCAATGAATTTTCACCCTTCCAATGTTTTCCAAAGTATATCCTAGGATTAGGAGCAGTTAGGATAGCTAGGGATGGCTAAAAATGGGCTAAACAAATCTTGTTTACCCGAAATCAGTCCAGTAGTCGACTTAATTAGCAATCAGTCGACTGCCCTTGATTTATGCAAATGCAGAAAATAGTTTCAAAAATGAATTTAAAAAAAAATCATAAGTAATTATACATAAGTTGAAAAGTTATGAAAATTCATATGTATAATACTTATGTCAATCATTATGGGTGAAAAATATTTTTATATGAAAATACCCATTAAATTGAGAGATTTATACAAAGTTCAAAAACAATGATAACTTCAATATTTTTAGCCTACTTTGTAAGAACTTCATCAATGGTGATTGCTATCAAAAGATAGACTTCACTAAGATTTTCTAAAATGATTTTAAAATATTTTTAAAAATCTATTTTGAACTATGATCTATGGGCTCAATTCATATGACTTGTACATAAACTCTCCTCATGATTTATTCATGGTATACTATGAGTTTGAGTTCATCTATATGTAATAACTATGCACCTTGAACTTAACTCATTTTTCTAACATCTCACATGTGTCTAGGGTGTATCAATACACACACATGTCAATTTAATATGAGATGTGAGTTTTTGTTCTTTCTAATCTAAGGTCTCATGCATTTTTTTAGGTAACTCTATTTGATTCCCTTATACTTGGGACTTCAAATCATGTCATAGTCCTTAAATCAATTTTAATAACCAAAATACACGAAATGATGATCATGGCATATAAGATAGCATAATTAAAATATGTGCCAATGATACATGATATCATGGCATAAAGATATAACCTAATTATAAGCATGACATTTGACTAAATATTATCATGACATTTTATATGATTAAATGAAATATAATGTTATGACATGACAGATGACAAATAAAATGTAAAGGCATAATAATACCTAAATTTTAATCTTAATTTCCATTTATTAGAATCAAACCCAATTTACTATATACCAAATCTCACAAGTGTATCAAAACTCAAAATGACACACCATGACCTCTAAACCTAATTGTGCCAACTTTGATTGATTTTTCATACTTCTTAAATTATATTGGCACATCCTAAAATCTTTTAGGATATAGATTCAAACTTATTTTCAAGGTATCCCATAACCTTGAAAATATTATAAAGTGACAACTTTGCTATGGTTAGGTTAACTACCTCATCAATTCAAGTTGACACACCCTAATCCACCTAGCGTGAGAAAATCACGCTCCTAGGAACCCAAAACCTATTTGAGCTTCTTGGGTTTACTAGGTACTCACTAGGGATATCCTCCCTTAGTACCTTCCTAATGACCCTTCTAGGCTTTGAAGCCTTAGTCATTTGTATCTTGTCAAGGTCAACTCTAGGGATAACTCCCCTTGTAACGTTGCTAGTGACTTTTCTAGACTTCTTTGAAGCCTTAGTCACTTGACACTTACTATGGTTAGTCTTAGGGATTACTTCCCTAGTAACCTTGGTTTTCCTAGACCTATGGATGGTTCCATAGTCAAATGGAACGCTATGGTAGGTTGACATAACCTCCTTGGACTTAGGCTTGTGACCCAAGCCTTTCTTATCCTTGAAAGACTCTTGCCTCCTACATCCTAATTTTTTATCATTAGACCCATTAATTGAATTTGTCATTGTTCTAAGGATCTTCTCTAATTTCTCAAGCCTTGACCTCACGGCTTGATTTTCTACCACAAATGCCTTAAATTTTGAATTTTCATTTGTTCTTTGGGCATTGTTCCTCCTCTTAGGCATATGCCTACCCTTCTTAGGGTTATTGCCTAAATGGTTCTCTATCTTCCTAATAATTTCCTTAGGTAGAATTGTTCTTGAGTTATTGGTTCTAGATTTGATCTTAGGTAAATTAACATGTTTGACACCTAAGCAATACTATTTGTTATTTTTAGCATGATTTTCATGAGTAATAACAAGGAAATTTCTAGCATACTTCCTATCATTACGTAAAGTAAGAGCATTATTTAAATTTACCTTAGGGTTTACTTTAGCTCCCCCTACATATGTAGCTCCTCCCTTGCCCTTGGTTTGCTTCCTCCCCCTAGGGCATTAACTTCTATAGTGGCCCTGTTGATTGCATTTGAAGGACACAATATGCTCTTTGCTCTTAATTGTTGGGGCTCTAGCCTCCTTGGTCTTTGGCACCACTTATGTCGTCTTCTCGGTTCGTTTCGGATACTTACTCTTGTAATGTCCATTTTCCCTATACTCAAAACACACAATATGATTTTTATCTTTATTTGTTGTGCTTGAGTTACTTAGGCCAGAATTTTGACTTTGTCCCTCATCTCTCCAGGATGTTGAAGCTTCTTCTTGCTCTTCCTCCAGTATGGAAGGCCTCTCCTCCCCCTTAATCCTAGAGGTGGAGACTTCCACAATTTCTTCTACCTCTTCCTCGGATGTTGAGCATCTCTCAATTTCCAATTCTTCACGCTCTTGAAAGGATGATGGCTTTTCTTCCTCTTCAGGCTCCTTCTCTAATTGAGTCGATGATGGATCTTCATGAAGCTTGATCAACTTGCTCCATAATTCTTTAGCATCCTTACAATCTCCTACCTTATGCAAGATATTACAAGGCATAAAGTTAGTCAAAATTAACATTAACATTTTATTAATTTCACATTTCTTATTTTTCTCCTCGGTCCACTTTTTCTTCTTGAGGACTCTTCCTTTCTTGTCCTTGGGAGGATCAAAACCTTCTACAACACTACACCAATAATCTATATCTCTATTTAAAAAACATTCATTTTACCTTTCCAAATTGCGAAATCTTCGCCGCCGAAGAAAAATGGAACTGTGGTGTCATCTCCCAATCTTTCTTGAAACTCCATCTTCTTCACCTCTAGCGATGCTCCATTGGTTGTTAAGCCTTGAAGAGCATCCTCGCTCTAATACCACTTGTTAGGACCAATATGGTGTCGCTAGAGGGGGGTGAATAGCGATCTCACTTTGTCACATGGAATTCGATGGATTGCATTCATGTCATCTACAAAACTTGTTATGCACAGTGAAAATAATAAACCATAAACTAAAAACAAAGATAGACACTCAGACAAGACAAGCAATATAATGTGGTTCATAACCTAAGGTTTCTATTCCACGGGTTGAGCTCAAGTGAGCTCTAGTGATGCACACCACTACTATCAAATCTCTCACTCTCGGAAAATACTTCGGATGTGGAGAAACCTCTTACAACAAGATTATACAAGTAATAAAATAAGCAAATACAAGTATACAAATGAAATGTAAAGAAAACTTTACAAGAGTGCTTTTGATTGCTTGCTTGTTGCTTCCTTTGGATTACTCTTGAAGGTCTGGAATGAAGCAGCAATTTTCCTTCAAAATATCCCCAAAAATCATTGCAAAATCCTCCATCTGGAGCTCCTTTTATAACCTGCATCGAGCAGATTTCGTGCCTAGCAGTCGACTGTCAAAAGACACCAGTCGACTTCCCATAGTGTCATTGTCTCACAACGGCTTAATCCACATTGAAAAAACTTCAACAGATACCCTAACAGTCGACTACCCTTATCAGCAGTCAACTGCTGCCCGATAGTCGATTGACCAGTCGACTACCAGAGCTTATGTACTTGTGTCCACTTAAATCAATCGACTACCATAGCTTCACCCGAGCAGTTGAAGCTCGGTCAACTACTTGATCAGTCGACTGGTCATAATTTCAGTCGACCGATCCAAGTTGACTAGGTTGTTAAGTGTCAAACATTCGGCCAGTCGACTGATTCATAACCCCAGTAGACTGATAAAATCAAACATAAGGTTTAATTCAAGTATGATCCCCTCATACTTGATAAACTAACCTTAGCTTAGACCTAAGCCTTCTAGCTACTCTATCAACCTCACGTTTATCATATCTCTTTAAGTCCTCCATGACTTGTTCATCCATACGCTAGCCTTCATGTGCTTCCATCGATCGGCTATTGTCATGCTAACCGAGTCTACTTTGCAAAGGTACATTTAGGTTTATATCGCTAAGACTACATCTTGGACTTTACGCCGTCAATATCACACCCTTGGACTACCCAATTGTCAAGTATCCATACTTGGACTTTCACTGCTAAAGTTCACTTGGACTTTATGCCGCAAAGACTATACACTTGGACTTATGCCGCTAAGACTATACTTTTGGATTTTTCTTGTCAAATACCCATGACTTGGACTTTACGATCGCCAAGACCCATGCTTGGACTTCTCATTTGCCAAGTACCTATGACTTGGACTTTCCTTGCCAAATATACATGACTTGGACTTCTCAAATGCCAAGACCATTCTTGGACTTCCATTGACAATCACATTGTCAATTATTTTGCCAAACATCAAAATACTACTCGAGTCTGGTCAATCATGATCTAGGCCGATTACACCAACACTTACATGTGATTTACTTTATTTAGCTTAATTTTAATTGTGTATGTTCGGTGTTTGATTAATTGTCTCTTACAGTTTTGCTTTTTTGAATTACTATACTTTAATTGTTTGATTTAATTCCTGCATCGTTTTACTTGCTGAATGTTTTAATTATTTGCCTTGTTAGATTAGACTTTTTAATTACCTTGCTATTGTAGGTTAGAACTTCAATCCAACCCCCCATCTATATTAGAAAACCCAAAGCAATAATAAAACGATCCTAAGGACACCACTCTATCTATTGCACTTGTTGGGAGATGACCTGAGTCATCTCTATGCTATGTTAGTATAGATGGAGTTTGATTAATTATAAATTTTATTTTTTGATACTATAATAGTGCGACATACAATACATCATCAAAAAAATGGGTTATTGTTAGGGAGTGTAATGGTGCTTAGTAAACTTACTCCCCAACAACGACGCCATTTTTTGATACCGTATCGTATGTCGCCCTACGATAGTAACAAAATAAAATTTATAATTAAACTAAACCCCCTCTACACTAATGTAGCATAGAGATAATTCGAGACGTCTCCCAACGAGTGTATTCGGTAGAGTGATATTCTTAGGATCATTTTCGTTATTGTTTTGGGTTTTATAATATAAATGGGGGTTTTTGGATTTAGAATTCTAAACCTACTAAATGGAAAACATTGCAAGTAATTAAAACACTAACCTAGCAATGCAAGAATTTAATTAAACACTTAAGGTGAGGTAAATGAAATAACACAAATCATAAGAAACATTAAGACAAACACCTTGCAAGAATAATTAAAAACAATAAGCAAAGTTAACATAAATGTAATGGGAAAATTAATAAATACTTGACATGAAGAAATTAAAGCTAATCTAAACAAAAGATAAATGATCTAATCAACCAAAGATATGCCTGATGTGTGAAAAAGTTCCCTCGGCTAAGTCTAACAGAGCTCAATCGAGTCTCTGAATGTGATGGTGGATGTGGGATGGCGCAAGCTCCTCAATCGGGGAACTTGGTGGAAATCCAAGCTCTCGCGGATTCGGTTGAGCTCAGATGGTTATCGTGGAAGCGGAACTCCTCCTTGAATCTGCAGGAGGAGGTGGACGAGTTGGAAGATGGAGGATGTCATCGGAATCCCTCGATGAAGAGGTCTTCCCTCGAATTTGAAGGGAATAAATGAATGGATGAGAGAGGAGGGCGACTATTAGGGCTCTAGGGAAGAAGAGATGATGTTTTTTTTAGCCTTTGCAACTTTTAAACGCAAGAATGTCATTTTGTCCGACTGCTCCATGACTGTTGTGGCTACCACGACCTGGCTATGGTGGCCACCAAAGTGTTCCAACCATGGACAGACATGTCCATGGTCATGCTCAAGACCACAATTAGGTCGTGGACCTCTCTAGAAGCTTCATTTCTTTGTTTTCTTCGCTCTCATTGCTTGGTATATGACTTTTCCATATTTGGGACCATGGTTTGGCCATGGTTCATGCTTAATAAGCTCCAAAACTCCTTGAAATATTCTTCAAATGCCCTACAAAATAAAGTATACAACAAATTAGTGTTAAGAACATCAAATTAACATGTATTTGCATTAAGGTGCTAAAACAATTCATATTCATAAAACATGATAAATACATTGAATTAACCATATGAATGGATCAAAACATAGAGGAATGAATACAAAATATCATCTCAAAATGTAAGTTATCAGCCATCTCCTCTCCGCCTTCGGCTCCGATGATTTCTCGATGATTTGTCCACCTCCGCCCCCCTTCTCTTCTTTGACTCTGCCTCTGGCTCCCATAATTTGTTCGCACCTTCTCCTCTCTGCCTCCAGCCCCAGCCATCTCTCTGGCTCCAACTTCGACCTCGACCATCTCTCTGGCTCTGACTCCGGCTCCGCCTCCTCCAGCTCTGCCTTCACCCAGATTTTTCTCGAGCCAAGTATGATTTTTTTTCCTGGTATCTCTCCAATCATAAATTAAGTAGGATTTATATATTTTTTTCATTATAATTTTAGTTTTATCATTTTTCTTAAGATAAAAGGCTTATTTTTCTAGTTTAATAATTTTAGATGGTCAGATAATAATTTTAGGAATTATATGAAAATCATGGAAATTAATTTATCTTGATGGTAAATAGGCTATCAAGGATAGAAATTATATGTATTATTTATAATTACTACTTTGTTTTCATGTACTCATGATAAGGGACTTAGATAACAAGTACTTTGATACTTTATGAGTATCTAAAGTTTGCTAATTAACATTATATTGATTTCAATTTAGTATCGTTGTCTTTGATTTTGCAATTAATATTTCTCTTTCAATTTAGTATCTAGTTATTCAGATTCAAAGCCCTCCGATTGAAATTTAGTATCCATCTATATCTTATTTATAGGTGGGTTATTTTGATGCTTAGATGATAATTAAAGTTCTCTGATTGCACCATTAAATAATATGACAATTTTTATATGTTTAACTATATTTTATAAATATGGATAAAAGTTAGATAATGATTCAGAATCTGATTAGTCCTGAATATATAAATGAGTTAAATCAGCGTTTAAATATGGCAGAGAATATATGATCAGTCTGAATTTATCCAAAATTCATTTTCCATGCGACAGTGTTGTTAGTGATATATGAGAGATGTCCTAAGGCAATTGCCTTATGGTTGTACCATTTATTTGATAAATGAAGATTCACTATTTGAGTATACATATTTTCATGTATTTGATTGGATCTTAAACTCATTTACTGAATGCCCGCAATACGATTCATAGCATGAGAGAATTTGTGATTGGATCACAACTAGTGAGTATCTCTACATGTGTAATTGTGATGATTGGAATTATACTTAATCAATGAATTAATGTATTCAGACACCATCAATTCTGTTGAGAGTAGCACGAGTTATACTCCTTGGTTTATCCAAGCAGTTGTTCCTCATTGGCTGGAGACATTGGGATGTCCGAAGTTAATCGTGGATGCTAGTTATGGTAATTAGTTCATTGAAGTGACTAGCTGTAAGACTTCATATGGTTCTCTGCATATATGGATATGTTAATGAAGTTTTTACTGCAGCTTAAGTATGATGTTCCTTTAACTTGTAGTATTCAAGTCATCTTGGTCATGGAGACTTATGCTTTGACATCTTAAGCAAGTATCTCCGAGGAGATGGTCTCTCAGGATGATTGTATACTAAATGTCTTAGCCAAAGCATTACATGTTTAGAGTATGGTACTCTTGGATACATGTGCAGTAACTATAATCCATAGGACGAGGAAGTAATACTTGGGCTAGGTGTGACGTGGTCAGCCTAGTGTGGACTGACACATAGACTATGTCCTGAACCAAGTGGGTATAAGATGAGTGAAGGGAATGAGGCACGATTCACTGTAGCTGCTGAAGGATTTCAGAAGCGTTCTGGGATCAACCATTGATTTTCTGATTAATTGGGGATCATGATGTACTACTAGGTGTCACTTATGATCGTTCTATAATTAATAGTTAATTATAGACGACCAATATAAATCGGGAACCTATTTGGTCATACGCACTATGAGTGTTATCCGAAGGATTTAAAATGAGCTTGAGAATAAGATTCTCATATCGAGAGAGACTTGGTTTGGTTGGACCAAACAAAGAGCGAGCATGAAATTGTTTCAGTCGCAATGGAAGCATGGATGGGCCGAGTCTTATGAAGACATGATGGATGAACCAAATCGGTTTGGTTCTAATCCTATGGTGGAAAATAAACCAAAGGGGTTTGGTTTGTTTTAAACGAATGAACCGAAATCGGTTCGGTTCATTTTAATTTAAAATAGACCAATGCGGTTTGATTTATTTTAACTTAAGTTAATGGAGCGGGTTAACGGATTTTGGTTGTGAACCAATAACCCTTTAAGAAAAGGTTTTAGAGAAGAGGTCTTGAGAAAAAGTTCTTGAGAAAAAGTCTCGTAATGGATAAGAAATACGTTCTCTATAAATAATGGGGTTGAGAGATATCTCGGAATTAATCGGTTCAAGGTTTGCGAAACCCTAGCCGTTTTCTCCCCTCTCCCTCTCCTTTTCTTGTGCCGCCCAAGCTCCAAGTCCCAGCTAGCCACCACCGTCGGCCAGCAGCCCCACCGCCGGTCTACCTCCAGCCGCCAGCTGCCCTTGGCTGCCGTCGACCATCTTTGATTGGCCAGCCACTTTCCTTCGGCAAGCTGCCCTCTTGGACAACTTATGTCTTTTGTGACAAGAGCATTGTTTAGTCGGCGTTTGGAACTCCAACAATGACCTCCTTGTCGAGGATTGGATCCTCGACAATTCTCATTAGTGGAGGAATAAAGTTTCGTCAATCGGTTGACGAAAACCGCTTCCGAGAAGCGAGTTCGTGGAACTCGATTTTCGGATTCGAATTTGATTCGGATTGTGATCGTCTCTCAATCACAACATCTTCGATTCAAGATTAGTATCTTGTGAGAAGACGGGGCTCGTAGCTTGGTGAAGCTATCCCGACGATACTCGATGTGGATATAGATAGCGGCGAAACTTACGAGGGTCGCTAAGGTTGATGTCATTTCCACTTCACGTAATTCGTCAAGTATACCTAGATTGGTTTCTTTATTGCAAAATTTGAAATAGCGATTATGGCTACACTTGATGTATCCTTGCATGCGTGTGGTGTGTTTGTTATAATAAGTTAGTTATTATTCATTTTATTTGCTTCCGCTGTGCATGTTTACGAAACATGTTCAAACGCACACCCACATCTGTGCCAGGGAAACCCAACAATGGTATCAGAGACTGATTGTGTTTTGACATAATCGTAAAATTATTTTACAATAGTCATAATTGTATTTTTGAAAATTTTCTACTTTTGAAAAGTTTAGAAATAATTATGGAAATTTTAATTAGTAAAGAAATTCAAATTGAAATTTTTTTAATGTGATTAGGAAATTACAATTTAAGAAATTTATTTCCTAAATTAAATTTGAATTTCCTTAATTAATAATTTCCATAAATAGAATATGTGATTAAATTTGAAAATATGTTCCCTAATTTAATCGGGATTTGATTTGGGAAATCAAATTGCAAATATATTTTATTTTCAAAATCAATTATGAAAATATGGAAACTACTTGTACATGTCATAATTGTATGTCATGTAATTGCATTAGATGCATATCATTATACCATGTGTGTCATGACATGTAGATGTATGTCATGTGTGTCATGCATGTAGATAATAGTTATTTGCATGCAAAGAGGGTGAGACCTTAAATCCCTTATACAATATTAAAGCATACACCTTCCATTAATATGGTTAGAACCAGAGTTCCATTTCTTGTTTGGGTTGTTGGACTCTCTCCAAGCTCGGCTCGAACCTGAACATGTTCAAACCATTGGAATAGTTTATTACTAGTATGGTAAGAGTCAGAGGTCAATTGTTAGTTTGGGTTGTTGGACTCTCTCAAAGTCTGGCTAATTGGTTGAATGCGCTCTAACCATATTAAAATTATTTCGCGATTAATAGGTCGACTTTAACTTGGAGCATCAGTTTGTTGGACTCTCTCCAAGGTCGATGTGAAGGGAGGTGAAGTTGAGTGCTATGCATATGATGCATACTTGTTAATGAGTTAACAATCTGATGTATGTGTGAACATTCAATTAGTTGATAACATATTGTGATAGTTTCATATATGTGATATGCAATTGGTATACTTGATACCTACCATCGTAGCTAAGAATGACTTGTTGGACTCTCTCCAAGGTTATTCTTATCTATGTTGGATATCAACCCATTCGGAGATGGACTTACGGTCTCCCGAATTGATTTTGAGAGTTTTTTATTTCGAAAAATGAATGGAATTTGTAAATGTATGTTGATGCATTTTAAAATCATTTTCTCATATATGCTTGATTTGTATTTCTAGATTAATCGCTTAATCATGACGTCTTTGAGTTTGCGATCTATTTTGGATTCAAATAAATTGATTAGGCCAAACTTCTTGGACTGGCTTAGAAACCTGAGAATTGTTCTCAAGGTAGAAAAGCTTGCGTATGTTCTCGAAGAGCCTCTTCCCACTTGCCCTAAAGATGATGCAACTCCGGACTAACTGTTGGCCTATCAGAAACATGTGAATGATTTTGAACTGGCGAGTTGCATCATGCTAACGGCGATGGTACTCGAGCTTCAGAAGTAGCATGAGCATATGGATGCAAATACTATAATCTTTCATCTTCAAGAGTTGTTTGATGAGCAAGCGGGATCTGAAAGGTTCGAAGTCTCCAAGCTCCTCTTCACCTCTAAGATGAGAAGGTTTCATCTGCAGTACAATTTGTATTAAAGATGAACGGGTACATCGAGCGTTTAACAACACTTGATTTTGTGATGGATCATGAATTAAGTATTGACTTAATTTTGCATTGTTTGCCTAAGAGTTTCTCATAGTTTGTGATGAACTACCGGATGAAAAAAATTAAAACCACGATTCCTGAGCTCCTCAACATGCTGAAGACTATGGAGCCTTCTGTGAAGCATGAGGAGAAGACAACATTGTTAGTTGATTCCTCTAAGAAAAGTTCTAAGAGAAAATCAAAGGAACAATGCAAGGGCAAGAAGAAGAAGGCTAAGAAGACGGAACCAGCTCAAAAGGGCACTGCCATCACTGTGGCAAGGAAGGCCATTAGCGAAGAAACTACAAGATTTATCTTGAGTCCGTGAAGAAGAAGAAGACATCCGATGCCCCATCCTCTTCAGATTTCTTCATTATTGATTGTCATTCTATTTCTTTAGACACTTGGGTATTGGATACCGGGTGTGGCTCACATATATGTAATAACATACATGAGCTAAGGAATAGAAGAAGACTCGTCAAGGGAGAGTCAAATTTACGTGTTGGGAATGGAGCAAAGGTTGTTGCACTCGCCATCGGAACGTATCTGTTGAAGCTCCCTACAAGACTTGTCTTAGAACTAGATAATTGCTATTTCGTTCCTTCATTGATAAAGGACATCATTTATATTTTTTGTTTAAATAGAAATGGGTACCATTTGACTTTTAGTAACAATTGTTGTTACATAACTTTGAATGGAGTTCTTTATGAGACTCGAACTTTAAGCAATAGTATTTATACGTTAGACGTATCCAGTGATATTTTCAATATTGAAGTGAGCAACAAGCGTGCTCGGAAAGATAATCAATTAGACTCCTATATATGGCATTGTCGTCTTGTCCATGTAATCAAGAAACGCATGTCCGAATTACACCGATGTAGAATTTTGGAATCGTTTGAATTAGATTCATATGATACATGTGAATCATGCTTAAAGGGCAAGATGACCAAGTTACCTTTTACTGGAAAAGGTGAACTGGTGGGAGAGTTGCTTGGTCTAATACATACTGATGTATGCGGACCTATGTCAACTCAAGATCTAGGAGGCTATAGCTACTTCATTACCTTCACCGATGATCACTCACGGTTTGGGTATGTGTTCTTGATGAAACACAAGTCTGAAACCTTTGAAAGGTTCAAAGAATTCAGAAATGAAGTAGAGAAACAACTTGGCAAGAGTATTAAAATACTTTGACAAGATCAAGGTGGTGAATACTTGAGTCAAGAGTTTTTAGATTATCTAAGGGACAATGGTATATTGTCTCAATGGACTCTGTCGTATACACCACAGCTTAATGGTGTGTCTAAGAGGCGAAATCGAACCTTGTTGGATATGGTTGGGTTAATGATGAATCACGTGAATCTTCCCAAGTTCTTTTGGGGCTATGCATTTCAGACTGCTATTTACTTGCTAAATAGAGTTCCGACCAAGGTAGTATCTACTACTCCATATGAGATATGGAATAGTAAGAAACCTCATTTATCTTACTTGAAGATATGAGGTTGTCCTGCTTATGTGAAGTGGATTGTATTAGGTAAACTGAATGCTAAGTCTGATAAATATCTATTTATTGGATATCCTAAGGAAACGAGGGATTACTAATTCTTTCATCTTGTGGAACAAAAGATGTTTATTTCAAAGCATGCTCTGTTTCTAGAGAAAGAGTTTCTCTTACAAGAAAAATAATGGGAGCATCATTGAACTTGAGGAGGTTCAAGAGACTCCAATAGACATTGAGGAGATACCTGGTCAAGCACTACAACCGACAACTCATAGTGATGAGTCATCGGTTGAACCTATTGTGATACCAAATCTTCGTAGATCTAGTAGGACACGCAACATTCCTGAGAGATATAGATTTCTCATAAGCGAATTGAATGACGTATTACTCATTGACAATGAGGAGCATACCAATTATGAAGAAGTTCTGAAAAGTTTAGAAAGGGACAAATGGCTTAATATCATGAAGTCGGAAATGGATTCCATGTATGAAAATCAAGTTTGAAACTTGGTGGACCCACCTGAAGGCATAAAGCCTATAAGGTGCAAGTGGGTTTTCAAAAAGAAAATTGACATGAATGGTAATGTGATTACCTATAAGGCTAGATTAGTGGTGAAAGGCTATCATCAAAAGCAAGGTGTTGATTATGACGAGACTTATTCACCAGTAGCTATGCTTAAATCCATTCGGATGCTCCTGGCCATAGCAACTTATTATGATTATGAGATATGATAAATGGATGTGAAAATGACTTTCCTTAATGGAAACCTACTCGAGGACGTGTATATGATACAATCCAAGGGTTTCACATCGATTGATAAAACCAAGGTATGTAAACTTTGACGGTCCATTTATGGACTGAAGGAAGCATCTAGGAGCTGGAATATCCATTTTGATGAGACAATCAAAAGGTTTGATTTCTCACAAAATCCAGATGTACCCTGTGTGTACAAGAAGGTTAGTGGGAGTGCAATCGTGTTCCTAGTATTGTATGTTGATAAAATATTACTTATAGGAAATGATATATCTGTATTACAGTAAGTTAAAATTTGGTTATCCAAAATATTCTCCATGAAAGACCTGGGAGAAGCGACCTACATCCTTGAGATTAGGATCTATAGAAATAGATCGAAATGGTTGCTTGGTCTTTTGCAGTCTACATATATAGACCGAGTGCTAAAGAAGTTTAGCATGTCAAAATCCAATAAAGGTTTCCTTCCCATCAGGCATGGGATACACCTTTCGAAGTTTATGTGTCCGCGCACAAAAGACAAGAGAATTTGTATAAGTAAGATCCCCTATGCATCTGCAATAAGATCTATCATGTATGCTATGTTATATACGAGACCCGATGTATCGTATGCTCTGAGTGTCACGAGTAGATACCAATCTGATCCAGGAATGGATCATTGGGCGGCTATTAAGATAATCCTTAAGTACTTAAGAAGAACTAAGGATGTGCTCCTAATATATGGAGAGGGATATGGTAATATGCGAGTATACGGATGTCATCTTCCAGACAGACAAGGATGATTCTAGGTCTCAGTCTGGGTACATATTCACCTTAAATGGAGGTGCAATAAGTTGGAAAGATTTCAAGTAAGACACTATAGCGGATTCTGCCACTGAGGCAGAATACATTGCAGCTTCAGAAGCAGCAAAGGAAGCGGTTTGGATCAAGAAGTTCGTCTCTGAACTTGATGTGGTCTCAACAATGATCCAAACATGTGCTTCACCGCTATCATTTGATCAGAGAGATCATAAGTAGGAAGGAAATACAAATCGAGAAGATTCTCTCTGAAAAGAACTTAGCGGATCCTTTAACTAAGGCCTTATCTCAAAGTAAGTTTGAGAGCCATGTTAGAGCTTATGGTATTGGATACCGTGGTGATTGGCATTAGGCCAAGTGAGAGCTTGTCAGTGATATACGAGAGATGTCCTAAGGCAATCAACTTATGATTGTACCATTTATTTGATAAATGAAGATTCACTATTTGAGTATATATATTTTCATGAATTTGATTGGATCTTAAACTTATTTACTGAATGCCCGCAATATGATTCATAACATGAGATAATTTATGATTGGATCACAACTAGTGAGTATCTCTACATGTGTAATTGTGATATATTGAAACTATCCCTAGTCGATGAATTGATGTATTCGGACACCATCAATTCTGTTGAGACTAGCACGAGTTATACTCTTTAGTTTATCCAAGAAGGTGTTCTTCACTGGCTGGAGACATTGGGATGTCCGAAGTTAATCGTGGATGCTAGTTATGGTAACTAGTTCATTGGAGTGACTAGCTGTAAGACTTCATATGGTTCTCTGCATATATGGATATATCAATGAAATTCTTACTGCAGCTTAAGTGCGATGTTCCTTTGACTTACGGTATTCAAGTCATCTTGGTCATGGAGACTTATGCTTTGACATCTTAAGCAAGCATCTCCGAGGAGATGTGGACTCAGGATGATTGGGTATAAGTCGAAATGTCCAAAGATGTTTGAATAGCCTACAAAGGATTCACCACTCCTTGCGAGGAGATGTATACCCTATGGCCTCTCGTTAGATTGTTACTAAAGTCTTTGGCCAAAGTATTACATGTTTAGAATATGTACTCTTGGATACATGTGCAGTAACTAGAATTCGTAGGATGAGGAAGTAACACTTGGGCTAGGTGTGACATGGTCAGCCTAGTGGGGACTGACACATAGACTATGTCCTGAGCCAAGTAGTATAAGATGAGTGAAAGGAACAGAGTACGATTCACTGTAGTTGTTGAAGGGTTTTAGAAGTGTTCTGGGATCAACCATTGATTTTTCGGTTAATTGGGGATCATGATGTACTGCTAGGTGTCACTCATGATCGTTCTATAATTAATGGTTAATTATAGATGACCAACATAAATCGGGAACCTATTTGGTCACACGCACTATGAGTGTTATCCGAAGAATTTAAAACGAGCTTGAGAATAAGATTCTCAGATCGAGAGAAACTTGGTTTGGTTGGACTAAACAAAGAGCGAGCATGAAATTATTTCAGTCACAACGGAAGCGTGGATGGGCCGAGTCTTATGAAGACATGATGGATGAACCAAATCGGTTTGGTTCTAATCCTATGGTGGAAAATAAACCAAAGGGGGTTGGTTTGTTTTAAACGAATGAATCGAAATTGGTTCGGTTCATTTTAACTTAAAATAGACCAATGCAATTTGGTTTATTTTAACTTAAGTTAATGGAGTGGATTAATGGTTTTTGGTTGTGAACCAATAACCCTTTAAGAAAAGGTTTCTTGAGAAAAGGTTTTAGAGAAGAGGTCTTGAGAAAAAGATCTTGAGAAAAAGTCTCTTAATGGATAAGAGATACGTTCTCTATAAATAACGAGGTTGAGAGATATCCCAAAAATAATCAATTCAAGGTTTGCGAAACCCTAGCCGTTTTCTCCCCTCTCCCTCTCCTTTTCTTGTGCCGCCCAAGCTCCAAGTGTCAGCCAACCACCACCTTGGCCAGACCCGACCGTTCTTTGATTGTTCATCCACCTTCCTCCAACAAGTTGCCCTCTTAGACAGCTTGTGTCCTTTGCGACAAGAGTGTCATTTAGCCAGCATTTGGAACTCCTGCAGCGATCTCCTTGTCGAGGATTGGATCCCCGACAATTCTCATTAGTGGAGGAACGAAGTTTTGTTAATCGGTTGACAAAAATCGCTTCCGAGAAGTGAGTTCATGGAACTTAGTTTTCGGATCCGAATTTGATTCGGATTGTGATCGTCTCTCGATCACAATGTCTTCGATTCGAGACTAGTATCTCGTGAGAAGAAGGGGCTCGTAGCTTGGTGAAGTTATTCCGACGATACTCGACGTGGATATGGATAGAGACGAAACTTACGAGGGTCATTAAGGTTGATGTCATTTCCACTTCACGTAATTCGTCAGGTACACCTAGATTAGTTTCTTTATTGTAAAATTTGAAATAGCGATTATGTCTACACTTGATGTATCTTTGCATGCGTGTGGTGTGTGTGTTGTAATAAGTTAGTTATTACTCATTTTATTTGCTTCCGCTGTGCATATTTACAAAACATGTTCGAACGCACACCCACATCGGTGCCGTGGAAACCCAATAGGCGTGACAATTTATTTAAATATGATTTGGATTATATTCGAGACCATCTTTATAGGTGGGGTTTTACCAAATTATACAAAGTCTAGAACTTTCATGGAGAAGTTGTTACATCATTAATTGACAATATAAATATTGTCAATGAAGATGAACATGATTGTGATATTGAAGAAGAAGATTTTGAAGACATGTTTACTTATTTAAGAAATGCAGAAAGTATCAATACCATTGGCCCCCAATCAGATGATATTAATGAAAACATGAATGCAAATAATATTAGACGAAGTTATACTTCAATGTTTGAAGAAGAATAAAAAGAGTTGTATCACAATTGTATTAATTTTTATATATTCAATTTTTTGGTCAAGTTAATACATGTGAAGGTGTTAAATGACTAGAGCAATAAACCTTTTGATATATTACTTCAGTTATTACAAAAAGCCTTTCCCAAACCAAATGCAATTCCAAACTCTCATTATGAAGTAAATAAATTATTAAAAGGGTTAGGCTTGACATATGAGAAAATATATGTATGTAAGAATGATTGTATATTATTTTGGGATGAGCACAGGAATAAGGATACATGTCTAGTGTGCAAGGAGCCCAAATACAAGTATGATGAGATGCATAAGATAAAGAATGCTCAAAAAAATTCTTCAATATTTTTCTTTGAAACCGAGAGTTAAGCGGTTGTTTATTTCGAAATATACAGTAAAAGATATGCGATGATATAAAGAAAAACGAGTTAAAATAGATGATGTATTAAAGCACCTGGTAGATAGTCAATCGTAGAAATAATTTGAAGTTTCATATGGAATATTTACAGGTGATCCACGAAATATTCACTTAGGGTTGGCTACTGATGGTCTTAATCCATTTGGAAACTTGTCAAATGTTTATTATATGTGGCATGTTATACTTGTGAATTATAATTTGCTACTATGGAAAATGATGAAGTCATCATATTTGATTATGTCTTTTTTAATTCCTAGGTATAAATCACCTGGCAAAGAGATATGTGTATACTTACAACCATTGATTAATGAACTGAAGGAGCTATGAGATGATGGGGTGGAAGCAAATGATGTATCGACTGAACAAGTATTTCAATTATATGTTGTTGTGATGTGAATCATTCATGACTTTCTAGCATATGAAACAGTATCTGGATGAAGCACAAAGGGTTATAAAGCATGTTCAGTATGTCTGCATGAAACTAAATCTCAAAGATTACAGAGTAAAATATGTTATACATGCCACCGTCAATTTTTTAATGTTCAACACCCATGACATAGAAATAAAGATTTCAATGGAAAGGTTGAATAAAGACCACCACAAAAATTTAGTGGTTATGAGATTTTAGTACAGTTAGATGCATTACCCCAAGTGACATTCAGTAAGCATCCTTCATTAAGTAAAAAATTGACAGCGATCTTTGGATGATACAAAATGTAAAGGCTTGAAATTATGGCTAGATGAAAACACAATGTCATATGAGCAAGAGAAAGGTTGTAGCCTCCAAGAGCACGGTGCAACGATAAAAGAAAAATGACATTTCATATGAGAATGTAATTCAATCTTCTACTAAGGTAATATTCAATGACGAACTTCAAAAAAATTCATAGGAGTGGCCCTCTGTGTAGGAGTTTATCCGACGGATAAAGAAATACTTCGACATTAGACAATCTTTCAGTGATGGCGCGATTGCAGAGTCTGAGTTAGACCACCAAATTACGAGTGCTTCCCTGATATACCAAAGTGGTTGGTAGAGATCCGTATGGACTCTGACCTCTTTCAGCACAACTGTCAAAGAAGCATCCTCGTAGGATCGTAGGGTCAGATTGACTACTCTAGAAATTAGTCAGGTCGAAGACTCGGATATCATAGTACTAATAAAAAAAAGGAAAGTTGTAACTAGATTAACTATAATTAGATTTATTCTTATAAACATTTTATTTCAAAGGCAAGGAAGTGTAACTAAATTTATTCCAGATATTTTATGGTTAGTATTGACATTATTAATAAAATTAATGGAATAAATTAGTGCTGAAGTAGTGATGGGATGATTAATAAGCACCATAGATATATAGATAAATTAAAATTAAAATTTCAATAAATTAAAACTTATATTAATAAATTTATGGCAGATTAAATTACTTAATAATTTAATCATATCTCTGGATGAAATTGGAAATTAAATTAATCTAATTTTTTAAATAGAAATGGTCGAAACGCCAGATTTTATTTTATTTTTCTTTCTTTCTTTTTCTGGTCACCCAGGGAATAAATTGCCTACTCCCAGCCGCAAACCTCTTTTAACTCCTACCCCTGCCCTCTTTCCTCACCGACCTGCTCCCAAACGCCCGGCGCCGGCGATCACTTGCGACTCACTCGCTCGTACTCCATCGCCTCCGTCGGCAATCCTTGGCTCGGTTTACTAGCCATCGTTTCCAAGGTACGCCTTCTGTCTTCTTCTCCACCTTTTTCAAAACGCTTTTTACTTAGTGGATTGCGATTTTTCTTTGGATTTGAGGATTTATGCTCCCTTCTTGCCCGTGTTATTTCCCTTTTATCGAGGTTTATTTTGTCGATCGTAAATCTATTCTCTTGGTTATTTCAGTGGTCTAAATGGTTGTTCTTGGGGATACGGCTACAACTGGTTTCTCGCGCCTCCATGCTTTCTGCACTAGTACGGTGAGCATCGTTGATTTCGATTCTCCTGGATTCCGTCGTTTCTTTCCTTGTAGATCTTTCCGTGTGTTTGCATTTTGAAAATCTTGCGCTTTTCTTCTTTCAGGGAAGGGAAAGGTCTGGCCTTTTTAGCCATAGGTACTGCCAGCCAAGTAGGTGCCACCTTATTCGAGGTAGCTTGAATCGTTGGCATGGCCATGGATTGTCAGTTGATAGAGTTTTGACGCCAAAGTTCCCGCTACTATTGAGTCGAAGAGATGCTGTTTCGAAAGGCTCACAGGGTTCATTAGTAGAGGAATCTGATGCACTAGGAGTGTACCCGGAAATCATGCATTTTTTCCGCCGTCCACTGCTTCATGAGAGTGCTATTGCAGAGCTGCTGAGGCAGGTCCAAGTAAAGGTTTCAGGTGACATCGTTGAGATAAAAACTGAAATTTGTTTCAACATAGGTCTTGATGGTGTACTGTCAATGGAGAAACACGGAACGCTTAAGTGGCTTCTGCAGGAGACATTTGAGCCTGAGAACTTTCAGGCAGAGAGCTTTCTCGAAAAAGAAGTTGCCATAGATGCTGGTACCATAATTGTTGAAGTTGGACCTCGCATGTCCTTTACTACAGCATGGTCAACTAATGCTGTATCAATTTGTCAAGCATGTTCCTTAACAGAAGTGACTCGTATGGAGCAGTCAAGAAGATACCTTTTGTGTCTTAGGAAAGGAAGTAAGCCACTGGAGGAGCACCAAATCAGAGAGTTTGCATCACTTGTTCATGATAGGATGACAGAATGTGTTTATCCAGTAAAGCTTACTACATTTCACACTAGTGCTGCTCCTGATCCAGTGATAGTGATTCCTGTCATCGAGAGGGGAAGACAAGCATTGGAAGAGATTAATCTAAAGATGGGCCTTGCTTTTGATGAACAAGATATTCGGTACTACACCAAGCTCTTTAGAGATGACATTAAAAGGAATCCTACATCAGTTGAACTCTTTGATATTGCACAGTCAAACAGTGAGCATAGCAGGCACTGGTTCTTCAATGGGAAACTCATTATAGATGGTGAGACAATGGGCAAAACACTTATGCAAATAGTGAAGAGCACTTTGAAGGCAAACCCAAATAATTCTGTGATTGGATTCAAGGACAACTCAAGTGCCATCAAGGGGTTCACAGTATCCCAGTTGCGTCCAGCATCACCTGGAGTGACATCTCCCCTTCACAACATGATCCGTGAGCTGGATGTCTTATTTACTGCAGAGACACATAATTTTCCTTGTGCTGTAGCTCCTTACCCTGGAGCAGAAACAGGAGCTGGAGGCCGCATAAGGGACACACATGCTACTGGACGAGGATCTTTTGTTGTAGCTTCTACAGCTGGCTACTGTGTTGGTAATCTTCATATTGAGGGGGCCTATGCACCATGGGAAGACCGATCATTCACATATCCTTCAAATTTGGCTTCTCCTTTACAAATTCTAGTTTCTGCAAGTGACGGAGCATCTGACTATGGCAACAAGTTTGGAGAGCCTCTGATCCAAGGTTACACAAGGACATTTGGTATGAGACTTCCAAATGGCGAGCGACGTGAATGGCTGAAACCTATAATGTTTAGTGGAGGTATTGGACAAATTGACCATGCACATGTATCAAAGGGAGAGCCAGAAGTTGGAATGCTCGTTGTCAAGATCGGAGGTCCAGCTTATCGAATTGGAATGGGAGGTGGTGCTGCTTCAAGCATGGTCAGTGGGCAAAATGATGCAGAACTAGATTTTAATGCAGTGCAGCGAGGAGATGCTGAGATGGCTCAGAAGCTATATCGTGTAGTCCGTGCATGTGTTGAAATGGGGGATAAAAATCCTATTATTAGCATCCATGATCAAGGGGCTGGGGGAAATTGCAATGTCGTAAAAGAAATTATCTATCCTGAAGGAGCTGAAATTGATATCCGTTCTATAGTTGTTGGTGATCATACCATGTCAGTTCTAGAGATCTGGGGGGCAGAGTACCAGGAACAGGATGCTTTGTTAGTTAAACCAGAGAGCCGGAGCTTGTTGCAATCTGTATGTGACAGGGAAAGGGTTTCTATGGCTGTTATTGGTACGATCAATGGTAGTGGGCGAATTGTGTTAGTAGATAGCTTGGCTATTCACCATTGCAAAACAAATGGGCTTCCTCCACCACCACCTGTTGAAAATCTTGAACTTGAAAAGGTGCTTGGAGATATGCCACAGAAAATCTTTGAGTTTCAGCGAGTACCTACAATTGTAGAGCCGCTAGATATTGCACCTGCCACTACATTAATAGACTGTTTGAAGAGGGTTTTGAAGCTACCTTCAGTTTGTTCTAAACGTTTCTTAACAACAAAAGTTGACAGGTGTGTAACAGGACTTGTGGCGCAACAACAGACTGTGGGTCCTCTCCAGCTACCACTTTCTGATGTTGCTGTTATCGCCCAGTCTTATACAGATTTGACTGGTGGTGCTTGTGCAATAGGAGAGCAACCACTGAAAGGTTTGTTGAATCCGAAAGCTATGGCAAGATTGGCTGTTGGTGAAGCATTGACCAATTTAGTTTGGGCAAAGGTTACATCTCTTGGAGATGTAAAGGCCAGTGGTAATTGGATGTATGCTGCCAAACTCGATGGAGAAGGAGCAGCCATGTATGATGCTGCTATGTCTCTCTCAGAATCCATGATACAACTGGGTATAGCCATCGATGGGGGAAAGGATAGTCTTTCTATGGCTGCAAACGCAGCTGGTGAGGTTGTCAAGGCTCCTGGTAACCTGGTTATTAGCACGTATGTAACTTGTCCTGATATAACTAAGACTGCAACTCCTGACCTAAAGCTTGGAGATGATGGTATTCTTTTACACATTGATCTAGCGAAAGGACTTCGGCGACTAGGTGGTTCTGCATTTGCACAAGCATTTGACCAGGTTGGCGATGAGTGCCCTGATCTTGATGATGTCCTATATCTGAAAAAGGTATTTGAGGCTGTTCAGGAACTCCTGAATGAGCAATTAATTTCTGCTGGTCATGACATTAGTGATGGTGGGATTATTGTTTGTATTCTCGAGATGGCATTTGCTGGTAATTGTGGTATGCAATTGAACTTGAGTTCCCAGGGCCATGGCCTTCTTCAAGTATTATTTGCAGAAGAGCTCGGACTTGTTCTTGAGGTCAATTCACTACACGCTAACAAGGTTATGCAAAAACTCAAAGCACTTGGAGTTTCTGGTGAGATAATTGGAAATGTTACCGCTACACCAACTATAGAGTTGTCTGTCGATGGAATCAAACTACTGAAAGAAGAAATATCTTTCCTTAGGGACTTGTGGGAGGAGACAAGTTTTCAACTCGAGGGATTGCAAAGGCTAGCTTCTTGTGTTGAATTGGAGAAGGAAGGGCTAAAGTGTAGACATGCACCTTCGTGGTCATTGTCGTTCGCTCCAAAGTTCACTGATGAAAAGCTGATCCTTGCTACTTCAAAACCCAGAGTAGCTATCATTCGAGAGGAAGGTAGCAATGGCGATAGAGAAATGTCAGCGGCATTCCATGCTGCTGGATTTGAACCTTGGGATGTAACAATGTCAGACCTTCTGCATGGACAAGTCTCTCTGAACAAGTTTCGAGGGGTTGCATTTGTTGGCGGTTTTAGTTATGCTGATGTACTTGATTCAGCAAAAGGTTGGTCTGCATCAATTAGATTTAACCAGCCTCTACTGCAACAATTTCAAGATTTTTACCACCGTCCAGACACTTTTAGCCTAGGTGTTTGCAATGGGTGTCAGCTCATGGCCCTTCTTGGATGGGTGCCAGGCGCAGATGTGGGAGGATCCCTTGGTTATGGTGGAGACATGTCACAGCCAAGGTTCATTCACAATGAATCCGGCCGCTTCGAGTGTCGCTTTACAAGTGTCCAGATTGGAAAGTCTCCCGCCATGATGTTTCAAGGTATGGAGGGTAGTACATTGGGTGTTTGGGCTGCTCATGGCGAGGGAAGAGCATACTTCCCTGATGACGGTGTTCTAGATCGTGTTCTGAAGTCTGACCTCGCCCCTCTACGTTATTGTGACGACGATGGCAGCGTATCGGAGGCTTATCCTTTCAATCCAAATGGATCTCCACTCGGAATTGCTGCTCTTTGTTCTCCTGACGGAAGGCACCTTGCCATGATGCCGCATCCTGAAAGGTGCTTTATGATGTGGCAGTTCCCATGGTATCCGAAGGAATGGAACGTCGACAAGAGAGGGCCTAGTCCTTGGCTACGCATGTTTCAGAATGCTCGCGAATGGTGCTCTTGAAAGAGGTGCATCATGTTTCCTCAGGTTACTATCTTTTTTACTTGGTTTGCTCTTTGATTTGTTACTGAACTTGTTTTGATGCTTTTCTGCAGGGCTTGAGCAGACATCTCGTGTGAGATGATAACGAGTTAATAATAGAGCTTCATAATTTCTTGAGATGCGTCTCTTTATCTGAGTTTAATTCGGATGATATATGCTGAGTACAATTGTTGGATGAGACTTTAGCCCTTTCATGGAACTTTTTCTCCTTAAACTTTCTTCTCTTGCAAAAAATAAGATCAAAATTGCAGCTTGGTTACTGCTATTGCACTGTGCCACCTAATTTGAGGTTTGAACCTCAAATGCTTTACTTGTAGCTTGTTGAGTTGATCGTTTCCTTTCCTTTGTATAATTGACAGAAGTATATCTGTCAAATCCTGGGTATTCAACTGACCAGTAACATAAAACAGTGTTTGAAATTCATAATTTTGGATGTAATGTAAATCCTCATATGGTCAATTTTAATTGTTTTTTTTCCTTTCTTTTTTCTTTTTCTTTTTTGTTTTCAGGGAAAAGCCGTGCGATGATTGTCGAGAAAAAAATACGTCAAAAATTTAACCTTGAGGAAGTAGTAAACCAATCTGTTTTAAAGTATTCTAGCGATTACAGTGGTATAGTATTTTTTATTATAAATTATTAATACAAAGTGTGGGTAAGTTTTATTATAGTTACATTATCCTCCTAACTAAATCTAATAAATATAGTTGAGAAAATACAAAATTAATTCTAAACTTGATTTCCCATTTATAATAGCAAATTAAAAAAATTCTAATAATGGGAAGAAATTCTGGTTTTGAAAAGCCGGAAACACATTTATGTTAATATGATATATTTTAAAACTTTTTATAATGTATTTTCTATTTTTTTTATAGCTTATTGAGTTTTTAGAAAACCAATTTTTTTTTTGGGCCTTAATATGAATTTAAATAAAACAAGATAAAATTTATTTAAATATAGATGATGATATAGTAGGGGATAGAGTCTAATGACATAGAAGGATCCATATAGTCGACCCCATCTAGTGGGATAAGACTTTGTTATTGTTGTTGTTAATATGAATTTAAAAAAACAATGAGTAAAGGTTGTGGCCTTATCTTACGAGATGTGTAAAGGTAAAGACCTTGAAGAGTAGTTGAAGGCCAAAATCTTTGTACAAGTAGTTAAAGACACAAAGACATGATTTTTAGTGTCAAAACATGGAAGTGAAATCTTGGAATGATGTAAAAAATAGAAGACTTGGAAGTCTGTGAAAAATTATATGTGAATTATAATCTAGGATTTATTCTTTTGTGAAACATCACTGAAGAATAATGAGTAAAAACTAGATAAGAGCTGCCTAATTGCTAGTAGAGATTCCACCAAAATACAATAATTTTCTACATATATACTGAGGTCAAATTTGATCCCAAAGCTTTGAGTAGGTTTGCATGAGTATAAGCCAAGTGAAATTGAGATCTCTAAATAGAATGACTTTACTGAAGGTTAAGCCAACAATTGGGGTGTTAAGTCCTACTAAATTAACTATAAACGTTTGTTCAAAAATGCAATGCTTTCTCCATTGTGCTTAAGTTGATCGGACTTTGATTCTAATTGATTAGACTAAGTTCCAATCATTGGAAGATTCATTGAGTCAATCGAACTTTTAACCATTGGATTGCAATAATTATTTATTAGTTTAGTTGACTAAATTGCACGGTACCGAACGATCTTCTAACTAAAAAAAGATATATATATCACGATACTGAACGATCTCCTAAATAAGAGATTTATATTTTCTAAATGACATCTGTCCTAGAAGATTCGAATCTTGCTCATTATTGTAATTTTATCATACTCAACTACACTCGTGGAGCCAATTTAGTCAACTAAATTAAAGTTTCATGGATTGGAGTTGTTTAAAAACTAATCATTGGAAGATACATTTCGTGTGTGAGTTTGATATTAACATTCCAACATCTAAGTGGCCATAAAAAATAATGCTTAAAAGCTTTTAAAGACTTTTACAGGCTCTAAGTAATCCTCACTTATATATGTTACAAACTTATGGAGGGAAAATCCAAAATTTATCTTCTGTCGAGATGAGGTTGATCACCAATGCATCGAACACCATAGAGTCTTGGATCCGACTGAGAATTGGAAAAGCCGAGCACTACTATGTTGAGCATCGTACAACCAAGAACCGTAGAATCGAGCACCACTTGGAGCAGAGAAGGTGCTCCCTTTGTTGAGCACCGCCAGGAGCGGAGAAGGACTGGCTTAGAAACCTGAGAATTGTTCTCAAGGTAGAAAAGCTTGCGTATGTTCTCGAAGAGTCTCTTCCCACTTGCCCTAAAGATGATGTAACTCCGGACTAACTGTTGGCCTATCAGAAACATGTGAATGATTTTGAATTGGCGAGTTGCATCATGCTAGCGGCGATGGTACTCGAGCTTCAGAAGTAGCATGAGCATATGGATGCAAATACTATAATCTTTCATCTTCAAGAGTTGTTTGATGAGCAAGCGGGATCTGAAAGGTTCGAAGTCTCCAAGTTCCTCTTCACCTCTAAGATGAGAAGGTTTCATCTGTAGTACAATTTGTATTAAAGATGAACGGGTACATCGAGCGTTTAACAACACTTGATTTTGTGATGGATCATGAATTAAGTATTGACTTAATTTTGCATTGTTTGCCTAAGAGTTTCTCATAGTTTGTGATGAACTACCGGATGAAAAAAATTAAAACCACGATTCCTGAGCTCCTCAACATGCTGAAGACTATGGAGCCTTCTGTGAAGCATGAGGAGAAGACAACATTGTTAGTTGATTCCTCTAAGAAAAGTTCTAAGAGAAAATCAAAGGAACAGTGCAAGGGCAAGAAGAAGAAGGCTAAGAAGACGGAACCAGCTCAAAAGGGCACTGCCATCACTGTGGCAAGGAAGGCCATTAGCGAAGAAACTACAAGATTTATCTTGAGTCCGTGAAGAAGAAGAAGACATCCGATGCCCCATCCTCTTCAGATTTCTTCATTATTGATTGTCATTCTATTTCTTTAGACACTTGGGTATTGGATACTGGATGTGGCTCACATATATGTAATAACATACATGAGCTAAGGAATAGAAGAAGACTCGTCAAGGGAGAGTCAAATTTACGTGTTGGGAATGGAGCAAAGGTTGTTGTACTCGCCATCGGAACGTATCTGTTGAAGCTCCCTACAAGACTTGTCTTAGAACTAGATAATTGCTATTTCGTTCCTTCATTGATAAAGGACATCATTTATATTTCTTGTTTAAATAGAAATGGATACCATTTGACTTTTAGTAACAATTGTTGTTACATAACTTTGAATGGAGTTCTTTATGAGACTCGAACTTTAAGCAATAGTATTTATACGTTAGACGTATCCAGTGATATTTTCAATATTAAAGTGAGCAACAACCGTGCTCGGAAAGATAATCAATTAGACTCCTATATATGGCATTGTCGTCTTGTCCATGTAATCAAGAAACGCATGTCCGAATTACACCAATGTAGAATTTTGGAATCGTTTGAATTAGATTCATACGATACATGTGAATCATGCTTAAAGGGCAAGATGACCAAGTTACCTTTTACTGGAAAAGGTGAACTGGTGGGAGAGTTGCTTGGTCTAATACATACTGATGTATGCGGACCTATGTCAACTCAAGATCTAGGAGGCTATAGCTACTTCATTACCTTCACCGATGTTCACTCACGGTTTGGGTATGTGTTCTTAATGAAACACAAGTCTGAAACCTTTGAAAGGTTCAAAGAATTCAGAAATGAAGTAGAGAAACAACTTGGCAAGAGTATTAAAATACTTTGACAAGATCAAGGTGGTGAATACTTGAGTCAAGAGTTTTTAGATTATCTAAGGGACAATGGTATATTGTCTCAATGGACTCTGTCGTATACACCACAGCTTAATGGTGTGTCTAAGAGGCGAAATCGAACCTTGTTGGATATGGTTGGGTTAATGATGAATCACGTGAATCTTCCCAAGTTCTTTTGGGGCTATGCATTTCAGACTGCTATTTACTTGCTAAATAGAGTTCCGACCAAGGTAGTATCTACTACTCCATATGAGATATGGAATAGTAAGAAACCTCATTTATCTTACTTGAAGATATGAGGTTGTCCTGCTTATGTGAAGTGGATTGTATTAGGTAAACTGAATGCTAAGTCTGATAAATATCTATTTATTGGATACCCTAAGGAAACGAGGGATTACTAATTCTATCATCTTGTGGAACAAAAGGTGTTTATTTCAAAGCATGCTCTGTTTCTAGAGAAAGAGTTTCTCTTACAAGAAAAATAATGGGAGCGTCATTGAACTTGAGGAGGTTCAAAAGACTCCAGTAGACATTGAGGAGATACCTGATCAAGCACTACAACCGACAACTCATAGTGATGAGTCATCGGTTGAACCTATTGTGACACCAAATCTTCGTAGATCTAGTAGGACGCGCAACATTCCTGAGAGATATAGATTTCTCATAAGCGAATTGAATGACGTATTACTCATTGACGATGAGGAGCATACCAATTACGAAGAAGTTCTGAAAAGTTTAGAAAGGGACAAATGACTTAATATCATGAAGTCGGAAATGGATTCCATGTATGAAAATCAAGTTTGGAACTTGGTGGACCCACCTGAAGGCATAAAGCCTATAAGGTGCAAGTGGGTTTTCAAAAAGAAAATCGACATGAATGGTAATGTGATTACCTATAAGGCTAGATTAGTGGTGAAAGACTATCATCAAAAGCAAGGTGTTGATTATGACGAGACTTATTCACCAGTAGCTATGCTTAAATCCATTCGGATGCTCCTGGCCATAGCAACTTATTATGATTATGAGATATGATAAATGGATGTGAAAATCACTTTCCTTAATAGAAACCTACTCGAGGACGTGTATATGATATAATCCAAGGGTTTCACATCGATTGATAAAACCAAGGTATGTAAACTTCGACGGTCCATTTATGGACTGAAGGAAGCATCTAGGAGTTGGAATATCCATTTTGATGAGACAATCAAAAGGTTTGATTTCTCACAAAATCCATATGTACCCTGTGTGTACAAGAAGGTTAGTGGGAGTGCAATCGTGTTCCTAGTATTGTATGTTGATAAAATATTACTTATAGGAAATGATATATCTGTATTACAGTAAGTTAAAATTTGGTTATCCAAAATATTCTCCATGAAAGACCTGGGAGAAGCGACCTACATCCTTGAGATTAGGATCTATAGAAATAGATCGAAACGGTTGCTTGGTCTTTCGCAGTCTACATATATAGACCGAGTGCTAAAGAAGTTTAGCATGTCAAAATCCAATAAAGGTTTAGAAGTACTCATAACTTGGACTTTACTATTGCCAAGAACCATGCATGGACTTTCCCATTGCCAAGACCCATACTTGGACTTTCCATGCCAAGACTCATGCTTGGACTTTCCATTGTCAAGTACCCAAGACTTGGACTTTCCATGCTAAGTACACAAGACTTGAACTTTCCATGACAATCACATGTCATACGTTTTGTCGAGCATCAAATTACTACTCGAGTATGGTCAATTGTGACCTGGGTCGATTGCACCAATAATTTCTCCCTTTTTGATGTTTGACAACAACCACAAAAACCTTTGAGTTAGGCCACCTAACTCAATACTCCAAATCCTCCCAATTCTCTCAATTGGGCAATTCTCAAATTCTCTAAAGTCTCAAAACTCTCCCCTTTTTTGACATATATCAAAAAGGCTCTCCCCAAGGGTATCAATGTCTCATATCCCAATGAGATCTTATAATATCTTCCTTGGTCCAAAAACATCTAGGATGTCTTCACTCTTCCTAGTGATAAGTCTCATATCACTAAATGAGAGGCAATCCTTACTTCTCCCAATTATCCCAATTCTCTCTCTTATGAGGAAGAACACATCCATCGTCCCATGATGGATAACCTCCCCCTAAAGGCTTGCTCTCCCTTAACTATTGCACCAACAATGTCCTTGGAAAAACTTTAAGCCTATAGGAACACTAAACCATTAAAATTAAGGGCAAAATTTCAAACTTGAACTTTCACACACCTTAAAATTTGATTCTCACCCTAAACAACTCTCCTAATCTATATCTAATGGATTTTCACTCTTCTAATATTTTATAAAACATATTCTGGGGTTAGGAGCAGTTAGGGTAGACTAACATGGCTGAAACATGGGTTAAACAAACTTGTTTACCCAAAATCAACCTTGGCAGTCGACTCAGTCAACAACCAGTAGATTGCCCTCAATGCTAGTCGACTGCCCTCATAGACAATCGACTGGTTTCTGCACTGTGCATAAATCAAATCAGAATACAAAATTTATAAATTCATAAGTAAATATACATAATTTGAAAAATCATGAAACTTTATACATATAATACTTAAGTCAATCATTATGGGTGAAAAATATTTGAAAAATAAAATATCCATAAAATAGTGAGATTGATACAAAGTTCAAAAACAAAGATAACTTCAATGTTTTGAGCCTACTTTGTATCAACTTCATCAATGGTGATTGTTATCAAAAGATAAAGTTCACCAAATTTTTTCAAAATGATTTTGAAATATTTTTAAAACCTTATATTGGACCATGATCTATGGGCTCAATACAAATGACTTGCATATTAGCTTTTCCAATGATCAATCAATAGTATAAGATGAGTTTGAGTTCATCTAGATACAAGAACTATGCACCTTGAACTTAACTCACTTTCCTAACATCTCACATGTGTTTAGAGTATATCAATACACACACATGTCAATTTGATGTGAGATATGGGTTTTAGTTATTCCTATACTAAGGTATCATGCATTTTTCTAGACAATTATATTTTATTCCCTTATACATGAGACTTCAAATCATGTCATAGTTCTTAAATCAATTTTAATTAACTTAAATGCATGAATAATGATTATGACATATAATGATAGCATAAATGAAACATGTGCCAATAATCATAATATCATGGCATAAAAGCAAGACTAAAACATACATGACATAAAAAAACTAAGCATTATCATGACATTTATATAATTAAGATGAAGCATGATATCATGACATGGTATATGACAAGTAAAGCATGACAAATAAAGTGTAAGGCATAAGAATACCTAAATTTTAAAATTAATTTCCATTTGATAGAATTAAACCCAAAATGCTATAATACCACTCATCTCCCAAGTGTGCCAAAAATCCAAAATGACCCACATGACCTCTAAACCTAATTGTGCCAATTTTGATTGACTTTTCAAACTTCTTGAATTTAATTGACATATCCTAACATCCTTTAGGATATAAGTCTAACCCTCATTTTCAAAGCATCCCATAACCTTGAAAATAACCTAAAGTGCCAACTTTGCTATGATTAGATTAACTACTCATTCATTCAAGGTTGACACAACTTAACCCATTTAGCGTGAATCGATCACGCTCCTAGGAACTCAATACCTATTGGAGCTCCTTGGATTTACAAGGTATTCACTAGGGATGACCTCCCTTAATACCTTCCTAATGCCCCTTTTTGGTTTGGTAGTCTTGGTCAATTGGGTCTTGCCTAGGTCAACTCTAGGGATAACTTTCCTTGTGACCTTCTTAGTGGCTTTCCTAGGTTTCATAGAAACCTTGGCCACTAGACACTTACCATGGTTAACCTTAGGGATGACCTCCCTATTAGCCTTTGTTTTCCTAGACCTAGAAATGGTTCCATAATCGAATGGAACACTATGGTAGGTCTCTTTGGGCTTAGGTTTGTGACCCAAACTTTTCTTTCCCTTTGGTGGTTCTTATTTTCTAAGCCCTAATTTTTTATCATTTGACCCTTGAATTAGATTTTGCATCTTCCTAAAAGTCTTCTCTAATTTCTCAAGCCTTGACATCAAGGCTTGGTTCTCTAATTCTAATTGCCCAATTTTTTATCTTTCATCAATTTTTTTGGGCATGGTTCTTTCTCTCAGGCATATGTCTACCATTCTTAGGGTTAATGCCTACCTTCTTAGGGTTAATGCCTAAATGGTTTTCTACCTTTCTAATTGCTTCCTTAGGTAGAATTGTTCTAAGGTTATTTATTCTAGATTTGTCCTTAACCCTAATATCACATAATTTAGCACCTAAGCAATAAAATCTATTCCTAGCATGATTTTGTTCATGAGCAATAGCAACAAAATTCCTAGCATGCTTTTGCCTATTAATTAAAGAATGAGCATTATTTAAATTTACCTTAGGGTTTGCCTTAACTCCCCCTACATGTGTGACTCCTTTTCCCTTGGTTTGCTTCCTCCCCTTAGGACAATGACTTCTATAGTGGCCCTGTTGATTGCACTTGAAGCACATCACGTGCTCCTTGCTCTTATGGGTTGGGGCTTCTGTCTCCTTGGTCTTTAGCACGACTTGTGCCATCTTCTTGACCCGTTTCAAACACTTACTCTTTTAGTGTCCTACTTCCCTACACTCAAAACAAATTATATGATCTTTATTATTAACACATGTATTTGAGTTACCTAGGTCAGTAGTAGGAACCAGAGTTGATTCTTCATCTCTCCCGGAGGTAGATGGTTCTTCTTACTCTTGTTCTTGTTCCGGTGTGGAAAGTCACTCCTCCCCCTCAATCCTTGAAATGAAGACTTCTTCCAAATCTTCTTCCTCGGATGTTGATAGTCTTTCAACCTCTGAATTCTCACACTCTTGTGAGGATGAACTTGTCTCTTCGGTTTCTTTCTCCAATTGAGACGATGAGCATTCTTGTTCCTTGGCTATCTTTATTTCTTGAGTCGTCGAGAGTTCTTCATGGAACTTAGCTAGCTTTCTCTAAAGCTCTTTGGCATCCTTACAATCTCCTAATCTATACAATATATCATTAGGAATTGCATTAACTAATATACCCATTACCTTATTGTTTATGTTGAAGTATCGAAGTTGCTCTTTGCTCCACTTCTTCTTCTTGAGTATCCTTCTATTCTCATCCTTCGGAGCGTTGAACCCTACTATCACACTAATTCAATTATCATAATCGCATATAAAAAAATATTTCATTCTTACCACTCATTGCTCAAATTCCTTGGCTCCATAGAGTTCATGTGGATGAGGCACATTGATGTCATCACTCAATCTTTCTTCAACCACCATTTTCTTTCTTCTCCTCTAGCGTGTTGCTCCGGCGGCAGTTAGTCCATAGAAGAGCTCCTTGCTCCGATACCACTTGTAGGGAATTGATGGTCGCATTAGAGGGGGTGAATAGTGTTTCATGTTGCTCGATGGAATTCATCGTGTTCGTCTACAAAACTTGTTATGCGCAGCGAAATATATATAATAGTAAAAAACAAAACACAACAAGCACGCAAACACAAATGACACGGCGATATAATGTGGTTCAGAACCTTAGGGTTCCTACTCCACGGGTCGAGCTCAAATGAGCCCTAGTGATGCACACCACCACTACTATACTCCTTCTCGGAACAATCCAGAGGTGGAGAAATCTTGTACAAATGATTACAAAAGAAATATAATGGAATACAACAAGTAAACTAAGCAATATACAAATACAAGTAAAGAAAACTTTACACAAAGGACTTTGGATTGCTTGCTTGTTGATTGCTTTGGACTAGCTTTGAAGGACTGAAAAGCACCAACTATCCCCTTCAAATCGCCCCAAGAACAATGGTAAAAATCTTCCTCTTCGAGCTCCTTATAAAGCTGCAACTCGGGCTGATTTTCGCCTAGCAATCGATGTTGGTGCAATCGGCTCATATTACGATTGACCAGACTCGAGTTGGACTCAAGTATTATTTTGATGTTTGACAATGTTTTGGGGAGATTGTTGGTGCAATCGACCGAGATCACGATTGATCGGATTCGAGTTTGACTCGAGTGGTATTTTGATGTTTAACGATGGTTTGACCATTATTTGACTATATGGTTGACATGAGGTTAACCATAGATTGAAAGTCTAAGCTTGAGTCTTGGCAATTGGAAAGTCCAACATGGGTTGACAAGGAAAGTCCAAGTGTGAAACTTGGCAAGGGAAAGTCCAAGCATGGATCTTGGCAAAGGAAAGTCCAAGCTTGAGTCTTGGCAAATGGAAAGTCCAACATGGGTTGGCAAGGAAAGTCCAAGGGGTGATATTGGCGACGTAAAGTCCAAGGGTGGAGTCTTGGGAGCATAAGTCCAATGGTTGGCGACGTAAAATTGTTAGTAATATATGAGAGGTGTCCTAAGGTAATCGCCTTATAGTTGTACCATTTATTTGATAAATGAAGATTCAATATTTGAGTATACATGTTTTCATGTATTTGATTGGATCTTAAACTCATTTACTGAATGTCCACAATACTATTCACAATATGAGAGAATTTATAATTGGATCACAACTAGTGAGTATCTTTACATGTGTAATTGTGATGTATTGGAACTATCCCTAGCCGATGAATTAATTGATTCGGACGCCATCAATTCTATTGAGACTAGCACGAGGTATACTCTTTGGTTTATCCAAGTAGTTGTTTCTCACTGGCTGGTGACATTGGGATGTCCAAAGTTGATTGTGGATGCTAGTTATTGTTGGTGCAATCGGCCCAGGTCACGATTGACCAGGACTCGAGCTTGGCTCGAGAGATGTTTTGATGTTAGACAAAAATATATGACAATGCAATTGTCATGGTAAAGTCCAAGTCATGGGTACTTGACATGGAAAGTCCAAGTGAAACACTTGGCATTTTGGGAAGTCCAAGCATGGGTCTTGGCAAGGTAAAGTCCAAGTCATGGGTACTTAGCATGGAAAGTCCAAGTGGGACACTTGGCATTTGGGAAAGTCCAAGCATGGGTCTTGGCATGAGAAGTCCAAGGGGTTTGATATTGGCGGCATAAAGTCCAAGCGGAGTCTTGGCGGCGTAAGTCCAATGTGCCTTGGCGATGTAGACACCGTTAGCATGACATAGCTGATGGAAGCACCTGAAGGCTAGCGCGATGGATGAACAAGTCATGGATGACTTGGAGGGATCCGAGAGGCATGAGGCTGATGGAGGTGGCTATAAAGCTTAGGTCTAGGCTAAGGGTGGTCTAGCAAGTATGGGGATACCATACTTGGGTTAAAACCTCAAGCTCATTGCCATAGGTGCGGCGATCGGTGATTAGCATGATCGTGATCGTTTGATCGGTGATGCTCCGATTCGGGACTGGTGAGTCTCACTCGACGCCGCGACGGCAATGAGCGTGATGCTTGATCAGTCGACTGATGCTCATGATCAGTCGACTGATGTCCTAGCCGTTGGATTTTTCCAGCGTGGATTACACCGTTGTCTCACAGCAACAGTGTGATCAGTCGACTGATGGTCCCGAGCAGTCGACTGATCGACCTTTTCCAGCACAGGTTGAAGCTATAAAAGGAGCTCGTGATGGAGGAAAAGGTATCGGTTTTCTTGGACGTTTTGAAGCGATTTGCTGCTGCAAATCAGGGCCTTCAAGTGCTAGTCCAAGGCAATCAACAAGCAAGCTTCCAAAGAGTTTTTGTAAAGTGTTCTTTACTTCTCTTGTTGTATTTCATATTGTATTTGCTTGTTGTATTTAGATTATTGTTGTAATCACATTGTAAGGGGTTTCTCCGCCTCCGACTTGTGTCGAGAAGGAGTGATTATCATAGTGGTGTGTGATTGGCATCGCTAGGGTTCGTACGAACCCAATCCGTGGAGTAGGAACCGTTCGGTTCCGAACCACGTTAAATATTTGTGTTTGCGTGTTGTTTATTTCGTTATTGCTTTCATTACTATTCCGCTGTGTGCTAACGAAATTGTAGAGACAACCACGATCGAATTCCATCTACGAACTAAAACTACGCTATTCACCCCCTCTAGCGGCTTCAAATATCCTACAATTGGTATCAGAGCCCGGAGCTCTTCTACGGATTAACCACCGGGAGCTAAAGAAGCTAGAAGGAAGATGATGGATCTTCAAGAAAGATTGGGCGATGACATAGCGACTCCACCCGCCTTTGACTGTGAAGATTTCGCGTATTGGAAAGGTAGGATGGAATATTTTCTAATGTCGGATATAGAAAATTGGTTTGCCGTGATTATAAGTTTTGATGCTTCGAGAGGAGAGAACGGCGAAATCCTCAAAAAGAAGCGATGGACCGAGGAGCAACGGGAAAAATTCAAGACAACCGTTAAGGTAACAAAAATGTTGGTTAATTTGATACCTAATGACATTTTGTCTAGATTAGGAATCTATAGGGATGCCAAAGAGTTGTGGAACAAGTTGGTCAAGTTCTACGACAATTTCGAATCTGTCCAAGAAGATTTGGAAGAGGAGGAGATCGAAGAGGAAGCTTCATCATCCTCACAAGAAAGTGAGGAGTCAACTTCCAGATTGGAGAAGGAAGTAGAAGAGGTGGAAGAACCATCCACTTCTATGATTGAAGGGGAGAGACCATCCACACCGGAGCCGGAACAAAACAAAGAAGAATCCTCAACCTCCAGGAAGAATGAAGAATCCACTCCAATCACCACAACCACCCAAGGTAACTCAAGCATATGTGTTAATAATAAAATGCATATAATATGTTTTGAGTGTAGAGAAATCGGGCACTACAAAAGCAAGTGCCCAAAGAAGATTAGGAAAGCTCCACCGGCACCAAAAGTCAAGGATGCCGGTTCCCCAACACCTAAAGGCAAGGAGCACATCATATGCTTCAAGTGCAATTCAAAAGGACATTATAGGAATCAATGTCCTAGGGAGAGTAAAAAGACCCAAGAAGGAGCATCACAAGTAGGGGGAGCTACTAAGGCAAATCCTAAGGTATATCATTTCAATAATGCTCATTCTTCTAGGTTTAATGCTAAAAAGCATGCTTTTAATTCTCTTGCAATTCATCATGAAAAGCATGTTAGGAACAATAAATATTATTGTTTAGGAGCTAAGAGTGTCCATTTTGAAACTAAGGAGAAATTTGGGACTAATGTCCCTAAAAATATTTTACCTAGGAAATCTATCAAGAAAATAGGAGAACACCTAGGTCTTAATCCTAAATGGACTAGGCATATGCCTAGAGAAAATGGTGATGCCCAAGGACCAAATGAGAAATCAAAAATTGGGAAATCAGAGTTGGAAAACCAAGTCTTGAGGTCAAGGCTTGAAAAACTAGAAAAGACCCTTAGGAATATACAAAATCAAGTTCAAGGGTCTAGTGGTCTAAGTCAAGGGTCCAAAAGTCAAAGTCAACACCTAGGACCTAAGAGTCAAAAGTCAACCAAGGGCAAGCAAGGTTTGGGTCACAAACCTAAGCCTAAGGTGGCTTATCATAGTGTTCCATTTGATTATGGAATACAAACTAGGTCTAGGAAGACCAAGGTCAATAGGGAAGTCATCCCTAGAGTTGACCAAGGTGTGTGCCTAGTGGCTAGGGTTTCAAGGAAACATAGGGAAGCCACTAAGAAGGTTGCAAGGGGAGTTACCCCTAGAGTCAACCTAGGTAAGACCAAAATGACCAAGGCTACCAATCCTAAGAGGGTCATTAGGAAGGTATCTAGGGAGTTCATCCCTAAGGAATACCTAATTAACCCAATGAGCTCAAATAGATTCTGGGTTCCTAAGAGCGTGATTGACTCACGCTAGATGGGTTAGGTGTGTCAACCTTGATTGGATGGGTAGTTAACTCAACCATGATAAAGGTGGCATTTTTAGGTCATTTTCAAGGTTATGGAAATACATTTGAGCCTTAATCCTAAAAGATTTTAGGATGTGTCAATATTATTTGAGAAGTTTGATAAATTGATCAAATTGGCACAATTTAGGTTTAGAGGTCTTAATGTGTCAATTTGGGTTTTTGACACATTTGGAAGAATTTAGGTTAATATGGCAAAATAAACCTAATTATATAAAATGGCAACTAATATTAAAATTTAGGTACCTTGATATCTTATTTGTCATGCTTTGATTTGTCATATGTCATGACATGACATCATGTTTATTTTCATCATTTATATGTCATGTTCATATTTAGGATTAAGGTTTTAAATGTCATGTGTCTTTAGATTTCATCTTATGTCATGACATCATGATTATGAGCATATGCTTATTTATATCATTTCTAATGCCATAATCATTCATGCATTTAAGATAATTTGGTTAAAATTTATTTAAGGATAATGACATGACTTGAAATTCCATTTATAAGGGAATCAAGTAGGGTTGCCTTAAAAAAATACATAAACCCTAGATTAGGGAGAACAAAACTCACATCTCACATCCAATTGACATGTATGTGTATTTATATACCCTAGATACATGTGAGATGTTAGGATATGAATTAAGTTCAAGGTGCATAGTTTTTGCATCTAGATGAACTCAAACTCATCTTATATTAGTAGTAGATCATTGGAAAAGCATGTGTACAAGTCATGTTCATAGAGCCCAAGGAATATGATCCAAAATAAGATTTTGAAAACGTTTTAAAATCATTTTGAAAAACCTTGGTGAAGTCTATCTTTTGATAGCAATCATCATTGATAGAGTTGATACAAGATAGGGCCAAAACATTGAAAATTTCAATGGTTTTGAGTTTTGTATCAAACTCACTATTTTATGGGTAAAATAATTTTCAAATATTTTTCACCCAGTGTGTTGACTATAAGTAATATACGTATCAAATTTCGTGATTTTTCTATATACGTAGAATTACTTATGATTTTTTAAAATTCGATTCTGATAGCTGAAATTCGAGAATTTGATTATCGATCACTACTTGATAATGATCGATAGAGTGTGATCATTGATTACTGTAAGTAGTCGACTGCTAAGCTGATTTCGGGAAAAACAAGATTGTTTAGCCCGTGTTCAGCTATGGTAAAGATTCCTAATCACTCCTAACCCTAGGATATGCTTTGGGAAGCATTATAAAGGGTAAAAATCTATTGGATATGGATTAGGAGAGATGTTAGGTCAAAGTATCAAATTTAGGGTGTGGAAAGTTCAAGTTTGAACTTAGAACCTTATCTTTGATGGTTCAGAGTTCCTATTGGCTTAGGGACTTCCCAAAGACATTGTTGGTGCAATGGTTAAGGGGGAGCAAGTCTTTAGGGGGAGGTATCCATCATGGTATGATGGATGGTGGTTCATGGGAAGGAAAAATGAGTTTTTCACATACCCAATTTGAAAATTGAGAGAGTATAAAATTGTCTCTCTTGAGTGATATGAGACTTATCACTAGGATGATGATAGACATCCTAGGTATTTTTGGACCAAAGGGGAGATTGTAAGATCTCATTCGCATATGAGACATTGGCCTCCTTGGGGAGTTAGCCTCTTTTTGATGTATGTCAAAAAGGGGAAGAACATTAAATCACCAATTTGGGATAATTGGTAAGGAGTCTTTGAGTTAGATGGTCTAACTCAAATGGTTTGTTTTGTTTGGTTTTTGTCAAACATCAAAAAGGGAGAGATTGTTGGTGCAATCGGCCCAGGTCACGATTGACCAGGACTCGAGCTTGGCTCGAGAGATGTTTTGATGTTAGACAAAAACATATGACAATGTAATTGTCATGGTAAAGTCCAAGTCATGGGTACTTGGCATGGAAAGTCCAAGTGGGACACTTGGCATTTTGGGAAGTCCAAGCATGGGTCTTGGCAAGGTAAAGTCCAAGTCATGGGTACTTGGCATGGAAAGTCCAAGTGAGACACTTGGCATTTGGGAAAGTTCAAGCATGGGTCTTAGCATGAGAAGTCCAAGGGGTTTAATATTGGCGACATAAAGTCCAAGTGGAGTCTTGGCGGCGTAAGTCCAATGTGCCTTGGCGGTGTAGACACCGTTAGCATGACATAGCTAATGGAAGCACCTGAAGGCTAGCACGATGGATGACTTGGAGGGATCCGAGAGGCGTGAGACTGATGGAGGTGGCTATAAGGCTTAGGTCTAGGCTAAGGGTGGTCTAGCAAGTATGGGGACACCATACTTGGGTTAAAACCTCATGTTTGAGGTGTGCCAGTCGACTGATGTCATGTGGCAATGACCGCATAGTCAACTAGGGTTTGATCGCGGGAATTGCCCTAGCAATGACTACCATAGGTGGGCAATAATCGATTAGCGAGCAATCGATCGTGATCACCGATCGATGCTCGATTCGAGGCTAATGGAGTCTCACTCGACCACCGCGACGAGCAATGAGCGACGCTGATCAATCGACCGATGCTCATGATCACCGATCGATGTCCTAGCCGTTGGATTTTTCCAGCGTGGATTACACCGTTGTCTCATAGCAACAGTGTGATCAGTCGACTGATGGTCCCGAGCAGTCGACTGATCGACCTTTTCCAGCACAGGTTGAAACTATAAAAGGAGCTCGTGATGGAGGAAAAGGTATCGATTTTCTTGGACGTTTTGAAGTGATTTGCTTCTGAAAATCAGGGCCTTCAAGTGCTAGTCCAAGGCAATCAACAAGCAAGCTTCCAAAGAGTTTTTATAAAGTGTTCTTTACTTCTCTTGTTGTATTTCATATTATATTTGCTTGTATTTAGATTATTGTTGTAATCACATTGTAAGGGGTTTCTCCGCCTTCGACTTGTGTCGAGAAGGAGTGATTATCATAGTGGTGTGTGATTGGCATCGCTAGGGTTCGTACGAACCCAATCCGTGGAGTAGGAACCGTTTGGTTCCGAACCACGTTAAATATTTGTGTTTGCGTGTTGTTTATTTCGTTATTGCTTTCATTACTATTCCGCTGTGTGCTAACGAAATTGTAGAGACAACCACGATCGAATTCCATCTACGAACTAAAACTACGCTATTCACCCCCCTCTAGCGGCTTCAAATATCCTACAGTTATGGTAACTAGTTCATTGGAGTGACCAGCTGTAAGACTTCATATGGTTATCTGCATATATTGATATGTCAATGAAGTTCTTACAGCAGCTTAAGTGCGATGTTTCTTCGACTTGCGGTATTCAAGTCATCTTGGTCATGAAGACTTATGCTTTGACATCTTACGCAAGCATCTCCGAGGAGATGTGGACCCGGGATGATTGGGTATCAGTCGAAGTGACCGAAGGTGTTTAAATAGCCTACAAAGGATTCACCACTCCTTGCAAGGAGATGTAAACCCTATGGCCTCTCATCGGATTGTTATTAAAGTCTTTGGCCAAAGCATTACATGTTTAGAGTATGGTACTCTTGGATACATGTGCAGTAACTAAAATCTGGAGGACGAGGAAGTAATACTTGGGCTAGGTGTGACATAATCAACCTGGTGAGGACTGACACAATAGATCATGTCCTGAACCAAGTGGGTATAAGATGAGTGAAAGGAATGGGGCACGATTCATTAGGGTTTCAGAAATGGTTCAGGGATCAACCGTTGATTTTCCGATTAATTGAGGATCATGATGTACTACTAGGTGCCACTCATGATCGTTCTATAATTAATGGTTAATTATAAACGACCAACATAAATCAGAAACCTATTTGGTCACCACAACGAGCGTAATCCGAAGGATTTAAAACGTATTTGAGAATAGGATTCTCAGATCAAGAGAGACTAGGTTTGGTTGGACCAAACAAAGAGCGAGTATAAAATAGTTTCAATCGCATCGGAAACATGGATAGGTCGTGTCTTTTGAAGACATGATGGATGAATCAAATTGGTTTGGTTCTAATCCAATGGTGGAAAATAAACCAAAGTGGTTTGGTTTGTTTTAAATGAATGAACCAAAGTTGGTTCAGTTCGTTTAAACTTAAAATAGACCAACACGGTTTGGTTTATTTTAACTTAAGTTATTGCAGCGGGTTAACGAGTTATTGGTTATGAACCAATAAGTGTTAGGAGAAGGTTTCTTGATGGTTAAGAAATATGCTCTCTATAAAACACGACTTTAGGGTTTTTCATAGAGAACTTTTTGGTTGTTGGAAACCCTAGCCACCCAAGCCCTCCTCCTTGCTCTTGCTGCCCAAGAGCTATAGCCGCCCAAGAGGAGCTACCGCCCAGGTTTTGCTGCTTCCCAAGTCGCTGTCGGCCACCCACCAGCCACCGACGACTCCTCCAAGCATCCTACTTTGGCCGTCGGCGACCAAGGAGCAGTCGACCATTGATTGTCCGACCATATCTTCCACAAACAAGCTATCTAGCTTCTGGATAGCCTGTTCTCCTCTTCATGGAGAGGTCATTTGGTCGGCGTCTTGTGCTCCGACAGTGACCTACTTGTCGGGGATTGGTTCTTCGACAATCCTTATAGGTGAAGGGTTAAGTTTTCGTCAAACGGTTGACGAAAATCGCTTCCGACAAGCAAGTTTGTGAAACTCATTTTTGGGATCCGAATTTGATTCGGATTGTGATCATCTCTTGGATCACAACAACTTCGACACGAGGCTAGTGACTCTTTCGAAGTTGGGGCTCGTAGCTTTGTGAAGCTATCCCGATGATACTCGGCGTGGATACGAATAAAGGCGAGACTTGCAAGTGTCACTCGGTTGATGTCATTCCCGCTATGCATGATTCGTCAGGTATAACTAGAATAAATTTCTTTTATTACAAAATTTTAAATAGCGATTATGTCTACACATATTGTATCATGCATGTGTGTGATGTGTGCATTGTAATAAATTAGATTTATTGCTTTTATTACTTCCGTTGTATGCATGTTTACGAAACATGTTCGAACATACACTCGTCGCGGTACTGGGAAAATCTAACAGTGGTATCAGAGGCACGCTGTGTTCCAACATAATCGTAAAATTATTTTGCAATAGTCATAATTGTATTTATGAAAATTTTCTACTTTTGAAAAGTTTAGAAGTATTTATGGAAATTTTTTACTTTTGGAAATTTTAGAAGTATTTATGGAATTAACAATTTCCATAAATAAAATGTAATTAGATTTGGAAATTTGTTTTCTAATTTAATCATGATTTGATTTGGAAAATCAAATCTCAAACATATTTTATTTCCATAAATAGTTATGACAAATAAGGAAATTCAAATTTAAAATTTCCTAATATGATTAGGAAATTTAGTTTCTAAATTAAATTTGACTTTCCTTAATTAACACTTTCCGTAAATAAAATATGTGATTAGATTTGAAAATGTATTTCCTAATTTAATCATGATTTGATTTGGAAAATCAAATCTAAAATATATTTTATTTTCAAAATAGTTATGACAAATAAGGAAACTATTTATACATGTTATAATTGTATGTCATGTAATTGCATTAGATGAATATCATTATGTCATGCGCGTCGTGACATATAGATGTATGTCATGTCATCTAGATAATAGTTATTTGTATGCAAAGAGAATGAGACATTAAAACCCTTACACAATATTAAAGCCTACACCTTCCATTAATGTGGTTAGAACCAGAGTTTCGTTTCTTGTTTAGGTTGTTGAACTCTCTCTAAGCCCGGCTCGAACCTGAACATGTTCAAACCATTAGAATAGTTTATTACTAATATGGTAAGAGTCAGAGGTCAATCGTTAGTTTGAGTTGTTGGACTCTCTCCAAGTCTGGCTAATTGGTTGAATGCGCTCTAACCATATTAAAACTATTTCTCAATTAATGGGTTAGCTTTAACCTGGAGCATCGGCTTGTTGGACTCTCTCCAAGGTCGATGTGAAGGGAGGTGAAGTTGGGTGCTATGCATATGATGCATACTTGTTAATGAGTTAACAACCCGATGTATGTGTAAACATTCAATTAATTGATAGCACATTGAAATAGTTGCATATATATGATATGCAATTGGTATACTTGATACCTACCATCATAGCTAAGAATGACTTGTTGACTCTCTCCAAAGTTGTTCTTATCTATGTTGGATATCAACACATTCGGAGATGGACCTACGATCTCCCGAATTAATTTTGAGGGTTTTTGAAATTCAAAAAATGAATGGAATTTTGTAAATGTATGTTAATGTATTTTAAAATCATTTTCTCATATATGCTTGATTTATATTTCTAGGTTAATCGCTTGATCATGATGTCTTTGAATTTACGCTCTATTTTGAATTTGAATAAATTGATTGGGTCGAATTCTTGGATTGGCTTAGAAACTTGAGAATTGTTCTTAAGGCAGAAAAGCTTGCGTATGTCCTCGAAGAGCCTCTTCCTACCCGTCCTAGTGATGATGCAATTCTGGACCAATTGTTGGCCTATCAGAAACATGTGAGAGATTCTGAACTAGTGAGTTGCATCTTGCTAGTCGTGATGGTACCCGAGCTGCGGAAGCAGCATGAGCATTTGAATGCTCATACCATAGTCTTTCATCTTTATGAGTTGTTTGATGAGCAAGTGAGATCCGAAAGATTCAAAGTCTCCAAGCTCCTCTTCACCTCTGAGATGCAAAAAGGTTCATCTGTGGTACTGCTCAATATGCTGAAGACTGTGGAGCCTTCTGTGAAGCATAAGCAAGGGACGATGTTGTTAGATGATTCCTCGAAGAAAGGTTCTAAGAGGAAGTCAAAGGAACAGTAGAAGGGGGAGAAGAAAAAGGCTAAAAAGACAAAACTAGCTCAAAAGGGCACTTGCCATCATTGTGGCAAGGAGGGTCATTGGAGAAGAAACTATAAGATTTATCTTGAGTTCGTAAAGAAGAATAAGGCATTAGATGCCCCATCTTCTTCAGATATCTTCGTTATTGATTATCATTATATTTCCTTAAACACTTAGGTATTAGATACTGGGTGTGACTCACATATATGTAATGACATACATGGGCTAAGGAATAGAAGAAGACTCATCAAGGGAGAGTCAAATTTACGTGTTGGGAATGGAGCAAAGGTTGTTGCACTCGCCATTGGAGCGTATTTGTTGAGACTCCCTACAGTAATTGTCTTAGAACTAGACAATTGCTTTTATGTTTCTTCATTGATAAAAAACATCATTTTTATTTCTTGCTTAAATAGAAATGGGTACCATTTGACTTTTAGTAACAATTATTGTTACATAACCTTGAATGGAGCACTTTATGGGACTGAAACATTGTGCAATGGTATATATACGTTAGATGTATCCAGTGACATTCTGAATATCGAACGAAGTGAGCAACAAGCATGCTCGAAAAGATAATCAATTAGACTCCTATATATGTCATTGTTGTCTTGGCCATGTGAGCAAGAAATGCATGCCCAAATTACACTGATGTGGAATTTTGGAATCGTTTGAATTAGATTCATATAATACATGTGAATCATGCTTAAAAGGCAAGATGAATAAGTTATCTTTTACGAAAAAGGTGAACCGGTGGAGAGTTACTTGGTCTAATACATACTGATGTATGCAGATTTATATCAACTCAAGCTCTAGGAGGCTATAGCTACTTCATTACCTTCACCGATGATCACTCACGGTTTGGGTATATGTTCTTGATGAAACACAAGTCTGAAGCCTTTGAAAGGTTCAAAGAATTCAGAAATGAAGTAGAGAAATAACTTGGCAAGAGTATTAAAATACTTCTATCGGATCAAGGTGGTAAATACTTGAGTCAAGAGTTTCTGGATTATCTAAGGGACAATGGTATATTGTCTTAATGGATTTCACCGTATGCACCATAGTATAATGGTGTATCTGAGAAGCGAAATCGAACCTTATTGGACATGGTTAGGTCGATGATGAATCAAGCAAATCTTCCCAAGTCATTTTGGGCTATGCACTTCAGACTGTTGTTTACTTGTTAAACAGAGTCCCGACCAAGGTAGTCTCTACTACTCCATATGAGATATGGAATAGTAAGAAACCTCATTTATCTTACTTGAAGATATGAGGTTGTCCTACTTATGTGAAGTGGACTATATCAAACAAACTGGATGCTAAGTCTGATAAATATCTATTTATTGGATACCCTAAGGAAACGAGGGGTTACCAATTCTATTATCTTGTGGAACAAAAGGTGTTTGTTTCAAGGCGTGCTGTGTTTCTGGAGAAAGAGTTTCTCTTGCAAGAAAATAGTGGTAGTGGAGTTGAACTTGAGGAGGTTCAAGAGACTTCAATAGACATTGAGGAGATACCTAGTCAAGCACCTCAACTGATAACTCATAGTGATGAGACATCGGCTAAACCTATTGTGACACCACATCTTCGTAGATCTGGTAGGACACGCAACATTCCTGAGAGATATGGATTTCTCATAAGCGAATCGAATGAAGCCACCAGTTATGAAGAAGTTCTGAAAAGTTCAGAAAGGGGCAAATGGCTTGAAGCCACGAAGTCGGAAATGGATTCCATGTATGAGAATCAAGTCTAGAACTTGGTAGACCCACTTGAAGGTATTAAGCCTATAGGGTGCAAGTGGGTTTTCAAGAAAAAAAATCGACATAGATGGTAATGTGATTACCTATAAGGCTAGATTAGTGGCGAAAGGCTATCGTCAAAAGCAAGGTGTTGATTATGATGAAACCTATTCACCAGTTGCTATGCTTAAATCCATTCGGATACTCTTGGCCATAGCGACTCATTATGATTATGAGATATGACAGATGGATGTGAAAATGGTTTTTCTTAATGGAAACCTACTCGAGGGTGTGTATATGATACAACCTGAGGGTTTCACATCAATTGATAAAACCAAGGTATGCAAACTTTGACAGTCCATTTATGGACTGAAGCAAGCACCCAGGAGTTGGAATATCCATTTTTATGAGATAATCAAAAGGTTTGATTTCTCAAAAAATTCAAACAAACCTTGTGTGTACAAGAAGGTTAGTGGGAGTGCAGTCGTGTTCCTAATATTATATGTCGATGACATAATACTTATAGGAAATGATATATCTATCTTATAGTCAGTTAAAATTTGGTTATCTAAAACATTCTCCATTAAAGACTTGGGAGAAGCGACCTGCATCCTCGGGATCAAGATCTATAGAGATAGATCGAAATGGTTGCTTGTTCTTTTACAGTCTACATATATAAACCAAGTGCTAAAAAGGTTTAGCATGTCGGAATCCAAGAAAGGTTTCCTTCCCATCATGCATGAGATACACTTTTCAAAGTATATGTGTCCGCGCACAAAAGACGAGAGGATTTGCATGAGTAAGATTCCCTATGCATCCGCAATAGGATCTATCATGTATGTTATGTTATGTACGAGGCCCGATGTATCGTATACTCTGAGTGTCACGAGCAGATACCAGTCTAATTCAAGAATGGATCATTGGGCGGCTGTTAAGACAATCCTTAAGTACTTAAGAAGAACTAAGGTTGTGTTCCTAATATATGGAAAAGGTGATATGGTAATACATGGGTATACGGATGTCAGCTTCCAAACAGATAAAGATGATTCCAGGTCTTAGTCTGGGTATGTATTTACCTTAAATAGAGGTGCAATAAGTTGGAAAAGTTCTAAGCAAGACACTGTAGCGGATTCTGCCACTGAGGCAGAATACATTGCAGCTTCGAAAGCAGCAAAGGAAGCGATTTGGATCGATAAGTTCATCTATGAACTTGACGTGGTCTCATCAACAATCCAAACATGTGCTTCACCGCTATCATTTGATCAGAGAGATCATAAGTACGAAAGAAATACAAATCGAGAAGATTCTCACTAAAAGGAACTTAGCGGACCCTTTAACTAAGATCTTACCTCAAAGTAAGTTTGAGTGTCATGTTAGAGCTTATGGTATTGGATACCGTGGCGATTGACATTAGGCCAAGTGGGAGTTTATTAGTAATATATGAGAGATATCCTAAGGCAATCGTCTTATGATTGTACCATTTATTTGATAAATGAAGATTCATTATTTGAGTATACATATTTTCATGTATTTGATTGGATCTTAAACTCTTTTACTAAATGTCCGCAATACGATTCACAGCATGAGAGAATTTGTGATTGGATCACAACTAGTGAGTATCTCTACATGTGTAATTATGATGTATTGGAATTATCCCTAGCTGATGAATTGATGGATTCAGACGCCATCGATTCTGTTGAGACTAGCACGAGGTATACTCTTTGGTTTATCCAAGCAGTTGTTTCTCACTGACTGGTGACATTGGGATGTCTAGAGTTGATCGTGGATGCTAGTTATGGTAACTAGTTCATTGGAGTGATCAGCTGTAAGACTTCATATGATTATCTGCATATATGGATATGTCAATGAAGTTCTTACAGCAGTTTAAGTGTGATGTTCATTCGACTTGCGATATTCAAGTCATCTTGGTCATGAAGACTTATGCTTTGACATCTTAAGCAAGCATCTCCGAAGAGATGTGGACCCGGGATGATTGGGTATAAGTCGAAGTGGTCGAAGGTGTTTGAATAGCCTATAGAAGATTCACCGCTCCTTGCGAGGAGATGTATACCTTATGGCCTATCGTCGGATTGTTAATAAAGTATTTGGCCAAAGCATTACATGTTTAGAGTGTGATACTCTTGGATACATGTGCAGTAACTAGAATCTGGAGGACGAGGAAGTAATACTTGGGCTAGGTGTGACGTAGTCAACCTGGTGGGGACTAACACAATAAACCATGTCCTAAACCAAGTGGGTATAAGATGAATGAAAGGAATGGAGCATGATTCATTGTAGTTGCTGAAGAGTTTCAGAAATGGTTCTGGGATCAACCGTTGATTTTCTGATTAATTCAGGATCATGATGTACTACTAGGTGTCACTCATGATCGTTCTATAATTAATGGTTAATTATAGACGACCAACATAAATCGGAAACCTATTTGGTAACACGCACAACGAGTGTAATCCGAAGGATTTAAAAAGGTTTTGAGAATAGGATTCTCAGATCGAGAGAGACTAGGTTTGGTTGGACCAAACAAAGAGTGAGTATGAAATGGTTTCAATCACATCGGAAGCATGGATGAGTCGTGTCTTTTGAAGACATGATGGATGAACCAAATTGGTTTGGTTCTAATCCAATGGTGGAAAATAAACCAAAGTGGTTTGGTTTGTTTTAAACGAATGAACCAAAGTTGGTTCGGTTCGTTTAAACTTAAAATAGACCAACACGGTTTAGTTTATTTTAACTTAAGTTATTGGAGCGGGTTAACGAGTTATTGGTTATGAACCAATAAGTGTTGGAGAAGGTTTCTTGATGGTGAAGAAATATGCTCTCTATAAAACACGACTTTAGGTTTTTTCGTAGAGAACTTTTTGGTTGTTGGAAACCCTAGCCACCCAAGCCCTCCTCCTTGCTCTTGCCGCCCAAGAGGAGCTGCCACCCAGGTTTTGCTGCTGCCCAAGTCACTGCAGGCCACCCACCATCCACCGGCGACTCCTCCGGGCATCCTCCATTGGTCACTGGCGACCAAGGAGCAGCCGACCATTGATTTGTCGGCCATATCTTCCACCAAACAAACTATCCAGATTCTGGATAGCTTGTTCTCCTCTTTGTGGAGAGGTTATTTGGTCGGTATTTTGTGCTCCGACAGTGACCTACTTGTCTGGGATTGGTTCTCCGACAATCCTTATAGGTGTAGGGTTAAATTTTCGTCAAACGGTTGACAAAAACCACTTCCGACAAGCGAGTTTGTGAAACTCATTTTTGGGATCCGAATTTGATTCGGATTGTGATCGTCTCTTGGACCACAACGACTTCGACACGAGGCTAGTGACTCTTGTGAAGTCAGGGCTCATAGCTTTGTGAAGCTATCCCGACGATACTCGACATGAATACGAATAGAGGCGAGACTTGCAAGTGTCGCTCAATTGATGTCATTCCCGCTATGCGTGATTCGTCAGGTATAACTAGAATAAATTTCTTTTATTGTAAAATTTTAAATAGCGATTATATCTACACATGTTATATCCTATATGTGTGTGATGTGTGTGTTGTAATAAATTAGATTTATTACTTTTATTGCTTCCGCTATGTGCATGTTTACGAAATATGTTCGAACACACACTCGCCACGGTGCCGGAGAAACTGAACAAAAGTCCAAGCAGGAGTTTTGGCAATGTAAGCCCAATGTGCCTTGGCGATATAGACTAACTTAGCATGACAATAGCCGATGGAAGCACCTGAAGGTTAACATATGGATGAACAAGTCATGGATGACTTGGAGGGATCCGATAGGCGTGAGGCTGATGGAGGTGACTAGAAGGCTTATGTCTAGGCTAAGGGTGGTCTTGCAAGTATAAGGGCATCAGTCTTGGGGTTAAACCTCATGTTTGAGGTTAACAGTCGACTGGTTAAGTGTTTTGACACTTGGCAGCCGAGTCGACTTGCAACAGTCAACTGGGATTATGGCCAGTCAAAGTGCTCAAAGTCGACTAGTGTTCGACTATAGAAAATAGTTTGGCAGTCGACTTCCAATATTGGACAATCGACTGTCATGAATGGTAGTCGACTGCTAGTCAGATTGCGAGGGCAGAACGCTCGGTAACCAACTGGTCAGTCGACTACGACCCTGGTAGTCGACTACTGGGTACTGGCAGTCGACTTCTAGTGTAACCATTGGCTTAGATACCAACGTAGATTAAGCCATTGTCTCACAATGGTACTATTGGTAGTCGACTGCCAGGCGCGAATCTAGCCCGATGTAGGTTATAAAAGTAACTCGGATGGGAGGATTTGGTAGCGATTTTCTTGGGTGATTTGGAGTGGATTTGCTACTGTAATCTAGAACTTCAAGGCTAGTCCAAGGCAATCAACAAGCAAGCATTTAAAGCAAAGTGTTGTAAAGTTTTTCTTTACTTGACTTTTGTATTTACTTTATATTTGCTTGTTGTATTTCGTATTACTGTTGTAATTGTTTGTACGAGGTTTCTCCACCTCCGGATTGTTCCGAGAAAGAGTATTTATTAGTGGTGAGTGCATCACTAGAGCTCGTTGAGCTCGACCCATGGAGTAGGAACCTTGAGATTCTTAACCACGTTATATCATGTATAATTGCGTGCTTGTATTTTTTTATGTTTTTCTATTATTTACGCTGCGTACTAATCAAATTGTAGCAAGCACGCGAACAAATTCCATCGACATATGAAATGATATTCACCCCCTCTAGCGACGGTCAAATCCCCAACAAGTGATATCAAAGTGAGACCGCTCTTCATTTGGACTAATCGCCAAGAGAGCACTGCTAGAGAGTGAAGAAGGCGGAGTTTGAAGAAAGACTAGGATGGGACATCAACACTTTGATCCCGGACGCACTCTATGGACGAGAAGACTTCAATTCATGGAAGGGGAGGATTGAAGACTTCATCATGATGAGGGACTTTGAAGAATGGGTCATCTTAATAGAAGGATTTAATTATCCAAGAGGGTCAAAGGGAGGTTTCCTCAAAATGAAGAAGTGGATTGGGGAACAACTTCAAGAATTTGAGAAAAATACAAAAGTAATAAAATTCTTGATTGATTTAATCCCTAATGACATTTTGTGCAAGGTAAGGGATTACATGGATGTCAAGGAGCTATGGAGTCAAGTGGCAAGATTCCATGAGAACCCACAATCGTTCCAAGAAGAAGAGGAAGAAGAAGAATGCTTATCGGCTCAATCAGAGGAGGCTGAAGAAACAAGATCATCCTCACAAGAAAGTGAGGATTCGAAGGTTGAGGAGTGTTCGACATTTGAGGAGGAAGAGGAGGTGGAAGAAGTAGGAGAAGCCTCCACCTCTAGGATTGAGGGGGAGGAGATTAGGTCATCTTCCATGCCGGAGCAAGAAGAAGAACCATTTACCACCAGTCAAGAAGATGAAGAAGTCCAAACTTCCACCACCCTAGGTAATTCAAACACTTTAATTAATAATAAAAATCATATTATGTGTTTTAAGTGTAGGGAATATGGACACTATAAGAGCAAGTACCCTAAGAAGGTCAAGAAGACTCCGTCGGCACCAAAACCTCAAAAAAAAAAACTAAGGATGCCGGAGCCCCAACCATTAAGAGCAAGGAGTGCGTTGTGTACTTCAAGTGCCACCAAAGAGGGTATTATAGGAGTTAATGCCCTAGGGAGAAGAAGAAAGGGCAAGAAGAAGCTACACAAGTAGGGGGAGCTTCCAAAGCAAACCCTAAGGTATATTTTAATGCACCTTCTAGTTCTAGGCTTAAAAAGTATGTTTTTAGCACTCTTGATATTACTCATGAAAAGCATGCTAGTAAAAATAAGCTTTATTGCTTAGGAGCTAAACATGTCAACTTTAGATATAAGGAGAAATTTGGGACTAATGTCCCTAGAAAAATCCTACCTAGGGAGACTATTAGAAAGATAGAGGATCACCTAGGCATCAACCCTAAATGGACTAGACATATGTCTAGGAAGAAGAATATTTCAAGAGTTAATGAAAAATCAAAAATTGAGATATTAGAAAAGGGAAATCAAGTCTTGAGGTCAAGGCTTGAGAAAATGGAAAAGACCCTTAGGATTATGCAAAATCAAATGCAAGAATCAAATGGTCAAAATCTAGGTCTTAGGAGACAAGGTTCATCCAAAGGCAAGAAAGGTTTGGGTCACAAATCTAAGCCCAAGAAGACTTATTATAATGTTTTATTTGATTATGGAACTCAACCTAGGTCTAGGAAAACCAATGTCACAAGAGAATTCATCCCTAGAGTTGACCATGGTAGATGTCTAGTGGCTAGGATTTTGAAGAAACCTAGAGAAGCCACTAAAAAGGTTACAAGAGGAGTCACCCCTAGAGTTAACCTAGGCAAGACCCAAATGACCAAGGCTACCAAGCCTAGAAGGGTCATTAGGAGGGTATCTAGGGGGGTCATATCTAAGGAATACCTAGTAAACCCAAAGATATCTAATAGGTATTGGGTTCCTAGGTGTGATGGATTCACGCTAAATGAGTTAGGGTGTGTCAACTTTAAATGGATAGGTAGTTAACCTAACCATGGTAAAAGTGGCACCTTATGTCATTTTCAAGGCTATGAGTACCTTAGAAATGTGGTTTGAATTCATATATCCTAAAGGATTTTAGGATGTGCCAATATATTTTGAGAATTATGAAAAATCAATCAAATTAGCACAAACTAGGTTTAGAGGTAATGGTGTGTCATTTTGGGTTTTTGGCACACTTAGGGGATTAGTAGTAATATGACAAAATGGACTTAATAATAACAAATGATAATTAATATTAAAATTTAGGTATTTTTATACCTATACCTTTTATTTTCCATACTTTATTTGTCATATATCATGTCATGACATCATATTTATTTTTATCATTTATATGTCATGATCATGCTTAGGTTTATATCATGAATATTTAGATTTAATCATATGTCATGACATCATGATCATTGACCATGCTTATTTATGTTATATTTATGTCATGATTATGCCATGATCATTCATACATTTAAGGTAATTAAAATTGATTTAAGGACAATTGGCATGACTTGAAGTCGCATGTATAAGGGAATCAAGTAGTGTTGCCTTAGAAAATGCATGAAACCCTAGATTAGGATGAACAAAACTCACATCTCATATCAAATTGATATGTATGTATTTTCAAACACCCTAGATACATGTGAGATGTTAGAAAATGAGTTAAATTCAAGGTGCATAATTTTTGCATCTAGATGATCTCAAACTCATCTAATACCATGGTGGATCATGGGGAAAGCTAATGTGCAAGTCATGTGCATTGAGCCAATTGATCATGATCCAATATAGATTTTCAAAAATATTTTAAAATCATTTTAGAAAACCTTGGTGTAGTCTATTTTTTGATAGAAATCACCGTTGAGAGAGTTGATACAAAGTATGGTCAAAATATTGAACTTTTCAATGGCTTTTCAAATATTTTTCACTCATAATGCTTGTTACTAGTATACGTATGAAGGTTCATGATTTTTCAAAATACATATATTTACTTATGTATTTTCAAATTTCGATTCTAATTTCTGAAATTCTGCATTTGCAGAAATTAGTCAACTGTCGCTTATGGCAATCGACTGGCGTCAATGGCAGTCGACTGCTGACTATCAAAGTTGACTGCCATAGCTGATTTCGGATAAACAAGGATGTTTATCTCATATTTCAGCTATGTTAGGTTACCCTAGCTGCTCCTAACCCTAGAATATGCTTTGAAAAGCATTGGAAAGGGTGAAAATTCATTGGATATGGATTAGGAGAGTTGTTTAGGATCTGTATCAATTTTAAGGTGTGTGGGAGTTCATGTTTGAACTTTTGCCCTTAATTTGGATGGTTTAGTATTCCTATAGGCTTATGGACTCTCCAAGGATATTGTTGGTGCAATAGCCAAGGGTGAGCAAGCCTTTAGGAGGAGGTATCCATCATGGGATGATGGATATTTTCTTCCTCATGAGGGGGAGAATTGGGAGAATTTATAGGAAGCCTCTCTTAAGTAATATGAGACTTATTACTAGGAAGAGTGAAGGCGTCCTAGATATTTTTGGACCAAGGGAGAGATTGTAAGATCTCATTGGGATATAAGACATTGACCTCCTTGAGGAGAACCTTTTTGATGTATGTCAATAAGGGGGAGAATTTATGAAATTACCAATTTGGGAGAATTTGTAAGGAGATTTGAGTTAGGTAACTTAACTCAATGGTTTTGTAGTTTTTGTCAAACATCAAAAAGGGATAGATTATTGGTGCAATCAGCTCAGGTCACGATTGACCAAACTTGAGTTAGATTCGAGTAGTGTTTTGATGTTTGACAATATTTTGAGGAGATTGTTGGTGCAATCGACCTGGATCATGATTGACCGAACTCGAGTTTGACTTGAGTGATATTTTGATGTTTGACTATATGGTTAATATGAGATTGATCATATGATTGAAAGTCCAAGCTTGAGTCATGGCAATTGGAAAGTCCAACATGGGTTGGCAAGGAAAGTCCAAGTGGGACACTTGGCAAGGGAAAGTCCAAGCATGGGTCTTAACAAGGGAAAGTCCAAGCTTGAGTCTTAGCAAATGGAAAGTCCAACATGGGTTGGCAAGGGAAATCCAAGGGGTGATATTGGCGGCGTAAAGTCCAAGGGTGGAATCTTGGCAGCATAAGTCTAATGGTTGGCAGCGTAAAGTACAAGCGGGAGTCTTGGCAGCGTAAGCCCAATGTGCCTTGGCAGTATAGACCAACTTAGCATGACAATAGCCGATGGAAGCACCTGAAGGCTAGCGTATGGATAAACAAGTGATGCGCATGAACGCGACCTCAAATCTCGCGACAGATACCGCCGAGGACTCAAAGTGTGCGCTCGCGCTCAACGCCCGCAAGTGCGCATATGTCGTCAAGTAATAAAGATTATCGATCTCACAGGGACTGGGATTCGAATACCAATACAATAAGTGGTTGCGATTGTTCGGACGTGATCTCTAATAGAATCGGTTGGTGAGGACTGTCAGTGGACTCTACTCTGTACGGTGTCACACGGAGGAGGAAAAGAGTGTGCCGGAGTCTTAAAAGGTGATTTTAGGACTTCGGTTTCGCTTGTGTATCACAAAATAATGTCGTCAATTGCCATTGTCTAAACGTTTACCTATGGCTTTGGGGAAGGGACATCATACACTCTCCCGCAGAGCCGCCGCATTCACCGGGAGATATCTCCGCCCAAAAGGACGGGATAGATGGTACGAGGATGCCAAATCAATCCTTGCGGTGGACCGTTTCCGATTCCACCGCTCCCTTCTCCCCGCAATTACGGGAGATCAGGTTTACCCCTAGGTTCATTGGATCAAATCTCTTAAATTTTAGATTGCGAGGGTTGTCACCCCTCGTATCACCTAAACACAGCGGAAAGAAAGTCAAATACACATAGATATAATAAAGAGCAACTATCAATTGTCAAATCAAACTCATGAGCAGAATTTAACATGAACCAATATTATTTATGTACACAAGCTACTCCCTAACCCTAGAATCGAAAGTACTACTCCATAAATACGAAGGAAGAATCACAAAACATATCTAAGTTTGAATATATATGCAATGAAGCATAGAAACTCAGATATACAATACTTTTGTGAACTCCTCTCCAGCGTTGAATTGCAAGGTGTGGACCTCCGGCGGCATTCCTCCTCCCCGCTGCGAGTTGTCGAAACTTTTTAGGGCTTCAGTGTATCGTCCTAGCCATCGTGCCTCCCCCCTAGGGTTTGGGAGGAGTCATCCTTATATAGACATCGCCTCGAACCGTTGCAAAATCGGGAAAAAACCCTAGTCGCGCAAATCCATCGGGCCGCCACACGGTCGTGTGCGGCCCTGGGGTGTTGATCTTCGCCCATTGGACACGACCATGTGAATCCACACGCCCTGGTCGTGTCCCACTCTGCATCTAGCGTGAAATGTCCTTCTTTTGCTCTGAAAATGCATCTTTTCCACCCGAAAAGCCAACCTGCACACAAAAGAACAACGAGCAGACCTCCGAACCAAAAAATAGAAAATGCGTGCAAAATAGAGTAACATATGCATGAAACTAACACAGAATGTAATAAGATGTGAGCGAAAACTACTCCTAAAACTCTATATGTTTTACTCACATCATTAAGTCATGGATGACTTGGAGGGATCTGATAGGCATGAGGCTGACGGAGGTGGCTAGAAGGCTTAGGTCTAGGCTAAAGGTGGTATAGCAAGTATGAGGGCATCATACTTGGGGTTAAACCTCATGTTTGAGGTTAACAATCGACTGGGGCTTTGGATCAGTCGACTGGTCAAGTGTTTTGACACTTGGCAGCCGAGTCGATTTGTAGCAGTCGACTGGGATTATGGTCAGTCGAACTACTCAAAGTCAACTGGTGTTCAATCGAAAATAGCCGGCAATGATCGCAAAGATTGGGCAATCAATCGATGATTGAGCAATTGATCGGTTGGATCGGGTCGAGTTGCGAGGGCAGAATGCTCCGTAGTCGATTGGTCAGTCAGCTATGGCCCTGGCAGTTGACTACTGGGTACTGGCAGTCGACTACTAGTGTAATCGTTGGCTTGGATGTCGACGTGGATCAAGTCGTTGTCTCACAATGGTACTGTTAGTAATCGACTGGGGTCTTACGGCAGTCGACCGTCAGGTGTAAATCCAGCCCAATGTAGGTTATAAAAGCAGCTCGGATAGGAGGATTTGGCAGTGATTTTCTTGGGCGATTTAGAGGGGATTTGCTGCTGCAATCCAGACTTTCAAGGTTAGTCCAATGCGATCAACAAGCAAGCATTCAAAGCAAAGTGTTGTAAAGTTTTTCTTTACTTGTCTTTTTCTTTACTTTGTATTTTCTTGTTGTATTTCGTATTACTGTTGTAATCATTTGTACGAGGTTTATCCGCCTCCGGATTATTTCGATAAGAAGTATTTATTAGTGGTGAGTGCATCACTAGAGCTCGACCCATGGAGTAGGAACCTTGAGGTTCCGAATCACATTATATCGCATGTAATTGTGTGCTTGTGTTTTTGTTTATATTTTTCTATGATTTCCGTTGCGTACTAATCAAATTGTAGCAAACATGCGAACGAATTCCAACGACGTACGAAACACTATTCACCCCCCTTCTAGTGACGGTCAAATTCCCAATAATCGACTGTTCATACCCATCAGTCGACTGCTCCTATAGTCATTGTCTCACAATGACTTGATCCACATTGGGAAAACTCCAACAGATAGCTCACCAGTCGACTGCTAAACCTTAGCAGTCAATTGCTACTTCATCAGTCGACTACCTAGTCAACTATATAAGTTTCTGTGCTCGTGGCCATAAATAGCAGTCGACTTCCCTCTATGGCAGTCGATTTCTCGACCAGTTGACTGCCCAAATTGGGCAGTTGACTACTAAGGTCACTCGACTGCAATCGATCGCCAATCGACTCCCAACCAGTCGATTGATCATAATCTCAGTCGACTGCTCAAAGTCGACTCGGTTGTCAAGTGTCAAAACACTTGACCAGTCGACTGATCCATAACCCCTTGTCGACTGCTAAACTTCAACCATGAGGTTTACCTCAAATATGATCCCCTCATACTTGCTAGACCACCCTTAGCCTAGACCTAAGCCTTCTAGACACCTCCATCAGTCTTACGTCTATCGGATCCCTCCAAGTCATCCATGACTTGTTCATCCATACGCTAGCCTTTAGGTGCTCAATCGGCTATTATCATGCTAACCGGGTTTACACCGCCAAGATATATTTAGACTTACACTGCCAAGACACGCTTGGACTTTACGCCACCAAACATTGGACTTATGCTGTCAAGACTATCACTTGAACTTTACGCCGCCAATATCACACCCTTGGACTTCCCTTGCCAACTCCATGTTGGACTTCCCAATTGCTAAGACCCATGCTTGGACTTTTCAATTGTCAAGTACCCATGACTTGGACTTTACTATTGCCAAGACTCATGCTTAGACTTTCTCATTGCCAAGACTCATGCTTGGACTTTCCATTGTCAAGTACCCAAGACTTGGAATTTCCATGCCAAGTACACAAGACTTGGACTTTCCATGACAATCACATATCATACGTTTTGTCAAACATCAAAATACTGCTCGAGTCAAACTCGAGTTTGGTCAATCGTGACATGGGCCGATTGCACCAACACTAGACACTTACCATAGTTAGTCTTAGAGATGATTTCCCCAGTAACCTTGGTTTTCCTAGACCTAGATTTAATTTCATAATCAAATAGAATATTGTGATAGGTTGGCATGACTTCCTTGGACTTAGGTTTGTGACTCAAACCTTTCCTATCCTTGGAAGGCTCTTGCCTCCTAACTCCTAATTTTTTATCACTGGACTCATTAATTGAATTTGTCATTCTTCTAAGGTTCTTCTCCAACTTCTCAAGCCTTGACATCAAGACTTGATTTTCGAATTCTAATTTCTCAATTTTTGAATTTTTATTCATCTTTTGGGAATTGCTCTTCTTAGGCATATGTTTAGTCCATTTAGGATTGATGTCTAAGTTGTCCTCTATCTTCCTAATGGTTTCCTTAGATAGAATTGTTCTAGATTTATTGGTTCTAAATTTATCCTTAGATAAGTCAACATGCTTAGCACCTAGGAAATAAAATCTATTTCTAGCATGCTTTTCATGAGCAATAGTAAGAAAATTTCTAGCATGCTTCCTATCATTACGTAAAGTAGGAACATTATTTAAATTTATCTTAGGGTTTGTTTTAGAAGCTCCCCCTACATGTGATGCTCCTTTTCCCTTAATTTGCTTCCTCCTCCTAGGGCATTGACTTCTATAGTGGACTAGTTGATTGCATTTAAAGCAAATAATATGTTCCTTGCTCTTTTGACTGTGGGCATCGAATTCATTTGGTTTCTTATTGACTCTTGGTGTCGGTTGAGCCTTTGTGACTCTTTTTGGGCATTTGCTCTTATAATGTTCATCTTCCCTACACTCAAAACATATAATATAATTTTTATTTGTATTTATTGTTCTTGAGTTACCTAGGCCAAAATTTTGAATTTGTTCTTCATCTCTCCCGGATGTTGAAGCTTCTTCTTGTTCTTCCTCCGGCGTGGAAAGTCTCTCCTCCCCCTCAATCCTAGAGGTGAAGGCTTCCTCCAATTCTTCTACATCTCTCAACTTTTGATTCCTCAAGCTCTTGGGATGATGATGTACTCTCTTCTTCTTCGAGCTCCTTCTCTACTTAGGCCAGTGAAGGGTTCTCATGGAGTTTGGCTAGCTTACTCCATAAAGTCTTGGCATCTTGATATTGACCTATCCTACATAATAGGTCATTAGGAATTAAATCAACCAAGAATTTTATTACTTTCTTATTTTTATCGAATTTTTGGAGTTGTACCTCGGTCTATTTCTTAATCTTGAGGAATCCTCCCTTCGACCCTCTTGGATATTCGAATTCTTCCATTAAGATGAACCAATCTAAGATGTTCATCATGAGGAAGGTTTCTGTACTCTCCTTCAATTGGTCAAAACCCCCAATTCCGTAAAATCCACAGGGTGGTGAAGTGTTGATGTCACAACCTAATCCAAGATTTGGTTCCATCTTGCCCTCTAGCATTACTCCCTCAGTGGTCAGTTCGTAAAAGATCTCCTAGCTCTCATATCACTTGTTGAAGATCGAACGTTGCGCTAGAGGGGGGGTGAATAGCGATTTCTTTGCCTCAAAGGATTGCATTCCTGTTCATCTACAAAACTTGTTATGCACGGCAAAAATAATAAAGCAATAATAAAATACGATAAACACTCATACAAGACAAGATATAACATAGTTCGGAACTAGGGTTCCTACTCCACGAGGCGAGCTCAATAGCGAGCTCTAGTGATGCACACCACCAATAATAAAATCTCCTTTTCGATAATAAAATGTTAATTATGTATTATGTTACTATAATTTCATTAAAGAATTTTTTTTCTTGATCCTACTAATAGTACAAAATACTAAAAATAATTTATATGATATTTATAAATAATATAGTTTAAAATATGGATTAGAAATTAATGTATTTGAAATTTAAAATATTAATAGTAGTAATTCAAAACTTATAAAAGTATAATTTTTATTAAAAGAATGGATGAAATATCCATTAGGATTCTCAAGTTTCAGATGGGAACTTGAAAATTATTTTATAATTTCTTTTGATTTTAAGAAAATAGATAGCGAAGCAAATTTCAATATTTTATGAGGATAGTTGTAAAAAAATATAAAGTTTTATCCTCTTCTCTATTATAGCATAAAAAACAAAAATTATAACTTATCTAGTGTCAACCATTATCATAGAATAAATATTTAGTTTCGGAGATAATATATTGAATGAACGACGATCTACTTTATCTTTTATTTTATTTTTTAAAGCATAAGCATTACTAGATGATTGAACAAAAATTGAAAAAGAAATATAAGAAATGCAACTTTCTGAGGATGAGGTAAAAGAATTTGATATCGAAAAAACTATTACTACGGGAAAGAAAAATGGAACTTAGTAACAATATCACTTCCTGAGGTAACAATAGTAAAAAGGTAAGTGAACTATGTAGACTTTAATTCTTCTGTACCCTAAAGAGATACGTAGACAACTTAAATAAATGTAAGCTCTTTTTTAATTTTTTTTAAAATATATATATATTAAATTTTTTAAATAAAAAATAACAATTTTGAGCCATGAATCGAACCGTAATCGGCGATTTCAAACCATAAACCATAACTATCTTGGACGATTAAAGTTAAGGGTCAACTTTCTACGAACCATTGAACCATCAAATTTGAACTGTGGTCGAGTCTACTTAACTGATGCACTTCTAGAAATTAAAATTCTTAAAATATCATAAAGATTTATTCTAAGTCAGCCTCATTATGTAGAAAAGATTCTTGAAAGTTCGACAATTCTTTATTGGAATGGACTAGATGGATACGAGAGAACATCTATTGAAAAACAGAGATGAGATATCTCTCAAATAGAGTACTCTCGAGTTATTAAAAGTCTAATGTAGTTGATGAGTTGTACATGACTAAACTTACTTATCCAATGAGTAAACTAAGTAGATTCGCGAGTAATCCTGATGTTGAATACTCAAAAGGGATAACGAATAAGATATACCCATGATTATGAACTATACTATATAAAATATTCTGTTATAATTGAATGATACAACGATATGAATTGCATATTTGATACAAAAGATTCAAAATTCATAAGTGAATATTTATTCATATTGGGGAGTAATCATTTCATTGAAATCTTCTAAACAAACTATATAATGGTAAAGAGGTTGAGTAACTATGTCAATTCTTAAAAAATATTCTTAGATGGTCAAAACACATGTCATCAATTTATATATACTGTGATAGCTAATTGACTATTGGACAGACATAAAATTATTTGTATAATAATAAGTCTAAATATATCCATCATAAACATAATATCATTAGATAACTACTCTCAATCATTGTTATCACTATTAACTATGTAAAGTCAAATAATAATTTAACGAATCACTAACAAATGGATAAAATAGAGAGTTAGTTGCAAGCTAATCAAGAGGAATGAGATTAAATCTTTAGAACAAGTTGGTGCAAAGGAAATTCAATCTATAATGATTGAAAATTCCAAGAACTAGATTTAATGAGGCAACATAATTACACCGACTAAGTAGATCACCAAGGGAGAATTACACAAAAGACCAGTGATATTCGTAAAGGATGGAATAATATGGGTTACTTTAATTAAGAGATCATCTATATGAGAGAGGAGTAGATTCGCTTTAAAAAAAAATTAAAGAAACAATTCTTAGAATCTCTCATAGAACCAAACATATTCATTGCCAAGAATGAATACGACAATGAGAACTGAATTGTATTAGAGAGAGTTTTGTGTGAGATATATAAATACACATACAAACGATAAAACAGTTCAAAGACATTGTATCTACTAATTAGATGATAAGTAATAGAACTCAACTATTGAACGCTATCATTATCTCTCAGTTTTCATTCACGTGAGAGATTATTAAAAAAGTGAATAAAAATAGGTGTAAATGAATTTCAATTTGTATGAGTTTAGTCCCACATTAAGAGATGTGTGACATAAAGGCGGGTGTATATTGAATCGCAACTATAAATATTATGAATATGTATAGACATTAAGCTTTCTCTCATTCATGTGCCCACAAAGAGTGCAAATCTAAGGCATATATTACACCAAACTCAGGTGACTCGTGTGTCACACTTGAATGTCAGATCGATTGAGGCAAGAATTGTCTAAGTAGATCAACCAATATGATGCGGCGAGGAAGATCGTTCGCTTCCTTCCGATGCGATGGAGCACGAAGGGAGCTTTGGGGGGTTCTCTCCGGCCGCAACAGTAAAGATGAGAGAGTAAAGCAGAGAAACGCAAACCAACACAGGCAACAAAACCAAGACACAGGATGTAACATTGTTCGGAATAAGGATTCCTACTCCACGGAGGTGAGCTCCCTCACCGGATACAGTGTCAAAGCACTTTCACTATGAACGTCCTCCTTCACGGAAAAGAAACTTCCGGAGGTGGAGGAGAAAACCTCTTACAGCTAAATCACAATACAAGAAAGAGTACACGAAAAGCAAAGATCACTATTCTCCTTCTCCGGCGTAGTGGTAACTCTCCTTCTCCTGATGCGCCTTCGTTTCTTGCTCGTTGGAATAATACGGGATCCCCTTCCTTCTGTCCTCTTCCTCCCTTTTATCCTCCTCCTCTGATCCAACGTTACCTCGCGAGCTGTCCCCATCGTACACGTGGCCACCACGTCCACCTGGAGAATAATTCTGTTACAGATACGAGGAGTGAAGACTCCTCGGAATATTGTGTGGGGACCCCCCCTTCTGTTACATAACACCTCTTCATCTACATTTCGAGAAACTAGGTTAGTTTGTCCCTCTCAACCATTTGCTTTTGTTGAAACTAACTTAGGTCTATAGCTCAAGTGTGGCATAGCCCTTAGGCTCTTCACCAGCCCGAACCAACTCCCCTTCTTTCCACACTGAACTACCTCTGGACTGACTAGGCCGAGTCGATTCTTATCCGTCCCATCTGCTTCTAGGCCTATCTAGCCGAACCGATTCTTACTTATTTCCTAGCGAAGTGCCCTCCGCCTCCGCTTTGTCATGTCGATTACCTCCACTAGCTCTCCCGTGTCATCTGCCCCAGGTGCTTGCGCCCGAACCGTTCCTCCCCTCTTTCTCCACCAAACCAATCATTTGGTTCGGATAATGCCTTACATGCGAGCCCTCCTATCTGGTTCATAGAGAAGAGGTAACAACAGTATCACAATATTTTTCCATGAAATTTAATTTTTGCCTACTCACGTGTAACATGCATATTAATCTCAGACCTGAAATGATTGAATGACAATGTATTCATAATTGCCCAAGAAAAATGGTCGGCTAGCCATTGATGACCAATATTTGGTGTTTCAATTCAAGAAGTAAGTTATTAATCGACACATCTAATGATGCTGAGTAATCTACTCAGCAACTGCTCTTCTCATGATAATGTTTAAATACATGCTTAATTTGTCATAAACAATTAGTTCTTGATTGCGATCAATGTTTTACCATTGTATTCTAGAAAATAGACATCCAACGTAACATCAAAGCACCGTCGGAAAAAACAAAGCTAGTTTAAGAAAACTATGTCTAACATAGGTCTCAATAGTGGACAATGCAATGATTCCCACTTGCGCTCGACACTCATTCCTTGACCTACTCAATAGTCGACTCATTCGGGAGTAGTTGACTGATATAAGATGACAATAGACTCACTTGGAAGAAGTTGATTGATACAAGATGACAGTCAACTGTTATAACTCTCAAAGCACTCGACAATTGGCTCACTTAGAGATCTCAACTTATTTAGGCAATTAGCTCACTCGGACAGTCAGCTCAATCAAGAGTAGTTGACTGATATAAGATAATAGTTGACTCAAACAATTCTCCGAGCACTTGGTGCTCGCCTTCGACAGTAAACAATCAGACAACTCACAATTGGCATTCAACTGAACTCGAAGGTAGTCAATTGGTCCAAGTACTTAGCACTGGACTTCTCATCAAACAACTCACTTGAGACTCTTAGATCTCTCAAATTTAGATATCACAGTTCACACGGTACTCGACCATCCCAACTACGATCGACCTTTGGCTTTCTCAACGGCGTGATAAAGCCACCACAAATTTAGACCAACGATTGCATAGTTCTAAATAAATTTGACTATATTTCACTCTAAAAGATACAAAACTATTAATTAGCTCTGCAGATCCAATAGTTTCCTATTAATTATATGTTTAAGATTTTTTAAAACCTATCTATAATTTTAATTCATGTGGTGGCTCATTGAAAATTAATTTTGGTTTAGAGACATGGACGAATTGCCCTATGAATTCATATAATAAATTAATTTTTCTAGTGAATAAGAAATTAATATTTAAGATTATTTGAATGATGAATGATTGATCCAATTTGATTGGAGAAAAGTATTAAATAGTAGTGATACTAACTTGAATATGTGCAAGTGAGACTAATATGAGATCAACAATCCCCCGTAGTTGATCGGGGATGAGAGATTGTGAAAAAAATAATAATAATAATAAATTAAACTAGGAAGAACATTGATTTAATAATTGGTATGACCAAATGATTGGTTAGATTTAATTGGGAATTAAATTTTAGCTGAATCAAATCAATAATTAATAATATAAGGCCGTAGCCACTAATTAAAATCTGTTACTCACTATTGTTTTCTTATCTTGTGCTCATGCTAATCGTGTTATCAGATATCCCCAACATATATGCACTTGCTCGTGTTTGATGGCAATCGTCTCCTCTGCGGCGGTGCACCTCTGTCATTAATATTTGAACAAAGTAATATTGTCTTCTACTGAATAAGTTCGATTCGTATTTCAACCTTAATAATTTCTTATCAAGCCAACTTGACAAGATGACTCAATAACGATGATATTATGTCGATGCCTGACAATATTAAGTCGACCGGAGATTGATACCTAAAGACATATCTATTATAGTAGTAGTAGTAGTAGTAGTAGTAGTAGTAGTAGTAGTAGTAGTGCAAATGACTAACAAGTTGTGACCCATGTCATTATACTAATGCTCTATTGGTTAGAGTCAATGAACAAATGATCATACCTAAATCAGTTAAATTGATTTTGGCAGATTTCTTCTTAACATCTCATGCACTTGAGTAGTCTTCGTTAGATGCAGAGGGAAGGAGAAGAATTGCCGAAACAGTGAATTGAATCGCCGGGGAGCTGGTTGCGGGGAAGAGTCTATATTGGATGAAGAGATCTATGTTTACCTGCAGTAAGAAATGCTAGAAAACTTGAGTGAAGCCTTACAGATCCAATCTGATGAGTATACCCTAATTAGTGATTTTTATACAAAATGTCATACGATGTTATCATCCAAAGGAGACATGTTGCTATTGAGAAAATTGCACCAAGAAAAATATAGAAATTGCATATGCAAAGTATTGATGCAATCACAAAGTTTCCTGTAATTTTCCAGTTACCACTGAAGCAATCGCAAGGACCTCTGTGAAGCTTGTACCCTTCCTAGCTTGAGCCAAGAGGAGATCAGGATTGAACCTGAAAAAAAAAAACTTCTCGAAATCAGGATTGAGAAATCTCATGCCAACGCAACAATAATTTGATAAGAATAGTGAATAAATCTCAGTGATCAAGTCATAGCATACCAATTTCCCTAATCTTTAATGGTTGTACATGACATCTTGATGCTGCTACCCATCTCACACAACATAGATAGGATCATGTTTTTCTTACCGACTGAGCCATTGTTCTCCAAGACATTGCTCACTAAGCTAAAATCTACACCATTTTGTAAACTATTCTTATTCATCATCTCCCTTATTCTCACTACATCATCCCATTTGCCTTGTGCTGCATACATATTTGATAACAATATATATGGTCCAATCTCTTGAGAGTTCATTTCGATCAACTTCCTGCCAATAATCTCCCCAAGCTGCCAGTTGCAGTGCGTGCTGCAAGCTGACATTAGAGCGCCCAGCAAGGCTGGTACTGGCTCAATTGACAGTCCGTCGACTAGTTTCTTTGAGACGCTCAAGAAGCCAGCTCGACCAAGAAGATCCAACATGCAACCAAAATGATCTGGCCTAGGATGAATCTTATAAATGCGAACCATACGATCAAAGCACCACCATCCTTCCATTATCATTCCCCCATGGGCACATGCACTCAGAATGCACACAAAGGTAGTCTCATTGGGATCTTTCCCCACCTTCTCCATTTCGATGAATAACTCAAGAGCCTTCTCGCCATTGCCATGCAAACCATGACCAATAATCATAGAGTTCCATGTGGCTACACTACGCTCTTCCATCAAATCAAAGACTTCAGTAGCTGAACTCATATCTCCACACTTGGAATACATATTTACAAGTGCAGTTGAGAGTAAAACATCAGGCCTGATTGTTTCAGATCTGTCCATGATCAACGAATGAATCCACTTTCCCCGAACAAGTTCCCCTAAATGTGCACATGCTGTGAGGACACTGACAAAGGTGGCATTGTCGGGCTTTGCGTCTTCCATAGCAATCATACTATCAAACAACTTCAAACATTCTCGATAATCTTTGATACGAGAACAAAAAGCTAACATGATATTCCAAGACACCAAATTCTTGATAGGCATCTTATCGAAAAGCTGCCTAGCAGCTGCAATTTCCCCCTTCCTAGCATATCCATCAAGCAAAGTGTTCCATGTAACAGAATCCCTCTCAGGCATTTTTACAAAGAGATGATTTGCTGCGTCCATTTCTCCAACCCCAGTATGGCCTGCAATCATCACATTCCAGGTGACCAAATCCGTCTCAGACATATGATCGAACAGACTACGAGCACAGTCAACCATGCCATTCTTGATGTACCCATCGATCATGGAATTCCAGCCGACAATATCTGAATCGAGGTCTAAATCGAAGAGCTTTCTGGCGGAGTCGACATCGCCCAGAGAGGAGTACATGTGGATGAAAGAGTTTCGAACGTACAAATCGAACTCGAAACCGAGTCTCGAAGCCAGGGCGTGGATGCACAGCCCTTCTCGAGCAAGTCCAAGCTCCGCGAGTAGCTTTGCGAGGAGCGGAAATGTAATGTGGTTAGGAGGAACTGAGGAAGGAAGCGCATAGCGGCGGAAGAAATCGAGGGCTTGATGGGGCTTATCGAAGTTGATATAGGCGCGGAGGATGGTGTTGGAGAGAAAGGCGTCGGGGTCGTCCACGCCGGAGAAGAAAGCCACGGCGAGGGGGATAGTGGATGGGGAGGCGCAAAGGGGCTTGACGACGCGGCCAGCAGCGAGGCGGTGGCGAGAGAGACCTGATACGACGATCTGCGCCAGGGTCTGAGAGAATCGAGGGGTGGAGGCGAGGCCGGATGCTTCGAGCGCTCGGAGGAGAGGGTGGCTGAGTTTGAGAGGAGGCGGCGGATGAGAGTCATCGCCGACGGGGATGGCGGCGGCGACGGAGGAGGAGGAGGAGGGAGGTTCGGGAAGATAGTGATGGTCGTCATCGGGCCATATGCGGGTGGGGAGACGGCTTCGGTTGCGGAGGGAGAGGAGTAGGTGATCGAGATAGCGAGACGATGGTCGAGCTGCAGTTCTGGGTTTAACAGCCATCTAGCGTTTTTCAACCGAAAGATTGCATTTTTATTCAATTTATGGAACGAGATAGGGCAGAGATTAACACAACGGTGAAAATGGAAGGGAAAATTGAATTGAATCGAAGCAAATGGAGGATGAGAGTGGAGATGTCCGGGAAAGCACGGCGGAGGAGGGCGACCTGCTTACCGGAGCGCAAAGAAGACCAAAGGGAAGCAATCCCAAGGGAGAGGAGCGAAACCGTCATTCAGGGACATCTGCATAGGCAAAACTGAAACAGGCAGGCGCTCCCTGCCGGGCGCCGGCCAAACCATGTCCAGTGGCTGGAGCTGCGAGGGCGAGGATGGAGCGACTGATGCTGCAGCCGAGCAACCTGTTATGGAGCTCTCAGAGGAGAAAGTCCGGCCACTTTGGAGTCAATGGAATATCTGCGACTGCGTTGCTTCATCGTTAAATTGCAAAGCATGGTGACTATAACCATGTGCCTGCACTGCCCGCAAGGACCTGCCTGGACCTAGACACGGTCTGAGTCCGGGTCGGAACCGTCGGATTCGGATTGACAAAATATCAATCTTTAACCGATCCGCTCGTGGCCGGTTACGGTCCGGGTTATGGAACCGTCGGTTTCGGTCCGGGTCCAGGTTCAATCTGGTTAATCGTCGTTTTAGTTAAATAAATAAAAAAAATTAAAGAATAATGTAAATAATTAAAATAAAAAAATTCACAATTAAACTTATAAAAACTCTATCAAATATTCCATTATCTCAATAAAAAATATATTACATCTCAAATTTCAACATCTTGGACTTAAATAAAAAAACCTATTACAATAAAAAAAAATCAACTACATTTCAATTTTCATTATATTCAATCAATTTCATCGTATTGATTTCCTCCCGCCGTAGTTCGGATGTTCCTCCGCTTCGCCTTGATCTTTTCGTCACCTTTTAATATGTTGGGTTCGACTTGCAGCTTTTGACCAAACATTGAGTAAACATTGCGCTCCAAATTTTTCTACTTAAACTAGTAACGCCTCTCGTCCCAATGTATTTCCTCCGATACTAAAAGTTTATTCCATCGCAACCAAAAGCTAAATTCTGTAATTTCTTTTGCCATTATAGATAAGATTGGAAATATTTGAGTTCTTTGCGACCACCATTTTAGAATGTCGAAGCTTTCTTCATCTGCATCACTAAAATCAAAAGAAGTGGTAAAATAACAATAGTTTGTTCACCATATTTAATGTTATATTCATTATAAATATCATGTAAATGAGTTTTAATATTAAACAAAATCAAAGAAATATTAGGAGCAGTTTCGGTAATAGGACTTGAAGATTCATAATATAATGCTAACATATCTTGCAAACCATCTAATTTAAGCCTATGATCTAAAACAAAAGCACATAAAAATAATTCAAGAATGTTTAAGAAATATTTTTCCCATTTTTCTTTTATTACATAAATACATTGAGATAAATAAGTATCATTTGATTGAATATGTTCATTAAAAATACATGCGATATTACAACAATGTGTTAAAACTAAATGTGGAGTTGGATAATAAACACTTGATAATTGGTTACTAGCATCATTAAAAACTTTTAAAATTTCACAAATATTAGTGCATATATTCCATTGATTTAAAAACAAATAAATATCACGTGATTGAACATGTTGATGAAAAAATATACATAATAAATCTTTGTATTCAAAAGTAGATAACAATAATTTATAAGTAGAATTCCAACGAGTTGGAACGTCACATGCAAACCGTTTAGGCTTCATACCATTTATTTTGTAAAATTTTCTCCATTCTCCATAAATAATGAATTGCACTCCTAATTGGTTGAATATGTGATCCTAAATTTTTAAGTACATCTTGAACACACAAATTTAAAATGTGACATGTACACCTAATATGAAAAAATCTTTCACCTATTGATGATTTATATATATCAATAAGCTCACTAATACTAGAGGTATTTGCACTAGCATTATCAAAAGAAATTGAAAAAACTTTAGAAGTTAGACCATATTCTTCTAAAATAATAAAAATAAGTTGTGAAATATTTTGTGTCGTGTGTGTTTCGTTAAAACATCTATATGCTAGCAATCTTTTTTGAATGTCCCAATTATTATCAATCCAATGACAAGTAATACTCATATATGAGCAACTTTGTCAATGATCACTCCAAATATCGGAATACAAAGAAACTTTACTGTTTAAACTAGAAAATTCTTTAATCAATTCTTTTTTTTGTTCGAAGACTAATTTTAAAAGTGTGTGTTTTAGAGTATTTCTTGGGATACGTTTAATAGAAGGATTTGCACTTGTAGAAAGCCAATTTTCAAAAGATAATTTATCACTAAAACTAAAAGAAAATTGTTCAATCGCACAAAATTTAGCAGTTTCTTCTCTAAATCTAGATTCGTCAAATTTAAAAAGTTTAGATTCATTACCCCAATCCGATTGAGAAGAGAATGTCGGAATTTGAGTTTGAGAACGATCAATATCAATTTTCACCGAATGATTTCTCTCCACATGTCGAGTAAGGGTTCCGTATCCTCCTCCTTGTTGAAATTTGTAACATTTCGAACAATATTTGCATTTTGCTTGCATATCACCGGAAGGGAGCGTTACTTTTTCGAAATGTTTGGTGAAGATATCGGATGCGAGGCGAGACACTTGAGTTGGTCTTGTAGCCGTAGAACCCGCCATCGTACTGGATGTATTGCTCCTACTTTCTTGACTTTGATGATGATGACGTATTTGATATTCATTACCAGAAATATCAAGATCATAGTCGCCGATATCGAATTGAGGTGAATCGTCGCCTTGCTCAAACTCGAACTCGGGCGGTGATGGCATTATGCTCTTTTCCTTTCTGGCACCGATCGCACCCTTACGACTTGATCCGGCTCCAGACATTTGTAAAAATATGACTTGAGACTTGAAAGCAAATGAGGGAATGAGAATTAGAGAAGAGAAGTTGTGATTTGTGAAAAAATGAAAGGGAGTCGAGGAGTATTTATAGGAAAAAAAATATAAAAAAAAAATCCAATGACCGACCACGGGTCCGGATTGGGCCAACCCATCGGTGCTATGACAACGCCACGAAATAAATCATGGCCATTTTTTTTTAAATAAATAAAACGGTCGACCCGCCGGATCCGATTCGGGCCGACCCGGCGGGTCGCCCGTTGCACCACAACGGCCACGAAATTGTGGTCGTTGATCATCAACGGCCACGAAATCGTGGGCGTTCAATTTTTTTTTTAATTTTTTTAAAAACCGCTGGTTCGGTTTTTTAAAAAATCGTTGGTTCGGTTTTTTAAAAAACCATGACCTAGTCAAACCCGTTGATCCGGTTAACCGGACTGTTGACCACGGTCCGATTCCGGGTCGGGTCCGGGTCTAACCCGGACCTTGGCCTGGTCTACACCAGTCGTCGCTCGCTCTTTGCTCATTAGGTCTCGTTGAGGAGACTCGATCCTTCTCGAATTTTTGTTAGTAGCGTCAAATATTCAAGCTTTCAACTTGATTAATCCTATTGTTAATCGGTTCGATCCACGGATCTTTTTTAAAGAGTTTATAAATTCTCTAAATCGTAAATTTAGTAGCGCTCATAAGTCAACAGTTCAGTCTGACTTCTATAATTATATTGTCCATGTAAAAATATTCAATATTAAAATTATATTCTATTTACGAAGATAAACTCTTGCGACCAAAGTTGTTCGCATAAATTCTCTGAAATTTACCGTCGACCATATCCTAATAGAAAATTGAACTGTGAATCGGTGTTGTATGTATTTCCGTCTTATCGTTGCACTGTGTCGTGGGCTTCTCATTTTTTTTTATCTTATTTGGGTTGGACAATAATTCTAATTGTTTTAAAGTCGTAATAGTGTTGGAGTAACTATTAATATTATAATATTAGTGTTTATAAGAAAGAAAATACAGGAGAGAAAAGATAAAGATAATTTAAATTTTAAGTTATGATACATAGAAAAAAAATAAAATATAAAAATGAATAATTATTATTATAGATAATTCCTTAAATAATAAAATAGTATGAGTAATTAGAAAAAAATAGAATTATAACTCTCAATAGTGATAATGAAAGAAACTATTAATACTTGAAGTACGATTAGATGAAAATACTAAAATAATATTTTGAAAAAAATTAGATGACATATTATAAAAAACTTTGTCAAATGAAATAATTTTAATAAGAGAAGATCTAAATAAACGCATCGAAATAAAAAATATAAAATATAATAGAGTACATGAGAGTTATCAGTTTAGAACTAGAAAGGAAGAAAATTATATTAGATTTTACAATAACATATGAATTTCGACAATTTACTGAAGGGTGCAATTGAAGTTTAAGATTATCCAAAAGGTGTCCTACAGTTTAAAAATGCCCAAAAAATGCTTCTCTTTTTCATTTTACTTCTGTGATAAAATTGATTTTTTTTCATTTCTCTCTCCTTTGCATGCAATAACTTTTCCTTTGCACTTGTCATCTGGGTCCTGATTTACCTCCTCCATCGGTAGGGGCAGCCGGAGGGAGCCGCTAATGTGGCGGTTCCACATTTTTTTCTCTTGCCTTTTAAATTAAATTATCTTTTCTCTCTCATTTTGCATGCATTCAAAAATCGCACCACCTCTAAAATCAACATCACATCCAAAATCAACAGTACTATAATAAAAAATCAAATATGTACCACTAAAATCCATTGCCATGGAGATATTAGTTTTCGAAACCAACTGTTAAATACTGAAATTTAAAATATTAAATTTAATGGCCAAAAATTTAGGAAAATAATTCTAGAAATTTTTTGGGATTTTGGGAGAATTTTAGGAATTTTTTCAGAATTTTTCTGGATTTAAACAGGGCTTGTACATGGTAGTTACGGGGATAAGAAAAAAAAAGATTTTTAAAAGGCCTGTTTGGATTATCTGACCTAAGGTTTTAAATAGAAAACCTAGGAATTTCCTCGATTTTTCTTTCCCTTCCGCGATCTTCCCTTTTCTTTCTCGCGACCTCAGTCACCCGAGCCCTTCCCCTTTTCTCGCGCTCGTCGCGTCTGTGCCATCGAACCGCCGCCACCGTTTCTTCCACGCCCGTAGCCATCACAACCAGCAGCCGACGGCCAGTCCGCGGCCACCGGATCACTGTTTCTTTCTTCTCCCCCCGTGCCTCGCCCTCATTTTTGTCCCCCACCGCGTCGCAGCAAGCCTCTACCGCTTCCCGCGAGCACCGCCGCCCCGGCGCGTCGTGCGCTGCTCCCCTAGCCGCGACGCGGTCGACTCCTTCGCCCGCATCGATCGACGCTGCCGTCGACCTTGCGTCCGATTGTTCGACGCCTCTATTTCAACTTCGCTTCACACCGTTGTTGCGTGCACACTACCGTACGCCCCGCTCAGCAGCGCCGACTTGGTTGCCATCATTGCCTCGATCGATGGAGTCGCCGCTGCTCTCGTCTTCGACGCCAGACGATTTGTCTCCGACCACCAGGACAATCCCGCTGCTCGACTTTCCTTGAGGTTCCCTGATTTTGTGGCGGTCATCACCAACTCGGATCGACGCTGATCCTTCTGCTCGCTGCCGACGTTCTCTCGGTGGGAAACCCAGCAGTAGGTAAGAGCACTGATTGAAGCTCTACCGGGTGTGATTTGGTCGAGTACTTACTAGGAGCAGGGGGATCGACAGCGATTTCGTGGTTGCTTGATTGGGAGTTGTCTCTGCCCAATTCTCTGGGAGCTAGGTAAGCGAAATCTCTCTTTGATCTTGGAAGAAAACTATACCTAGCTGTAAATTTCTGTGGTTGAGTCGATTTGTGATTTAGGGCAGCGATGTTTTCCGATGTATTGTGGAATTGAGAAGGATTGGCTGTCGGTGCAGTGCAGGGCTGGATCAAGGAGTCTGTTGTGGGATTCCATATAGTGATCACCCTCGATTTATGGTAAGGGACCCCTGTGATCTATTCCTATAGATTAAGGGAAACTGAGAATTTACAGATTTGTTGTGAGCTTGGAGATTTTGATTGCAGGGGTTAGGGTAATTAAAATTAGATTTTTGTTGCCGATCAATCAAATGATTCCTATCGGAGAATTACAGGTGGATCAAGAAGCTGTGAAGCATTGTAAGGTAAGCTTTGATTTAGTATGTTATGAAGTAGGATGTGTTACCTTTATAGTTGATGCTAGAGTTGATTCAGGAATTATATGATGAATTTAATCTGATTAAGGTTGGATTAGATTCATATCCCTACCGTTTGTTTAGGCTAGTGATTGGTTATACTGGTATTCTACAATTACAGGAGGTGGATGCGTGACAGGTCCACGAGCGTAAAGACAGTGATATTCTATATAGCAGGCGGGTATTTTGACTTATCTCCTAGATATAGTCATGTTAATATGCTAATTAGGATAGCTTGCAATAATTTTCATGTTTATATGCCTAGTATGTTTTTGTGCTTACTTGATACATGCATTTGATCGGTTATGGTTATACTTTCCCTGTTTTACTCGGATCATAGATATGTACTTATTGGTTGTGCATATTATTCGGTTATACATTTTAGTTGGATTTACATGCTTTAGTATCATGCACCATCTTGCATGATTGCATACTGGCTGGACGGGGTTCCTTTATAGTTGAGCCTGCAGCCAGTTACATGGCCTACACACGCTGCCACTCATGGGTTAGTGGTACATCAGGAGGGTGTGTGCAGTTGCTCTATCAGGCTCCGCTGGTCCGCTCATGGGTAGCGATGAGGCAGCGTGGTAGCGGGCAGGGATCCCTCCTCTGGTCTATGACACCGTGAGATGAGAGCTTAGCTCCCCCACTCTATTTGGGGCAGGAGGATAGGTGTACTCCGACAGCATCCTGTCCACTCGGTCACTCAAGAGCAGTGATGGCAGAGTGCACAGTTGTCATAGCCCTACCCACTCGGCTTCACCATCGCGTGTGAGGCGGCTGACTGGCGTCAGGGGTGACCATGTCATTTGCACGACATGCATTTTGCATGGATAACATTTGTATTGTGTTTGCTGCCTTGGATGTTGCATATGATTGCCATGCATACATGATACATATTTGTATATGGTCTGGTGACTTTATTTCTTCTAGTATGACACATGCTCCTATATCAGGGTAGGAGATTCAGGTAAGTACAATCCTTTTGTATTTCTTTCTTGCATACCCTATATATGAGACTGTACTGGCATGATAGTTATTGTTAGCTATATCTTACTTTGCATATCGACTATATCCGCTGAGTTCTTTGAACTTACCCCGCTGATTTACATCTATTTCAGGTTGAAACTGCCAGGAGAGTCTAGCTGCCAATCCCCCTCGTCGAAATGGATAGGTTTTATTAGTCTTATGGTTTTTGGTTTTTAACAAGATGAAGTGTGTATGACTTGTGTTTGTTTTGGTTATGTACTTGTGGAGGTTTGGAGATATTTGTTGTGTCCTTATGAACTACTCGATTGGTTTGGTTGTATATTTCCTGCTCAGATGGCATAAGGGGTAAGTCTAGATATAGTAGACTATTGCTATTTACCTGGATTGATGGCCTGAGGCCTATTTATTATCTGTGTGCGTAATTTTTGTTCTGGTCGTGTTGACCGATGTATAGTGGCTATGTAGGCCTTGTATGCAAGTTTGGTATTGTCACCTGTATAAGGGAGATGCTGTCGGATTTTTGTCTGGTGGGGACTCCCTCGGGGCGTGACACCAGCACCATGGTATTGAATTTTTGAAATTTGCGCCATGATGTATTAAATTGTCGCATTCGTTTTTTTTAAGTAAAAAAGTATATATTTAGATTCCGAAGCATTATAAAAATTCACGGGAGTTGAAATGGATTCAATTGGAGTTCTTTAGGTTCATCAATGAGTTTTGATTGAAACTCATTATGGGCCTAAGAGATTTAGATTTTTAAAAAGTTGATATGTAATGGAAGAGAGTAGTACAGTAAAGGTACTTATGATGTCAATGTTAGTTTTGACATCCCTACGATAAATTATGCATATGTATTAATTATCTTAAAGTCAAAAACTTTGAAAATCTTCTTATCACTGTTGTTAATGACTTTGAATAGATTTTTAGGCACATATATACTCTTAGATACTTGAGAAACTTATAGCATTTGGAATGAATCATATTAGAGTTTTCTAGATCCATCAATGTATTTTGACTGAAACTCATTGATGGGTTTAGGAGATTTGGATTTTTGAAAAGTTGACATGTAATGGAAGAGAGTAGTGCGATGAAGGTATTTATAGCATTTTATATTATTTTGACACTCCTAAGATAAGTTATATGTTAATTAAATTTTTCTCATGCAATAATCCATGTGGTGCTGGTTTCGAAAACCAACCCCACTATAGTATTGGTATTTGAAAATCGGCACCACCAAGGTAGTGCTAGATTTTTCCAATACCACCATGGTGTTGTTGTTTGAAAACCAACACTATGGTGGTGTTGGATTTTTTAAACCAGCATCACGATGTGTTAAATTATGATGCTCGTTTTTCAAAAAACATTCAAGAATGACATATTTAGACTCCGAAGCATTGTAAAAATTCATCGGAGTTGGAATAGATTCAATCGGAATTTTCTATGTCCATCAAAAAGTTTTGATCAAAACTCATTAATGGGCTTAGGAGATTTGAATTTTTGAAAAGTTGACATGTAATGGAAGAGGATAGTGCAATGAAGGTATTTATGGTGTTTATATCTAGTTCTGACATCCCTACGATAAGTTATGTGTATGTGCTAATTGTCTTAAAGTCTTTTTAGATTCGTCAAGGGGTTTCATGTTAGTGTAAGCCCTAGAGTCAATCATGTGATGATTGTTGTATGGACTTTATTGTATCATATTCCTATTTATAAAGGCATGGTTATTATATTTACTTGTATTGGTGTCAAATAACTAAATATAATAATGTCCTTGAGTAGTAGGTTCTTATCTATATCAATCGATTGGTTGAATCGATAATGAGATTATATAGAAAACACTACTCTTAATCATTCCTAGTCGAGTATTAACATTCAGGGACAATGTTAATGCGTAGAGACTAGCATGTAGGTCAACATGATGACTTGATCTCACAAGTCATGGATATGAGATATCAAGTTGACACATGGGTATGCATTGGAGAATGTATACTGAATGACCCACCATGAAAAAGTATCATGGATCGTTATATGAGTGTCATATACTTTCTCATGTGGCTATTAGTATGACTATTAGTCCTTAGACCTAAAGTCACCATGGTTCCCTACATAAGGAGTTGCATACTTTGGCTTCGTCAAACGTCACCCGTAAATGGGTGGACTATAAAGGCGATTACTGGGTATGTAACAAATTATGCGGAGGGATGTGAGTGATATAGATGGGATCTATCCCTCCTATATGATGGGAGTGACATCGATATTCTTGATAGAGTGAGATCACGAAGTGCATGGTCATGCCCAAATGAGTCAATATGAGATATTGAGCTCATTTGATTAGAGTGAGTCTACTTGGAGTTCAAGATTTAGATTGTACCGAGGATGACACGATCTATACCTTGATTGGTCAATCTAGATGTCACCGATAGAGAGACATTGTCATATATTGTGAGAGTCACAATTAGTAGTCACAAAGGTGATGTTGGAGCTCAACATTCTTGTAACTTGGGTAGCAATGATGTGGTGCTAGATACCGCTCATTGCTTATATTCCTAAATCGGTTTAGGGACATTGCCAACGTTACAAGAACCTATAGGGTCACACACATAAGAGCAATTAGATGGAGATTAGGTTCATATGATGAACCATGAGGATTAGGTTCATGGGATGAACCAAATTGGATTAAGAGTAATCCAAATTAGACTAATTGAGTTAGACTCAAGTTGATTCAAGTGTTGAATGAGTCTAATTTAGATTTGATCCATCAAATCAATTTAAATTAATGAATAGAGATTCATTAAATTAAATTGACTTGAATCAAATGGTTGGATTTGATCAACCATGGGAGATAAGAGGTCAAGTTTGACTTGACTTGAGAGGGAAGATGAAAGGTCAAGTTTGACTTGACCAAATGTCATGTCATGATGATGACTTGGCATGACCGGCCAATGATGATGTCATGTGGTGCCACCTCATGAGGGAGACCAAGGGTCATGGGAGTTACATGCATGCATATAACCCCCTCTCCATAATGTGGCCGGCCACTTCTTAATGGGGATGAATTGATTTTGGGTAACTCCATCTTCTTCTTCACAACTTCATCTTCTTCCTTGGATTATTCCCTCAAGCTCTCCCCCTCTCCCAACCTTCTTGGCCGAACCATCCATAGAGTGCTAGCACACTCAAGGGTGTGTTTTCTCCACCTATTGCTTGTGTGGATACCAATAGAGGAGTGTGCACTTGACACTCTCGAGTTCCAGCGAACCTTTTGGACGAGCGATATTTGCGAAGGGCGTCGCATCGAGGGTAACGTCCTTATCATGTAGATCTAAGGTAGATATAGGGTTTTATACAAGCACATACATGTTTTAGTTTTAATACATCTTCGCACGGATCCGTGGCCGGACTTTCGGGGTTTCTGCAATGCAAAAAGCGGTTTTTGTGGCTCGGAAAGTCCAATAGTGGTATCAGAGCCACGTGCGAAGCATGTATGTGTTTCATTTTTGTAATTTTTGTATTAGATATAAAAATTACAGATTTATATGTTTCTGTAAATTTCCTATTTTTATATAATTTTTGGGTATTTTTCTCGAAGAATCGAAGCAACGAGTGTTGGGACACTTGTAGGCTTCAACCGTCGAGAAAAACTCTCCGAAACGGCGAGTTCTCGCTTTAAGTTTTTGGGACAGCAACTTAAGTTGCTGTAAGATCATTGTAGGGACACTCGCAAAGTTTATTTTACGAGTAGGGGCGCTGCCTTTATCCCCGAAAGGGGCCTTGTCCCGCGATTGCGCCCAGAAACCGCTTAGCGGGACCGTTACAGGGAGGTGACTCATAAAATTGAAAAAAATAGGAAAAATTATATAATTTTTTTGTAAAAATACATAATTTAGAATTATGTATAATTCTGTGATTGTCATGGCCCAATAACCCCAATTTGATTGGATGATGTGTTGTAATTCATAATACGGCTTGTGTGCCATTTTTGTGGTTGTGCGTGTTGTATAGTGTATGTGACCTGCGCGTCGTACCTCTTCTTATGATATTCTAGTTGTAAATGGTTTTAGACTCGAATGTAACTCGAGTTTCATATTTGTAATGTACAAAATGGAGCGGTGGAAAGTCCACTTGAAGACGAGGTTACGAGAAGGGTGCCGACGACACATGGCGGTCAAAGGAAGCGCTTGGAAAAGCCGTTAGCCTTAGGTTGACCGTCCGATCTTCTCATTGGCTTGAGAAGATCGTAGTAGGGTCATGACTACATCACAGTTAAATATATATATATATATATATTTGATTTTGCTTGTATGTATGTGATGCATGCTAGTAGAATAATGCTTGTATGTATATGATGCATGCTAGGATAATTTTCTTGTATGTATATGATGCATGCTAGAATAATGATTGTATGTATGTGATGTATGCTAATATAGGATAATAAAGGCCTAAATGCATATAAGATACACATTACGATTAGATTAGATCATAATCGAATCAACTCGAAAATGTCTACCGAGCCTTGATACCCATCACTACCTCGATCATTTGTTGTTGTTGAATCTGCCAAAGCAGAGCAACGCATATTATTTTGGTAGGGTGCAGAGGGACAATCTTGGTCCCGCCTATCACGCTTGGGTTAAAGTAAGCTCAATTAGATTGAGAAAAACTAGTTAACTCAATTGGATTAAGTAGAACTATAGGCATATTCCAATCGTTGGAAAGATAGGTTAAGATCGCATTTACACTAAATCTTGGGCGATTTAGCCAAAGCTAACTCAAGGTCTTTTGTAAATGTGGGTCTTGATCCTATAAACAAGAGTTGCATAGAGATGTAATCGGTAATGTGTTACCCACCAATCGTACTAAGTCTTGGGCGATTTAGCTAAAGCTAACTCAAGGCTTAGTATGATGTGGATCTTGTCCCACAAGAATTATAGCTAGTTTGTATGAATCTAGTAATGTGGTTTGACCACATCCATAACTCGATTCTACAAAATTCCTATAATTCAGTGGGAGCATCATTTGATTAAATGCCTAATTAAATGATAAAAGGAATATGATATTAATTCTCTGCGTTGTATGTTGTAGATAACTATGTCGACAAACACGAACACTCTCTCTCTGCGTTCTGTCCTTGAGAAGGACAAGCTCAATGGAGCAAATTTCCTGGACTGGTACAGGAACCTGAGAATTGTTCTCACCCAAGAAAGAAAGTTGTACATCCTGGAGCAGCCCATTCTGGAGGCACCTCCTGCCACTGCCTCGCGAGCTGACAAAGATGCTTACAAGAAGCATCAAGATGATGCATTAGATGTGTCATGTCTAATGCTCGCGACTATGAACTCTGAGCTTCAGAAGCAACATGAGTTCATGAATGCTTATGATATGGTTGGACATTTTCGTCAACTATCAAAAGGACAAGCAAGGCATGAGAGATATGAAGTCTCTAAGGCATTATTTGGGTCCAACATGCAAGATGGGACTCCCGTAGGTCCATATGTACTCAAGATGATTGGGTACGTAGAAAACCTACAAAGGCTGGGATTCCCACTTGGCCAAGAGCTGGCCACTGACCTAATCTTGCAATTTTTGCCACAAGCCTACAATCAATTTGTCATAAATTATAACATGAATGAAATTGATAAGCCCTTTGCACGAGATGCTCGGATGTTGAGAAGCTAGCTGAGCTTTAAGAAGGGAAAATCTGACACCATTTTGATGGTGCACAAGAAGAAAGGCAAGGGCAAGCCTAAAGGTAAGGGAAAGTCTCAAGCCAAGGGCAAAGGCAAAGAACATAAACCCAAAGGAGGGGTAGCCAAGGAAGGGGCTTGCTTTCACTGCAAGGAAGCTGGACACTGGAAGTGTAACTGCAAAGCTTACCTGGAAGATCTTAAGAAGAAAAGAAGTGAGACTTCTACTTCAGGTATAAATGTTATAGAAGTCAATCTATCTATTTCTTCATCATGGGTATTAAATACCGGATGTGCATCTCACATTTGTACCAATGTGCAGACGCTGAGAAATAGCAGGGCATTGACAAAGGGCGAGGTGGACCTACGAGTAGGCAATGGAGCAAGGGTTGCTGCTGTTGTTGTAGGAACTTATGATCTATCTCTGCCCTCTGGGCTTGTACTATAATTAGATGAATATTGTTATGTGTCTGCCTTAACTAAGAACATCATTTCAGTTTCTTGTTTGGACAAGAAAGGATTTTCATTTATAATAAAGAACAAATATTGTTCAGTTTATTTAAATGATATGTTCTATTGTAGTGCACCTCTAATGAATAGACTCTACTTTCTAGACTTAGAGAGCCCTATCTATAACATAAGTACCAAGAGGTTCAAGTCAAATGAGTTGAACCAAACCTATCTCTAGCATTGTCACTTAGGTCACATAAATGAGAGTCGCTTATCTCAGCTCCATAAGGATGGGCTGCTAGACTCATTTGATTTTGAATCATATGAGACATGCGAGTCTTGCATTTTAGGCAAGATGACCAAAACTCCCTTTAGTGGACACAGCGAAAGAGCAATAGATTTGTTAGAACTTATACATAGTGATGTATGTGGTCCTTTCAATGTTGCTGCTAGAGGTGGTTACAGGTACTTCATTACATTTACTGATGACTTCAATAGATATGGTTATGTATATCTTATGACACATAAATCAGAATCCTTTGAAAAGTTCAAAGAATTCAAGAATGAAGTACAAAACCAGCTTGGCAAGAGTATTAAGATACTTCGATCAGATCGAGGTGGTGAATACCTTAGCCATGAGTTTCGTGACTATTTAGCTGAGTGTGGGATTCTATCCCAACTCACTCCTCCTGGAACACCACAGTGGAATGGTGTATCCGAAAGGAGGAATCGTGTCCTATTAGATATGGTACGTTCTATGATGAGTCACACAGATCTTCCTATATCCTTTTGGGGATATGCTCTAGACACAACAGCTTTTACCCTTAATCGTGTACCATCCAAGGTTGTCATAAAGACACCATATATGATATGGACAGGGAGAAATCCCAAGATGTCTTTCATGAGGATTTGGGCTTGTGAGGCTTACGTTCGACGTCAAGTCTCAGACAAACTGGGACCCAAATCCGATAGGTGCTATTTTGTTGGATATCCCAAGGATACAAAGGGATATTACTTCTACATTCCCAATCAGCACAAAGTGTTGGTGCAATCGGCCCAGGTCACGATTGACCAGGACTCGAGTTTGACTTGAGTGATGTTTTGATGTTCGAAAAAAACATATGACAATGTAATTGTCATTTGGTAAAGTCCAAGTCTTGAGTACTTGGCATGGAAAGTCCAAGTGGGACACTTGGCACATGAAAAGTCCAAGCATGGTCTTGGCATTTGAGAAGTCCAAGCATGGGTCTTGGCAAGGTAAAGTCCAAGTCTTGAGTACTTGGCATGGAAAGTCCAATATGGGTTGGCAAGGAAAGTCCAAGCATGGTCTTGGCATGAGAAGTCCAACATGGGTTGGCAAGGGAAAGTCCAAGTTTGAGTCTTGGCATGAGAAGTCCAAGGTATTTGATATTGGCTGCGTAAAGTCCAAGCGGGAGTCTTGGCAACATAAGACCAATGGTTGGCGGCGTAAAGTCCAAGCAGAGTTTTGGCGGCATAAGTCCAATGTGCCTTGGCGGTGTAGACACCGTTAGCATGATATAGCCGACGGAAGCACCTGAAGGCTAGCGCGATGGATGAACAAGTCATGGATGACTTGGAGGGATCCAAGAGGCGTGAGGCTGATGGAGGTGGCTAGAAGACTTAGGTCTAGGCTAAGGGTGGTCTAGCAAGTATGGGGGAACCATACTTGGGTTAAAACCTCATGTTTGAGGTGTGCGGTCGGCCCGGTGCCATGTGGCGGTCGATTGGACCGAATCAACTAGGGTTTATTGCGGGTTATGGCCTAGCGATCATTGCCATAGGTGGCGGTCGGTGATGGCTCAGCGATCGTGATCGTGTGATCGGTCGGTGGTGCTCGAAAATCGACCGCGAGAATGGAGTCGAGACTCGGTGTGAGTGAGGACTCCATCGATCGGCCGATGGTCATGATCGGTCGGTGATGGTAGATCCGTTGGACTTATCCAGCGTGGATCTAGCCGTTGTCTCCGCGACAACGATGGCATCGGTCGGTGATGGTCGATGATCGATCGACCGATCGACTTTTCCAAAGACAAAGTTGAAGCTATAAAAGGAGCTCGTGATGGAGGAAATTGGCATCAATTTCTTGGACGTCTTGAGGCGATTTGTTGTTGCAAATCAGGGTCTTCAACCACGATTCAAGCGATCAACAAGCAAGCAATCCAAAGGCATTTGTAAAGTTGTTTTCTTTACTAGTTTTGCAGTGTATTATTGTATATTGCTTGTATTTATATCTTATTGTTGTAAGATTACTTGTAAGGGGTTTCTCCACCTCCGACTTGTGTCGAGAAGGAGTATTTGTCATTAGTGAGTTCGTGTGCATCGCTAGAGCTCGTAGAGCTCGATTCGTGGAGTAGGAACCGTGTGGTTCCGAACCACGTTAAATCTTCGTGTTATTGTGTTTGTGATTGTGTTTCGTTATTGTTATCATATATATATTCCGCTGTGCTAACGAAACTTGTAGACACGAACGCGATCAAATTACATCGCACGGGCAAAACGCTATTCACCCCCCCCTCTAGCCGTTCCAATATTCCTAACAAGTGGTATCAGAGCCCGGGGCTCTTCTACGTACTAACCGCCCGGAGCTAAGACAAAAGGCTAGAGGGTGAAGATGGAATTCCAAGACAAGCTTGGATGGGATATTAATACTCCACCTCCATATGATCCAGAAGATTTTCCGACGTGGAGAGCAAGAATGGAAACATTCTTGATGATGAACATAGATGATTGGTTCATCCTCGTTGAAAGCCTTGAACCCCCTAGGGATAAGAAGGGGAATGTCCTAAAATTGAAAAAGTGGACCCAAGAGCAACGTCAAAAGCTCAAGACCGAAGTTAAGGTGTAAAATACGGAAATATATATATATATATATATATATATATATATATATGGATTAACCCTTTAATTAATTGGGTTTAATTAGTAGATTAATTGGGGTTGATTAGTGGATTAAATTGGGCTCAATAAGTGGACTAATTGGGCTGAATCTCTTGGCTGAGCCCATAGGGCTGAACCAAATTGATGTGGGTTTAATTAGGCTGGACCGGATGGTTGGAACTTCACAGGTTGAACCAAGTCGGCGAACCTCTTTTAAAATCCCCAAATCAGATCGCAAATCGCGATCTTTCTCGATCCGCTCCGCTCCGCCTCGACCATCGTTCTCTCTCAGGTCGTCGATATCCTCGTGAGAGAGCTCGGCAACGTCGCCGCTTCGGTTGGTCTTTCCGGTCGGGGATCAACCTAATCCTTTTCTTCTTAGGTCTCATCGATCCCCTCACGTAGGCAGATCAATGAAGTTGCTGCCGCGACAACGAGCTGCCGACAAAGGTGTCGCCGGAGTTAGGTAGGTCAGTGATCCATTTCCTCGATCTCGGATGAGATCTATTTTCATCTGAAATTTCTATCTCTTTAGCTCCGATCGTTGAGTGGAGAGGCGAAATTGTTGAGCGAGCAAGGATCGGGAAGAAGGGATCAGTGTGGTTGGATTGCGCCGGTGCATAGTGTTGGCTGCGTTGTGAGGTGAGTATTGATTGTGAATTGTGTTCACAGAAGTAGCAATAGGGTTTATGTGTTTCTCACCATGAGATTTGGGTAGTTTCATCCTCTGTTACCGCAGAGCTTGCAGCTGGGGGAACGATGAAGGGGATGGCTGCCGGTAGTGATTTGGTTCGGTGAGCCTTGATACACTCTTTTCGCCAATGATAAATTGTTTACAACTTTGATTTTGAGGATTTGTTGCAACGAGTCTACGTGGCGTGAAGATTGAAGTTGTGGATCGAATTTGGGGTAAGTTCTGTGTTACCCTATGGTTCTGTCAGATTTCCATTCTTTAGCGTGGATTGTTTTGTAGTGATTCTTGATCTGGGATATGCTTTATTTTGGGCAGCTGTGATTGAAGCTGCACTAGTTGAGCTACGGTTGGAGGTATTGACAATAAAGTATTGTGAATTGGTGTATTGATGAGATGTGCTCAGTCAAGCTTGATCGAGAATGTTAATGGTAATACTCTGTCTGTGCCGATTGTGGAAGTTGCATGGGATTGGGTTGTGTTGATTCTAATTTGACAATGCAGATTGATCTATGATTGAATACCATGGATCAAGAAGCGGTGGAAGCAAGGCTAAAATTAGGTAAGCTGTTATTTGGTTATATTTTGGTAGTGAACTAGATTGTGACAGCAAAATAGTTGTGATTGGATTTATGTTGATTTGAGCTGGGACACCATCATTGGACTTATGATAGACTTTGTCAATGTTTGCATGTTATGTACAGGATCTTGATTTGGGATACGAAGCAGGTCCACGATCGTGAAGATTATTCGAGCTTCGTATCAGGTGGGTAATATCTACCTGGTCCGATAGTTTTGATCAAATTTCTGTGCATGATCTTGGATATATGTTTATACCTGTTTACCTTAAATCCACTCTTATTTAATCATATGCTTGTACTGCCTTGACCTTTGAGATATAAACTCTGGTACTTCATTGATTATCTAGCTCGGATAGGAACTATAAACCCTATTATGTATTAGCTGATGGATGTTCAGTAAGTACAAGTGGTTAGGGTTATCTTTGTGACCTCAGATTGGGTTACTGTGTTACATCACTAGGGTTAGGTGATGAATTGGGTTATGGAGTCGATCGTTGTATCGTACACATATTAGTTGTGTATCTATGGTGGATCTAGTTGTCTGTGCATAGATAAGTGTATGGTTGTCAGTATGTGACCATGGACTAGAGGTCCTAGCGCGATGGTATATCCATTATGGATTGTGTGCCTGTGTATGGTTATATGGACGGTCGATTGTATATCGCTACTGACTAGAGGTTTTAGCGTGGTGGACTGTCAGATGAGTATGACTCTTTGTGCGATAGAGAGAGTCTTGTGATTGTAGTCCTTGCATAGTTGACTTTTGGTTGACCAGGACTCCCCATGGGATAGGGAGTGAGGCGAGGATACATGTATGGAGCTATGCATCATTACATTGCATGCATGCTGACGACTGGGTCTCCCTTGTGGATGAGACGGGTCGTCAGTCATCCTGCCTCCCCGGCCACTCGGGGTAGTGGTAGCAGGGTTGAGGGCAGAGCATTGGATGTGCCGCCACCACTAGGGATGGTGGTAGCTGGAGATGCGCACCTGGCCACTGAGCAGAGTGGTGTTAGCACTCGCCCACTATAGACGGTGGTTGTGTGACGTGCAGTTGTCCTGTGTGCAAAGTTCGTCTACTCATGGGTAGTGACGGAGCGACCAGCAGCAGGGACCCCCGGGGAGTAGTTAACTCTTTACGCTTATATGCTACTCATTCATACTACCCAAATCGGTCACTCGAGAGTAGTGGGACCGGGCTAGTCGTCATGCCGCCACCCACCCGGCCATACCGGGGTCGTGGTTGGGCCGGTCCGTCCAGACATGGTCATGCATATGCACCGGCCGATATATATATGTATGCATGTATTTGATATATGTTTTACATATGCCCGTGAGATGCATTTGATTGAGCTATGATTGCATACATGCTTGTACATCATGATACATGTCATTTGCATTTTATTCTATCGCTATGTGTTGAGCATGATACATGCGTTGATCGTCATATATGCATTTGATTAGCATCATGTCATTGTGGTACGACCGGGTTGTTATTTCAGGTGATTATATATTGTTCATATGTTGGTGTATTAGTCAGGTATGGGTTTGTCTTGATACATTTTATGGGTTATGTTTTTGTATATCCGCGGGATGATATAGCTTATGGTGTTGCAACCGTCGCACGTTAGTACATTACTTCGCTATTGATTGATCAGTTAGTATATACATTGAGTATGACTTTACTATAGTTACTTGTTATTAGATTTGGATATGATGTATGTCTATTGGACTCATGTCAGATACCGTAGATCTTCACATGTATACTTGTAGATCTATCCTTATATGTTATTCATGCACTTTCTATATATTACCCCGAGTTTATACTCACCACCCTCGACTCGGGCTTCGCCGCCTGATAATGTAGAAGATTCCTTGACGCTTGAGCTCACAATGATCTCATCTCACACCAGACGAATGGATATGTTTTTCGTGTTGTTGTATCCTTACAGATTGTTGGTTTGGGTTTTTCCCTGTATTATTTCCGTATTTGTGATATACGGACATATTGTATGTATTTGGTCTTTGATTCGATTTCTGTTATGATTCTTGTCATGTCAAGTCACTCCGGAGTGCACAGTTGGTCTTTGTATCTTGTTGATCTGTTTGAATTGTTTCCGTTGTGTTTAGTATGTTTGATATGTTGATATCTGTGTATATCATATTGTTGTTGTGGGCCTACGGGCCTTATATTAACCCGATATGTTGCCACGTACAGGGGAGATGCCGTCCGTTTGCTTTTCGGCACGGCATACTCCCGGGGCGTGACATAAGGTAACGAAACTTTTGGAAGATTTAATCCCTAATGATGTTTTGTGCAAGCTAGGGGATTACATGTATGCCAAGGAGCTATGGAGAAAATTGGCAAGATTCCATGAGAAGAGTTCATCCTCAAGTGAAAGTGAGGAATCGGAAGTTGAGATGGAGTCAACTTCTGGATCGGAGAAAGAAGAAGTAGAAGAGATGGAAGAAGCATCTACTTCTAGGATTGAGGAGGAGAGACCATCCTCTACACCGGAGCAACCTCAAGAAGAGCCTTCAACATCCGATCAAGATGAGGAAGCTCAAAATTCAACTCCGACACCTACCACCATCCTAGGTAACTCAAACACTTTATCTTCCAATAAAAATCATATAATGTGCTTTGAGTGTAGGGAGTATGGGCATTACAAGAGCAAGTGCCCAAAGAAGATTAGGAAAGCTCCACCGGCACCAAAAGTCAAGGATGCCGGTTCCCCAACACCTAAAGGCAAGGAGCACATCATATGCTTCAAGTGCAATTCAAAAGGACATTATAGGAATCAATGTCCTAGGGGGAGCAAAAAGACCCAAGAAGAAGCATCACAAGTAGGGGGAGCTAAGGCTAACCCTAAGGTACATTTTAGCAATACATCTTCTAATTTAAATGCTAAAAAGCATGCTAGGAACTTTAATTCTCTTGCAATTTATGAAAAGCATGCTAATAAGAATAAATATTTTTGCTTAGGAGCTAAGAGAGTCCATGTAAAAAATAGGGAGAAATTTGGGACTAATGTCCCTAAAAACAATTTACCTAAGAACAAACCTAGGTCAAATAACTCAAGATCAATTTTACCTAGGGAGACAATTAGAAAGGTGCAAGAGCACCTAGGTGTTAACCCTAAATGGACTAGGCATATGCCTAGAAAGTCCCATGCCCAAGAATTTAATCAAAAATCAATTGGGCAATTAAAATTAGAAAACCAAGCCTTGAGGTCAAGGCTTGAGAAACTAGAAAAAACCCTTAGGAATATACAAAACCAATTTAAAGGGTCTAATGGTCAAAGTCAAGGACCTAAGAGTCAAAAGTCAACCAAAGGCAAGCAAGGTTTGGGTCACAAACCTAAGCCTAAGGTAGCTTACCATAGTGTTCCATTTGATTATGGGACACAAACTAGGTCTAGGAAGACCAAGGTCAATAGGGAAGTCATCCCTAAGGTTGACCAAAGGTTGTGCCTAGTGGCTAGGGTTTCGAAGAAACCTAGGGTGGCCACTAAGAAGGTTATTAGGGAGGTAATCCTTAAGGTTAACCTAGGCAAGACCCAAATGACCAAGGCTAATAAGCCTAGGAGGGTCATTAGGAAGGTATCTAGGGAGGTTATCCCTAAGGAATACCTAATTAACCCTAGGAGCTCAAATCGGTTTTGGGTTACTAAGAGCGTGATTGATTCACGCTAAGTGGGTTTAGGGTGTGCCAACCTTGATTGGATGAGTAGTTAACTCAACCATGGTAAAGGTGACACTTTAGAATATTTTCAAGGTTATGGTTACCTTGAAAATACATTTGAGCTCTAATCCTAAAAAGATATTAGGATATGCCAATATTAATTATAAAGTTTGATAAAGTGATCAAATTGACACAATTTAGGTTTAGCGGTTAGTGTGCCATTTTGGGTTTTTGGCACACTAGGAAAACTAGTGATAATGTGGCAAAATATATTTAATCATAACAAATGACAACTAATATTAAAATTTAGGTATTATTATACCTATATATTTTATATGCCATGCTTTGTTTGCCATATGACATGACATGACATCATGCTTATTCTTAATCATTTTATATGTCATAAATATACTTAGGTTAAGGATTTAAGTGTCATGTGTTTTTAGATTTCATATTATGTCATGACATCATGATTATGAGCATATGCTTATTTATATCATCATTAATGTCATAATCATTCATGCATTTAAGAAAATTTCGATTGAAATTGATTTAAGGACTATGGCATGACTTGAAGTCTCATTTATAAGGGAATCAGGTAGGGTTGCCTAGGAAATGCATGAAACCCTAGATTAGGGAGAACAAAACACACATCTCACATCACATTGACATGTATGTGTATTTATACACCCTAGATACATGTGAGATGCTAGGATATGAGTTAAGTTTAAGGTGCATAGTTTTTGCATCTAGATGAACTAAAACTCATCTAATTTCAATTGTGGATCATTGGAAAAGCTTGTGTACAAGTCATGTACATTGAGCCCAAGGAATATGATCCAAAATAAGGTTTTGAAAACATTTTAAAATCATTTTGAAAAACCTTGGTGAAGTCTATCTTTTGATAGCAATCGCCATTGATGAGATTGACACAAAGTGAGCTTAAACTTTAAAGTTTTTAGTCACTTTTGGATTTTGTATCAATTTCTCTATTTTATGGGTAAAATATTTTTCAAACATTTTTCACCATTGTATTGGTCATAGGTATTATACGTATCAAATTTCGTGATTTTTTGATATACGTATAATTATTTATGATTTTTTGAAATTCAACTCTGATAACTGAAATTCAGAAATTTCAGTTATTAGTCGACTACCATTGGTGTCAGTCAACTGATGGAGGTGCCAGTCGACTGATGTCTGAATCACTCGACTAGTAGCCTGATTTCGGGGTAAACAAGGTTGTTTAACCCGATTTCAGCTACGGTTATGGCCCCTAATCACTCCTAACCCTAGGATATACTTTGGGAAGCATTATAAAGGGTGAAAATCCATTGGATATGGATTAGGAGAAGTATTTAGGGTTTGTATCAATTTTAAGGTGTTGGAAAGTTCTATATTGAATTTCTAACCTTAATTTTGATGGTTTAGAGTTCCTATTGGCTTAGAGACTGCCCAAAGACATTGTTGGTGCAATGGTCAAGGGGGAGCAAGCCTTTAGGGGGAGGTATCCATCTTGGGATGATGGATGTGTTTTTCTTCTTGAAGAGGAAAAGTTATTGGTAGAATATGACATCAATTGGGAAATTGATGGGACTTTTGAGAGACCCAATTTGGAAATTGGGAGAGTAAATGTGATTGTCTCTCTTGAGTGATATTGGACTTATCACTAGGAAGATGGTAGGCATCCTAAGTATTTTTGGACCAAGGGGGAGATTGTAAGATCTCATTGGGACATGAGACATTGACCCTCTTGGGGAGAAAACCTTTTTGATGTTAGTCAAAAAGGGGGAGAATGTTTGGGGGAGAACATTTGGAGAGTATTTACCAATTTGGGATAATTGGTAAGGGAATTGAGTTAGTGTTCTAACTCAATGTTTTGTTTGGTTTTTGTCAAACATAAAAAAGGGGGAGATTGTTGGTGCAATCAGCCCAGGTCACGATTGACCAGGACTCGAGTTTGACTCGAGTGATGTTTTGATGTTCAACAAAAACATATGACAATGTAATTGTCATTTGGTAAAGTCCAAGTCTTGAGTACTTGGCATGGAAAGTCCAAGTGGGACACTTGGCACATGAAAAGTCCAAGCATGGTCTTGGCATTTGAGAAGTCCAAGCATGGGTCTTGGCAAGGTAAAGTCCAAGTCTTGAGTACTTGGCATGGAAAGTCCAACATGGGTTGGCAAGGAAAGTCCAAGCATGGTCTTGGCATGAGAAGTCCAACATGGGTTGGCAAGGGAAAGTCCAAGTTTGAGTATTGGCATGAGAAGTCCAAGGGGTTTGATATTGGCTGCGTAAAGTCCAAGCGGGAGTCTTGGCAGCATAAGACCAATGGTTGGCGGTGTAAAGTCCAAGCAGAGTTTTGGCAGCGTAAGTCCAATGTGCCTTGGCAGTGTAGACACCGTTAGCATGACATAGCCGACGAAAGCACCTGAAGGCTAGCGCGATGGATGAACAAGTCATGGATGACTTGGAGGGATCCGAGAGGCGTGAGGCTGATGGAGGTGGCTAGAAGGCTTAGGTCTAGGCTAAGGGTGGTCTAGCAAGTATGGGGGAACCATACTTGGGTTAAAACCTCATGTTTGAGGTGTGCCAGTCGACTGGTGTCATGTGGAAGTCGACTGGACCGAGTCAACTAGGGTTTGACGTATGGTTAGCCTAGCATCTACTACGAGGTGGGCGATCGGTGATCCCACATCACCGAGGTGCTCGAGAAATCGGCCACAGAATGGAGTCGAGACTCGACTGGTCGAGTGAGGACTCCATCAGTCGACTGATGGGTATGATCAGTCGACTGATGGTAGATCCGTTGGACTTATCCAACGTGGATCTAGCTGTTGTCTCACGACAACAGTGGCATCAATCGACTAATGGTCCCGATCAGTTGACTGATCGACTTTTTCCAGCACAGGTTGAAGCTATAAAAGGAGCTCGTGATGGAGGAAATTGGCATCAATTTCTTGGACGTCTTGAGACGATTTGTTGTTGCAAATCAGGGTCTTCAACCACGATTTAAGCGATCAACAAGCAAGCAATCCAAAGGCATTTGTAAAGTTGTTTTCTTTACTAGTTTTGCAGTGTATTATTGTATATTGCTTGTATTTATATCTTATTGTTGTAAGATTACTTATAAGGGGTTTCTCCACCTCCAACTTGTGTCGAGAAGGAGTATTTGTCATTAGTGAGTGTGTGTGCATCACTAGAGCTCGTAGAGCTCGATCCGTAGAGTAGGAACCGTGTGGTTCCGAACCACGTTAAATCTTCGTGTTATTGTGTTTGTGATTATATTTCGTTATTGTTATCATATATATATTCCACTGTACTAACGAAACTTGTAGACACGAACGCGATCGAATTACATCGCACGGGCAAAACGCTATTCACCCCCCCTCTAGTCGTTCCAATATTCCTAACACAAAGTATTTATAGCAAAGACTGGGGGTTTTCTAGAAAGGGATTTTGTTTCTAGAAAAATTAGTGGGAGTACGTTCGATCTTGAAGAAATTCAAGATAAGGACCATAGCACTGAGGCCTTGATGGAGGTTGAACAGGAACCACAAAGTGTTGTGGGTGATGAGGTTGTTGCACAAGGAGTTGTGGAACAACCACCTGTTCAGGTAGACCTACCTCTTCGCAGATCTGATAGGATACATCGTCAGCCTGAGAGATACTCATTTCTCTTGTCTGACCATGATGACGTTATGCTCATTGAGAATGAGCCTACCTCCTATCAGGAAGTGTGATGAGCCCAGATTCGAGAAATGGCTAGAGGCCATGAGATCAGATGGAATCCATGTACACTAACCAAGTATGGACTTTGGTTGATCCACCGAAGGGGTCAAACCCATTGGGTGTAAGTGGGTCTTTAGGAGAAAGACGACATGGATGGACTTACGCATACCTATAAGGGTCGATTGGTGGCTAAAGGTTTCAAGCAGATTCATGGTATTGACTATGATGAAACCTTTTCTCCAATGGCGATGTTTAAGTCCATTCGGATCTTGCTTGCTATTGCAGCATACCACGATTATGAGATCTGGCAGATAGATGTCAAAATTGTGTTTCTGAATGGAAACTTACTCGAGGATGTGTACATGACACAACCTGAGGGTTTTGAAGATCCACAACATACTGGGAAAGTATGCAAGCTGCAAAGGTCCATTTATGGGCTAAAGCAAGCCTCTCGGAGCTGGAATCTTCGATTCGATAATGCGATCAAACAGTTTGGTTTCATCAAGAATGAAGATGAACCCTGTGTCTACAAGAGGGTTAATGGGAACATAGTTGTCTTCCTTGTATTGTATGTGGATGACATACTGCTCATTGGGAATGACATCCCTTCGCTACAGTCTGTGAAGACTTGGCTGGGGACGTGCTTCTCAATGAAGGACTTAGGTGAAGCAGCCTGTATTCTAGGCATCAAGATCTATAGAGATAGATCTAAGAGATTGCTTGGCCTAAGTCAGAGTACATACATTGACACGGTATTACTACGATTTTCCATGACGAATTTCAAGAAGGGACTTCTGCCGATGTCACATGGTGTGAGTCTTTCGAAGACTCAAAGTCCCTCTTCTAAAGATGAGAGAGACCGCATGGATAAGATCCCTTACGCATCTGCTATAGGATCTATCATGTACGTCATTCTGTGTACTCGTCCTGATGTCTCGTATGCTTTGAGCATGACGAGTAGATACCAGTCAGATCTAGGTGAGCGTCACTGGATAGCAGTCAAGAATATTCTTAAGTACTTGAGAAGGACTAAAGAATATTTCTTGATATTTGGAGGCGATGAGGAGCTAGCTGTAAAGGGTTACAACGATGCCAACTTCCAAACTGACCAGGATGATTATATATCGCAGTCAGGGTTCGTGTTTTGCTTGAATGGTGGCACTGTGAGCTGGAAGAGTTCGAAGCAGGACACAGTTGCTGATTCTACAACAGAAGCCGAGTATATCGCTGCATCTGAGGCAGCAAAGGAGGCAGTTTGGATCCGCAAGTTCATTACTGAGCTTGGGGTGGTTCCTAGCATTGCAAATCCTATAGAGCTCTATTGTGACAACAATGGAGCTATTGCACAGGCTAAGGAACCTCGCTCACACCAGCGGACCAAACACATACTACGGCGCTTCCATCTCATTCGAGAGATTATCGATAGAGGAGATGTGAAGATTTGCAGAGTACCCACAGGGGCTAACATCGCAGATCTCTTGACCAAGGCTTTGGCACAGAAAAAACATGATGGGCACACTAGGTCATTGGGTATTAGATACTACGATGATTGGCACTAGTGCTAGTGGGAGATTGTTAGTGTAAGCCCTAGAGTCAATCATGTGATGATTGTTGTATGGATTTTATTGTATCATATTCCTATTTATAAAGGCATGGTTATTATATTTACTTGTATTGGTGTCAAATAACTAAATATAATAATATCCTTGAGTAGTAGGTTCTTATCTATATCAATCGATTGGTTGAATCGATAATGAGATGATATAGAGAACACTACTCTTAATCATTCCTAGTCGAGTATTAACATTCAGGGACAATGTTAATGCGTAGAGACTAGCATGTAGGTCAACATGATGACTTAATCTCACAAGTCATGGATATGAGATATCAAGTTGACACATGAGTATGCATTGGAGAATGTATACTGGATGACCCGCCATGAGAAAGTATCATGGATCGTTATATGAGTGTCATATACTTTCTCATGTGGCTATTAGTATGACTATTAGTCCTTAGACCTGAAGTCACCATGGTTCCCTATATAAGGAGTTGCATACTTTGGCTTCGTCAAACGTCACCCGTAAATGGGTGGACTATAAAGGCGATTACTGGGTATGTAACAAATTATGCGGAGGGATGTGAGTGGTATAGATGGGATCTATCCCTCCTATATGACGGGAGTGACATCGATATTCTTAATAGAGTGAGACCACGAAGTGCATGACCATGCCCAAATGAGTCAATATGAGATATTGAGCTCATTTGATTAGAGTGAGTCTACTTGGAGTTCAAGATTTAGATTGTACCGAGGATGACACGGTCTATGCCTCGATTGGTCAATCTAGATGTCAAGGATAGAGGGACATTGTCACATATTGTGAGAGTCACAATTAGTGGTCACAAAGGTGATGTTGGAGCTCAACATTCTTGTAACTAGGGTAGCAATGATGTGTTGCTAGATACCGCTCATTGCTTATGTTCCTAAATCGGTTTAGGGACATTGCCAACGTTACAAGAACCTATAGGGTCACACACATAAGAGCAATTAGATGGAGATTAGGTTCATATGATGAACCATGAGGATTAGGTTCATGGGATGAATCAAATTGGATTAAGAGTAATCCAAATTAGACTAATTGAGTTAGACTCAAGTTGATTCAAGTGTTGAATGAGTCTAATTTAGATTTGATTCATCAAATCAATTTAAATTAATGAATAGAGATTCATTAAATTAAATTGACTTGAATCAAATGGTTGGATTTGATCAACTATGGGAGATAAGAGGTCAAGTTTGACTTGACTTGAGAGGGAAGATGAAAGGTCAAGTTTGACTTGACCAAATGTCATGTCATGATGATGACTTGGCATGACCAGCCAATGATGATGTTTCACATCATCATTGACTTTGTCATGTGGTGCCACCTCATGAGGGAGACCAAGGGTCATGGGAGTTACATGCATGCATGTAACCCCCTCTCCATAATGTGGCCGGTCACTTCTTGATGGGGGTGAATTGATTTTGGGTAACTCTATCTTCTTCTTAACAACTTCATCTTCTTCCTTGGATTATTCCCTTAAGCTCTCCCCCTCTCTCAACCTTCTTGGCCGAACCATCCATAGAGTGCTAGCACACTCAAGGGTGTGTTTTCTCCACCTATTGCTTGTGTGGATACCAGTAGAGGAGTGTGCACTTGACACTCTCGAGTTCCGGCGAACCTTTTGGACGAGCGGGATTTGCGAAGGGCGTCGCATCGAGGGTAACGTCCTTATCATGTAGATCTAAGGTAGATCTAGGGTTTTATACAAGCACATACATGTTTTAGTTTTAGTACATCTTCGCACGAATCCGTGGCCGGACTTCCGGGGTTTCCGCAACGCAAAAAGCGGTTTTTGCGGCTCGAAAAGTCCAACATTTCAGCCAAAATCCATTGATGGATATAGAGAGCTTCGATTGGACTCATTCTAAATGTTATAAGTTACTGAAGTGTCATAAAGTCTATATGTGCCAAAAAATATCAGCTCAAAGGCATTAATAGCAATGATAAGAAGGTTTTCAAAGTTTATAATTTTAAGGTAATTGATATATAAATATAACTTATCGTAAGGATGTTGGAACTAGACATAGACATCACAAATACCTTTACTACACTACTTCCATTACATATCAACTTTTTTAAAATTCAAATCTCCTAGGTCCATTAATAGGTTTCGGTCAAAACTCATTGATGATTTTAAAGAACTCCAATCAGACCCATTCCACCTCCTATACATTTCTATAATGCTCTAGATTCCAAATATGATCTTCTTGACTATTTTTAAAAAATCAATATCACAACTTAACACACCTATATTACTATGATATTGTTGAATTTTTAAAAATCAAGCCCACATTGTGGTGGATTTCTAAATACCAACACTATCATGGTTCTGATATTTAAAAACTAGCACCACACAATGGCACTGATCTCTAAAGGCCAGCACCAGGTGCTAGCACCACACTAGTGCTGGTCTCTAAAGACCAGCACAGGTTCTAGTCTCTAAAGACCAACACTAGGTGCTGGTCTTATAAAGAGCAACACCACTGTTGGTCTCTAAAGACCAGCACCACTGTGTGGTGTTGGTTTTTAAATACCAGCACCACGATAGTGCTGGTATTTACAAATCAATACCACAATTTGGTCTTGATTTTTAAAAATTCAACAGTATTACAATAATGTTGGTGCTTAAGTTATGATATTGATTTTTTAAAAATAGTCAAGAAGAGCATATTTAGAATCTAGAGCATTGTAGAAATTTATAGGAGTTAGAATGGGTTCAATTGGAGTTCTTTAGAACCATCAATGAGTTTTGACTGAAATCTATTGATGAGTCTAGGTGATTTGAATTTTAAAAAAGTTGGCATGTAATGGAAGAAGGTAATGTAGTGAAAGTATTTATGATATCCATGTATAGTTCTGACATCCTTACGAAAGTTATATGTATATGTCAATTGCCTTAAAATCATAAATTTTGAAAACCTTCTTATCAATGTTGTCAATGACTTCGAGCTGATATGTTTTGGCACATATAAACTTTATGACACTTTAGAAACTTATAACACTTAGAATGAGTCCGATCGGAGCTCTCTAGATCCATTAATGGGTTTTAACCGAAACCTCTTGACGGATCTAAAAAACTTTAAAACAATTGGCACATACACATAACTTATCGTAAGGATGTCGGAACTAGACATGAACACCATAAATACCTTCAGTACTGCACTATCCTCTTCTATTACATATAAGCTTTTTAAAAATCTAAATCTCCTAAACCCATCAATGAGTTTCAATCAAAATTTATTGATGGACCTAAAAACTCTAATCGGATTCATTCCAAATGCTATAAGTTTCTCAAGTATCTAAGAGTTTATCTGTGCCCAAAAATATGCTCAAAGTCATTAACAACAATGATACGAAGGCTTTCAAAGTTTTTGATTTTAAGACAATTGAAACATACACATAACTTATCGTAGGGATGTTGACACTAGGTATTGACATCATAAAGACTTTCCCTACACTACCCTCTCCCAGTCTGTACAAAAATCTAAATCTCCTAGGTCTATCAATAAGTTTTGATCAAAACTCATTGATAGACTTAGAGAACTCTGATTGAATCCATTCTAACTCCCATGAATTTTTATAATGCTTCGGAGTCTAAATATGTTATTTTTTACTATTTTTAAAAAATGAACGTCATAATTTAATACATCATGATGCTAGTTTCAAAAATCTAACACCACCATAGTGCTAGTTTTTGAAAACCAACACCAAGAAAAAAATCCAACACCACCTTAGTGGTGGTGGTTTCGAAAACCAGCACCACCATGGTGTCGATTTTCGAACACCATCACCACAAGCAAAAACCAACACCATGGTGGTGTTGTGGTGCTGGTTTTCGAAACTAGCATCATGGTGGTGCTGTGGTGTTGGTTTTCGAAATCAGCACCACATGGATTATTACATGAGAAAAATTTAATTGACACATAACTTATCATGAGAATGTCAAAATAAGATATGAATATCATAAATACCTTCATCGCACTGCTCGCATCCATTGCTTATCAACTTTTCAAAAATTCAAATCTCCTAGGCCATCAATGGATTTTGGTCAAAATCCATTGATGAACCTAGAAAATGTAGGATATTTGATGCCGCTAGAGGGGGGTGAATAGCGTAGAATTCGTTCGTGGATGGAAGTTCGTTCGCGGTTGTCTCTACAATTTCGTTAGCACAGCGGAAATAGAAAAGTAATAATGATAACAAAATGAACAACACGCTAACACAAGGATATAATGTGGTTCGGAACCACACGGTTCCTACTCTACGGATCGGGTTCGTACGAACCCTAGCGATGCCAATCACACACCACTATGAAAATAACTCTTTCTCGACACAAGTCGGAGGTGAAGAAACCTCTTACAATTATTTACAACAATAAACAAATAGCTACAAGCAAATACAATGAAATACAAAGCAAAACTAGTAAAGAAAACACTTTACAAAATGCTCTTGAATGCTTGATCGCTAGGTTGATCGAGTAGCACTTGGAGACCCTGAATTGCAGCAGCAACTCGCCCCAAATCGCCTCAAAGAACCCTTGGTTTTTCCTCCATCACGAGCTCCTTATAAAGCTTCAACCTGTGTTGGAAAAAGTCGATCAGTCGACTGATCCGGACCATCAGTCGACTGATGCCACTGTTGTCGTGAGACAACGGCTAGATCCACGTTGGATAAGTCCAACGGATCCTCCATCAGTCAACTGATCATACCCATCGATCGTGATGGAGCTCGTGACTCGACGATCGAGTGGGACTCCATTCGTGGCCGATTTTCGAGCATCGGTCGGCGATCACGAGCCGAGCCGATCATGATCGAGCTACTTCCCCGCAGAAACCTAGTTGACTACACCAACGCCACATGGCACCGACACACCTCAAACATGAGGTTTTAACCCAAGTATGGTGCCCCCATACTTGCTAGACCACCCTTAGCCTAGACCTAAGCCTTCTAGCCACCTCCATCAGCCTCACGCCTCTCGGATCCCTCCAAGTCATCCATGACTTGTTCATCCATCACGCTAGCCTTCAGGTGCTTCCATCGGCTATGTCATGCTAACGGTGTCTACACCGCCAAGGCACATTGGACTTACGCCGCCAAGACTCCGCTTGGACTTTACACAGCCAATATCAAACCCCTTGAACTTCTCATGCTAAGACTCAAGCTTGGACTTTCCCTTGCCAACCCATGTTGGACTTTTACACTGTCAAGACCCATGCTTGGACTTTTCATATGCCAAGTGTCCCACTTGGACTTTTCATGTCAAGTACTCAAGACTTGGACTTTACCAAATGCCAAGTGTTCAACTTGAACTTTCCATGCCAAGTACCCATGACTTGGACTTTACCTTGACAATTACATTGTCATATGTTTTTGTTGAAATATCAAAACATCACTCGAGTCAAACTCGAGTCCTGGTCAATCGTGACCTGGGCCGATTGCACCAACAATCTCCCCCTTTTTGATGTTTGACAAAAACCAAACAAATCATTTGAGTTAGACCACTAACTCAAGTCTCTTACCAATTATTTCAAATTGGTAATCTTAAATGTTCTCCCCCAAACATTCTCCCCCTTTTTGACTAACATCAAAAAGGTCTTCTCTCCAAGGAGGTCAATGTCTCATGTCCCAATGAGATCTTACAATCTCCCCCTTGGTCCAAAAATACCTAGGATGCCTACCATTTTCTTAGTGATAAGTCTCATATCACTCAAGAGAGGCAATCCTATACACTCTCCCAATTTCCAAATTGGGTTTATAAAAATCCATCAATTTTTCCAATTGATAACCTTTTCCCCTTCAAGAAGAAAGAAAAACACATCCATCACTCCAAGATGGATACCTCCCCCTAAAGGCTTGCTCCCCCTTGACCATTGCACCAACAATGTCCTTGGGAAGTCCCTAAGTCAATAGGAACTCTAAACCATCAAAATTAAGGTTAGAAATTCAACATTGAACTTCCCAACACCTTAAAATTGATACAAACCCTAAACAACTCTCCTAATCCATATCCAATGGATTTTCACCCTTCATCATGCTTTCCAAAGTATATCCTAGGGTTAGGAGAGATTAGGGACCTTAACCGTAGCTGAAATCGAGTTAAGCAACCTTGGTTACCCCGAAATCAGGCTACCAGTCGAGTGATTCAGACATCAGTCGACTGGCACCTCCATCAGTCGATTGCCACCAATGGCGTTGATAACCGATAAAATTCAATTTGGATTATCAGAATCGAATTTCATAAAATCATAAATAATTATACGTATATCGAAAAATTACGAAATTTGATATGTATAATACCTATGACCAATACAATGGGTGAAAAATGTTTGAAAAATATTTTACCCATAAAATAGCGAAATTGATACAAAATCCAAAAGTGACTAAAAACTCTAAAGTTTAAGCTCACTTTGTATCAATCTCATCAATGGCGATTGCTATCAAAAGATAGACTTCACCAAGGTTTTTCAAAATGATTTTAAAATGTTTTCAAAACCTTATTTTGGATCATATTCCTTGGGCTCAATGTACATGACTTGTACACAAGCTTTTCCAATGATCCACAATTGAAATTAGATGAGTTTTAGTTCATCTAGATGCAAAAACTATGCACCTTAAACTTAACTCATATCCTAGCATCTCACATGTATCTAGGGTGTATAAATACACATACATGTCAATTGGATGTGAGATGTGAGTTTTGGTTATTCTAATCTAGGGTTTCATGCATTTTCTAAGGCAACTCTACTTGATTCCCTTATAAATGGGACTCCAAGTCATGCCATTGTCCTTAATTTAATTTTCAATCAATTTAATGCATGAAATGATCATGGCATAAGAAATGATATAAATAAGCATATGCTCATAATCATGATGTCATGGCATAAGATGAAATCTAAAAACACATGACATTTGAAACCTTAATCCTAAACATGAACATGACATATAAATGATTAAGAATAAGCATGATGTCATGACATGACATATGACAAACAACTCATGGCACATAAAATATATAGGTATAATAATACCTAAATTTTAATATTAGTTGTCATTTGTTGGGATTAAATATATTTTGTCATATTACCTAAATTCTCCCAAATGTGCCAAAAACCCAAAATGACACACTAACCTCTAAACCTAAATTGTGCCAATTTGATCAATTTATCAAACTTCTCAAATAATATTGGCACATCCTAAAATCTTTTAGGATTAAGACTCAACCTTATTTCCAAGGTAACCATAACCTTGAAAATATCCTAAAGTGCCACCTTTACCATGGTTGAGTTAACTACTCATCCAATCAAGGTTGACACACCCTAAACCCATCTAGCGTGAATCAATCACGCTCTTAGGAACCCAAAACTGATTTGAGCTCCTAGGGTTAATCAGGTATTCCTTAGGGATAACCTCCCTAGATACCTTCCTAATGACCCTCCTAGGCTTATTAGCCTTGGTCATTGTGGTCTTACCTAGGTTGACTCTAGGGGTAACTCCCCTTGCAACCTTCTTAGTGGCCACCCTAGGTTTCCTAGAAACCCTAGCCACTAGGCACAACCTTTGGTCAACCCTAGGGATGACTTCCCTATTGACCTTGGTTTTCTTAGGTTTAGTTCCATAATCAAATGGAACATTGTGATAGATTTCCTTGTGCTTATGTTTGCCCTTGGATGACTTTTGATCCTTAGGTCTTAAGTGTTGACTTTGAGTTTTTGACCTAGGAGTTTGATCATTTGACCTTTTAACTTGATTTTGCATAATATTTAGGGTCTTTTCAAGTTTTTCAAGCCTTGACCTCAAGACTTGATTCTCTAATTCTAATTGCCCAATTTTAGAATTTTGATTTAAACCATGGGCATGAGACTTTCTAGGCATATGCCTAGTCCATTTAGGATTTAGATCTAGATGTTCTCCTATTTTCCTAATTGATTCCTTAGGTAAGATATTTTTAGAGACATTAGTCCCAAATTTCTCCTTACTCCTAAAGTAAATATTTTTAGCACCTAAGCAAAATTCCTTCTAGCATGCTCTTTATGAATTACAAGGGAATTAAAATTCCTAGCATGCTTTTGACTATTAAATCTAGAAGGTGCATTATTGAAATATACCTTAGGGTTTGCCTTGGAGGCTCCCCCTACATGTATAGCTCCCTCTTTGACTTTCTTGCTCCCCCTAGGGCATGAATTCCTAAAATGCCCCGATTGTTGACACTTGAAGCAAATGACGTGCTCTTTGCTTCTTCTAGTGGTGGCACCGGCATCTTTTGATCTTTCTTGAGGTTTTGGTGCCGGAGGAGTTTTTCTGATCTTCTTTGGGCACTTGCTCTTGTAGTGCCCGGCTTCTCTACACTCAAAACATATGATATGATTTTTATTACAAATTGATATGTTTGAGTTACCTATGGTGGATGTGGTGATTGGAGTGGATTCTTCATTCCTCCCGGAGGTTGAGACTTCTTCTTGAATTTGTTCCGGCTCCGGTGTGGAAGTTCTCTCCTCCCCCTCAATCCTTGAGGTGGATGCTTCTTCCACCTCTTCCACCTCTTCTTTCTCCGATCCGGAAGTCGACTCCCTATCAACTTCTGACTCCTCAAGCTCTTTAGATGGGGATGTGCTTGCTTGAGCTTGAGAGGGTGATGGTCCTTCTTCTTGGATCGATGATAGACTTTCATAGAGCTTGGCCAAATCGCTCCATAGCTCCTTGGCATCCACATAGTCACCTAGACTACACAAAAGGTCATTAGGAATTAAATCAAAAATGAATTTGATTACCTTCTTGTTTTTATCGAATTGTTGGAGTTGCTCCTCACTCCACTTCTTCTTCTTGAGAAACCCTCCCTTTGGTCCCTTAGGATATTCAAATCCTTCCATCAACGCGGACCACTCCTCAAGGTCTCTCATCATCAAAAAATCTTCAATTCTCGCCTTCCAAGAATTGAAACCTTCTTGTCCATAGAAGGAATAGGGAATTGGGGTGTTGATGTCCCATCCCAATGGTTCTTCCATCTTCACCCTCTAGCCTCTTTGTCTTAGCTCCCGACGGTTAGTCCATAGAAGAGTCCCGGGCTCTGATACCAATTGTAGGATATTTGACGCCGCTAGAGGGGGGTGAATAGCGTAGAATTCGTTCGTGGATGGAAGTTCGTTCGCGGTTGTCTCTACAATTTCATTAGCACAGCGGAAATAGAAAAGTAATAACGATAACGAAATGAACAATATGCTAACACAAGGATATAATGTGGTTCGGAACCACACGGTTCCTACTCCACGGATCGGGTTCGTACAAACCCTAGCGATGTCAATCACACACCACTATGAAAATAACTCCTTCTCGACATAAGTCGGAGGCGGAGAAACCTCTTACAATTGTTTACAACAATAAACAAATAGCTACAAGCAAATACAATGAAATACAAAGCAAAACTAGTAAAGAAAACACTTTACAAAATGCTCTTGAATGCTTGATTGCTAGGTTGATCGAGTAGCACTTGGAGACCCTGAATTACAGCAGCAACTCGCCCCAAATCGCCTCAAAGAACCCTTGGTTTTTCCTCCATCACGAGCTCCTTATAAAGCTTCAACCTGTGCTGGAAAAAGTCGATCAGTCGACTGATCCGGACCATCAGTCGACTGATGCCACTGTTGTCGTGAGACAATGGCTAGATCCACGTTGGATAAGTCCAACGAATCCTCCATCAGTCAACTGATTATACCCATCAGTCGACTGATGGAGCCTACACTCAACCAGTCGAGTGGGACTCCATTCTATGGCCGATTTCTCGAGCATCAGTCGACTGATGCATAGAATCAGTCGACTGCTCGAGCCATGACCGCCACCTTGCAATGATCAGAGGCCACTCTCCCACAAATAAACCCTAGTCGATCACACATGGCACCAATGATCGCCACATGGCACACCTCAAACATGAGGTTTTAACCCAAGTATGGTGCCCCCATACTTGCTAGACCACCCTTAGCCTAGACCTAAGCCTTCTAGCCACCTCCATCAGCCTCACGCCTCTCGGATCCCTCCAAGTCATCCATGACTTGTTCATCCATCGCGCTGGCCTTCAGGTGCTTCCATCGGCTATGTCATGCTAACGGTGTCTACACCGCCAAGGCACATTGGACTTATGCCGCCAAGACTCCGCTTGGACTTTACGCAGCTAATATCAAACCCCTTGGACTTCTCATGCCAAGACTCAAGCTTAGACTTTCCCTTGCCAACCCATGTTGGACTTTTACACTGCCAAGACCCATGCTTGGACTTTTCATGTGTCAAGTGTCCCACTTGGACTTTTCATGTCAAGTACTTAAGACTTGGACTTTACCAAATGCCAAGTGTTCAACTTGGACTTTCCATGCCAAGTACCCATGACTTGGACTTTACCTTGACAATTACATTGTCATATATTTTTGTCGAAACATCAAAACATCACTCGAGTCAAACTCAAGTCCTGGTCAATCGTGACCTAGGTCGATTGCACCAACAGAAAAATCCAATCGGATTCATTCTAAATGCTATAAGTTTCTCAAGTATCTAAGAGTGTATATGTGCCCAAAAATCTGCTCAAAGTTATTAACAATAGTGATAAGTGTTATGAAATATCAAGAAAATAGAATATCTTTTAGAGAGAATGAAAGAGAAATAATTTTATTCTTTTCGTTTTTCTCAATCTATCTCATCTATATACACACGTTATTTCTATTTACTATAGTAACCTTAAAGGTTACTCATAGACATCCAATCAATAAACATAAATTATTCATAATACTCCCCCCTTAGATGTCTATTTTATAAATAATATGCCTCGTTAAAATCTTACTAGAGAAAAACCCAGTGGGACAAAAAACCCTAGTGAAGAAAAAAGAGCACATCCTTCTTTATACATGAATTTCAATACAATACTCTCCCCGTTAAGGACATTACTTAATATCTCTATAATGTCGCATTCCAATCTTATGTATCAACTTCTCAAATGCTATTGTGGGTAATGATTTTGTGAATAAATCTGTAGGATTCTCACTTGATTAAATTTTATGTACATCAATGTCTCCACTCTGTATTAAATCATGTGTGAAAAATAATTTTGGGGAGATATATTTCGTCCTATCACCTTTGATATATCCACCTTTTAATTGGGTTATGCAAGCTGCATTATCTTCATGAAGTATCGTTGGAGTCTTCTTATTTATCAACAAACCACATGACTCTTGAATATGATTAGTCATTGCTCTGCCATACACATTCACGACTTGCCTCATGAATTGCAATTATTTCAACATGATTTGATGAGGTAATTGTTATAGTTTGGTTCATAGATCTCCAAGATATTATTGTGCCACCATATATAAATACATATCCCGTTTATGACCTAGCTTTGAGTGGATCTGATAAATATCCTGCATATGCATATATACCTAATTAATTGTGCATTTGGTTCATAAGAGTAGAATAGACCCATATCAATTGTTCCATGGAGATATCGAAAAATATGTTTAATTTTGTTCCAATGCCTTCTGGTTGGAGAAGAACTATATCTTGTTAATAAATTTATAACAAAAGCAATATCAGGCTGGGTATTATTAGCAAGATACATTAAAGAACCAATTGCACTTAAGTATGACACTTTAGGACCACTACTTTTCACATTTTCATCTCGAGGATGGAAAGGATCCTTTTGTATATCAAGTAACCAAACAACCATTGGATTGGTTAATGAATATTAATTGTTCATATTAAATTGTTTTAAAACTTTCTCAGTATAAGTTGATTGATAGATAAAAATTTCATTCTTTAAGTACTCGAACTGCAGGCCAAGACAAAAATTAGTTTTACCAAGATCTTTCATTTCAAACTCTTTCTTTAAATAGTTTATTATATTAGAGATCTCTTCAGGAGAGCCAATAATATTTAAGTTATCAACATAAATGACGATTATTACAAAACCATGTCCGAACTTCTTTATAAAAACACATGTGCAAATATGGTTATTTGTATAATCATCTTTTAGAAAATATTCACTAAGACAATTGTACTATATTCGTGCAGATTGCTTTAAACCATACAAAGATCTTTATAATCTAATAGAATATAATTCTCAAGAATTGCATGCTTTTGAAATCTTTAGTCCTTCTGAGACTTTCATGTATGTCATTATCTAGTGCACCATATAAATATGTTATAACGACATCCATGATCAGCATATAAAGTCTTTTCTGTGCTATTAAACCAATAAGATAACAAAAAGTAATAGCATCTATTACATGAGAATATGTTTCTTCATAATCAATTCCATATTGTTGCAAAAAACCTTATGCAATTAGTTGAGATTTGTATCACACAATCTCATTTTTCTCATTTCTTTTTTGTACGAATACCCATTTGTATCCTATTGGTTTGACACCTTCAGGTGTTTTGACAATAGACCCAAAAACCTTATGTTTAGAGAGAGATGTTAATTCTGTTTGAATTGCTTCTTTCCATTTTAGTCAATCTTCTCTTGATTGGCATTCCTTTAAAGTCATGGGTTCAAAATCCTTATTTTCACTCAAAATATCAATTGTCACATTATATACGAATATATCATCAATATTTGTATTTGTTCGATCCATATTTTCCTTTTTCTGGACGATCAATTTGTTCATGTGTTCTCTTTTTCTTTCGAGAGTTTTTATCTTTAGAACCTGTTGGTCTTCCATGCTTTAGGCATGGTTAGGTTCATTTGTTGAGAGAGGTCTTTCAAAGACATCAATTCTGATAGGAACATTTTCTACTGGAACATGTGATTTTGTTACTTGTTTTGGATCATAAAAATTATCTAGCAATTGATTTGCAATCTGTTACAAACGAATGATCCGTTGAAATTCTAGTTCACATTGTTTTGTGCGAGGATCAAAATTGAATAAGGATGGATTACTCCATATAATCTCTTTTTCTTTCTTTTCTTTACTAGTATTATTACCGCCCCCCCCCCCAAAGTTGGGGAAAATATAAGAACATCGATGAGCACTAGAGGGGGGGGGTGAATAGCACGTTCGTTCATCGCTTTACGAAATTTGATCGTACTTGTCTATAATCGTTATTAGCACAGCGGAAATACAAAATAGCAATAATGAAATACAATAAATAACAACAATATGCAATGACACGCCAATATAACGTGATTCAGAACCTTAGGGTTCTTACTCCACGGATTGAGCTCAAATGAGCTCTAGCGATGCAAACACCACTAATAATCAAATACACTCCTTCTCGACAACAAGTCAGAGGCGGAGAAACCTCTTACAACAGATTACAAAAGTAATACAAGTTAAAATAAGCAAATACAAATGAAATACACAAAATAATATAAAGAAAACTTTACAACTATTGCTTTAGATGCTTGCTTATTTGGTTGCTTGAGTTACACTTGAGACCTTAAATTGCACCAACAAATCGCCTCAAATCGCCTCAAAGAACCATACCAAAATTCCTCTCCTCGAGCTCCTTTTAAAATTGTAACTCGGGCTAGATTCTGTCTAGCAGTCGACTGATCGTGATCATCAGTCAGCTGCTCCTGTAGTCGTTATCTCACAATGACTCGAGCCACGCTGGAAAATTTTCAATGGATATCTCAAGAATGATCAGCTTTTTGTAGAGCCCGATTGACGATTGGCTATCGAGCGTTAGCTCATATCTTGACCGTCGATTGTATTAGTACCTATAAGATCCACATATCTCTACAATGATATGATATTGTCCACTTTGGGCCTGAGCCCTCATGGTTTTGTTTTTGGATTTTACCCAAAAGGTCTCATACCAATGGAGATATCTTTTAATCTTATAAGCACATGATCTTTTCTATGTCTTACCATTGTGAGACTTTGATTGTATTTCCAATACTCCAACAATCCCCATTCAAACGAAGGACCACATTAACCCCCTCTCAAGCCTATCCATCCTCGAAGGACATCCTCTACTTGATGTCCGATCCTTAACCCACCAGGACTTCCTACCAATTATCTAATCCTTCTGACCCAGCTGAACTTCCTGCCAGTTGTCCAACCCTTCTGACCCAACTAAACTTTCTGCCAGTTGTTTGGTCCTCCCGACCCAATTGGACTTCCTATCTAGTATCTGGTTCTCTTGATCCGAACATGGGAGCTCAACTTCCTTCGTTCGAGGTCCATGGCTTGACATGGATCATAGCTCTGATACCAATTGTTAGTGCATATAAGATCCACATATCTCCACAATGGTATGATATTGTCCACTTTGGGCCTGAGCCCTCATGGTTTTGTTTTTGGGTTTTACCCAAAAGGCCTCATACCAATGGAGATATTTTTTTATCTTATAAGCACATGATCTTTTCCATGTCTTACCAATGTGAGACTTTGATTGTATTCTCAATACTTCAACAGACTGCCCTCCTCTGCAGTCGACTGCTCAAGCCATCAGTTGACTACCCAATGCTGGCAGTCGACTGCCAAGGCTATTTGTCGTAGTCGAATCCTAGTCAACTCACGACAGTCGACTAGTCATAATCCCAGTCGACTGCTACAAGTTGACTCGACTACCAAGTGTTAAAATACTTGACCAATCGACTGGTCCAAAGCCCCAGTCGACTGATAACCTCAACCATGAGGTTTAATCCTAAGTATGATGTCCTCATACTTGTTAGACTACCCTTAGCCTAGACCTAAGTCTTCTAGCCACCTCCTTCAACCTCACGCCTATCGGATCCCTCCAAGTCATTCATGACTTGTTCATCCATACGCTAGCCTTCAGGTGCTTCCATCGGCTATTGTCATGCTAAGCTGGTCTACACCGCCAAGGCACATTGGGCTTACATTGCCAAGACACACGCTTGGACTTTACGCTGCCAACCATTGGACTTATGCTGCCAAGACTCTCGCTTGGACTTTACGCTGCCAATATCAACCCTTGGACTTCCCTTGCCAACGCATGTTGGACTTTCCATTTGCCAAGACACAAACTTGGAATTTCCCTTGTTAAGACCCATGCTTGGACTTTCCATGCCAACCCATGTTGGACTTTCCAATTGCCAAGACTAAAGCTTGGACTTTCCCTTGCCAAGACCTATGCTTGGACTTTCCATGTCAACCCATGTTGGATTTTCCAATTGCCAAGACTCAAGATTGGACTTTTCATGTCAAGTGTCCCACTTGGACTTCTCCATTATGGTCAACCCCAAGTCAACCCATTGTCACACAACGGTCAACTCATTGTCAAACATCAAAATGCTACTCGAGTCAAACTCGAGTCTAGTCAATCGTGACCTGGGCTGATTGCACCAACAAAAAATGCTTCATCAAATCAACAATCAAGAAATCTAGCAGTAAAAACATCTCCTGTCATGGGTTTAACATATTTGATAATAGACTAAGAATCAAAACCAATATAAATGTCTAATTTCCTTTGAGACCCCATTTTTGTTCTATGAGGGGGAGCAATGGGGACATAAAATATGCATCCAAAGGTTCGTAAATGAAAGATATTAGGTTCTCTTCCAAAGACCAATTGGAAAGGAGAAGCTTGAGAATTAGTGGGTCGGATACGAACTAGTGTTGCTGCATGTAAGATTGCATGTCCCCAAGCATGAACAGGAAGCTTAGATTTCAACAGTAATGGTCTCGATATTAATTGAAGGTGTTTAATAAATGACTTTGGTAGACCATTTTGAGTACGAACATAAGCTACAGGATGTTCAATCTTTATACCAATAGACATGTAATAGTCATTAAATGCTTGAGAAGTAAACTCTCCAGCATTATTAAGGTGAATTATTTTGATGGGATAATCAAGAAAATGCACACATAATCAAATTATTTGAGCAAGTAATCTAAAAAATGTCAGGCTTCGAGTTGATAATAAGCACACATGTGACCATCTTGTAGATGCATCTATTGAAATCATAAAATATCTAAATGGTCCACATGGTGGGTGAATTGGTCCACATATATCACCTTGAATCCGATTTAAAAATGTAGAGCATTCAAACTCAATCTTACTCGGCGAGGCCTTTACTATTAATTTGCCTTGATAACATGCAACATATAAGAATTTATTCGATTGAAAAATCTTTTGATTCTTCCATGGATGTCCGAAAGAATATTCCATAATTCGTCGCATCATCATAGATCCAGGATGACCCAATCTATCATGTCATAAAAGGAATTCATTTTGGCTAGTAAACTTCTGGTTTACTACAACATTTATTTCAATTGGTTTAATATATGTATAATAAAGGTTCGAGGAGAAAATATATAGTCTTTCCAAAACTTGTTTATGCTCCATTTTAACATTAGTAATGCACAAATACTCATTATTTTCCATATTAGTTGTTTCTATATGATGACCATTGAGGCAAATATCTTTGAAACTTAATAAATTTCGGTGGGACTTAGGTGAATATAATGCATTACTGATCAAGAAATTTATTCCTCTTGGTAGTAAAATGTTTGCTCTTCCGGAGCCTTCAATTAAGGTTACACTACTAGATATAGTATTCACATTTTATTTTTGCATGATAAGATGAGAGAAATATCTTTTACTTTTGATAATTGTATGTGTAGTTGCACTGTCTACAAGACAGAGATTCTCATCTTCAATCTTTAACCCAATAATATCCATAGGTTTTCAAAAAAAAACAAATAAATAAATAAATAAATTAGCAATAAATCTGAATTTATTATAAATATTGAGAAATAAAAATAATTACATTAATTAAAATCACCATATTCAGTATTCTCAAGAAAGTCACCAACTTCTAATTGGGGAAAATTTTCAAGACCCTCAAAAAAATTATTAGGGTCATTATTTTGATATAAGACATTTACCTCCACATTCTTATCCTTTTCTTTCAACGAGGCTTGATACAGCTCGACAAGATGCTTTGGCGTATGATAGGTACGTGACCAATGTTCAATCACCCCACATCGATAGCATTTATTCTCAACATTCTGACTAGATCCATTTTTTCTTATTTTTTTATCATTATATTTTCACTTCTAGTTGTTTGTATGTCCACCATGATTATTACGGTAAACATTCTAACCACGACCACGACCACGACCATAACCACGACTACGACCACGACCTCGACTGCGTCCTCGACCACAATCATTTTCACATCCTCATCCATGTCCAGAATTGTTGTGAGTTGTCACATTCACTTCAGGGAGTGGACTAGAGCCAGTTGGACGAGATTAATGATTTTGCATTAATAACTTGTTATTTTGTTCAGCCACAAGCAAACAAGAAATTAGTTCAGAATATTGCTTGAACTCTTTCTCTCGATATTGCTGTTGCAGGAGCATATTCGAGGCTTGAAGAGTGGAGAGTATTTTATCTAACATATCATAATCGGTAATATTCTCTCCACATAACTTTAATTAAGAATTGATTTTAAAAATGATTAAATTGTATTCACTCACAGATTTAAAATCTTGGAATCGCAAATGAATCTAATCATAACGAGCTTTAGGAAATATTACAATTTTTTAGCGATTAAACATTTCCTTTAAACTTTTTCATAACTCAAGTGGATCTTTCACTGTTAAATACTCAATTTTTAAATCTTCGTGGAGGTGATGATGGAGAAAAATCATTGCCTTGGCTCGATTTTGCAAAGTCTCTTTATTATTTTCTTTAATTGTTTCTCCGAGTTCATTTCCATTCAAATGGATTTCAACATCAATGATCCATGATAAATAATTTTTTCCCAAAACATTGAGAGCCACAAACTCAAGTTTGGTGAGGTTTGCCATAAAATACTAACACATATAATAAGATTTATATACAAGTAAAAATAATATAAGATAGAATAAGAATTATAACAAAAAAAAATTAAACAAGTGTATCTTAATATTTTATGGTAAATCATATTATTTTACCATCATGATTCAATGAGAAGACTAATGTCCTACTTCACCTTATTATTTATAAAGGTCAATAAATAAAATAAGTTGATAAATTTGAAACAATATTGTCATTTAATAGATTGTTTAAATTCCTAACTTGTAAATGTAAGATTATCAAGATAAAATTCTTGATTTACCCAAATAAAAAAAATAAAAGCATGAAACCTTTAAATATCAATTTTGATACTAGTTATGCATACTTTGATAATTATATCAAATTTATCAAAAATTATTAATAATAGATCTAAACAATAACAATTAGTCATAAGAGTTATCAATTCCTATATACAATATTGACAAAAATAAGATCCAATAGGTCACAGAATTATTTTCTAATATTTTTGAAAAATCTAATGCTATCAAAGTAGAATTTTTTAAGATAGTAAAAGCTCAAAGTTGTGATTACCGAGAATAAACTTTGATGTCGAATTTGTATAAAAATTAAGCAAAATTCGTGCTGATAATGTGTTATGAAATATCAAGAAAAAAGAACATCTTTTAGAGAGAATGAAAGAGGAATAATTGAAAAGAAATAATTTTATTCCTCATAGACATCTTATATATATATATAAGAAACATTATTTTTATTTACTATGGTAATCTTAAAGGTTACTCAAAGACATCCAATCAATAAACGTAAATTATTCATAATAATAAGAAGGTTTTCAAGTTTTTGACTTTAAAATAATTAACACATATGCATAACTTATCGTAGGGATGTCAGAACTAGGCATTGAAATCATAAGTACCTTCACTTCACTACTCTCCTTCCATTATATGTCAACTTTTCAAAAATATAAATCTCCTAAGCCATTAATGAGTTTCGATCAAAACTCATTAATGAACCTAGAGAACTCTAATTAAATCTATTTCAACTTCCGTGAATTTTTACAATGCTCTAGAGTCTAAATATGTCCTTTTTTTACTGTTTTTAAAAAATGAACACCATAATTTAACACATTGTTGTGCTAATTTAAAAAATTCAACACCACCATAGTGCTGGTTTTCGAAAACCAGCACGATGGTGGTGTTGGAAAAAAAATCCAACACCACTTTGGTAGTGCTGGTTTCAAAAACCAACACCACAAAGTGGTGTTGATTTTAATTTTTTATCATAGTGTTGATTTTAGATGTGGTGTTGATTTTAGAGGTGGTGCAATTTTTGTATGCATGCAAAAGGAGAGAGAAAAGATTAATTTATTTAAGAGAAAGAGAAGAAGAAGAGAGGAAGGAAAAAAAAGCTTTATCATAGGGGTAAAATGGAAAAGAGATGTTTTTTGGGGATTTTTAAACTGTGGGATGCCTTTTAGACAATCTAGTTTAGGTATGCTTTTTGATAAATTATCGTATGAACTTATATATATATATATATATATATATGTCACGCCTCGAGAGTATGCCGTGCCGAAAAGCAAACGGACAACATCTCCCCTGTACGTGGCAACATATCGGGTTAATACAAGGCCCGTAAGCCCACAATAACAATATGATATACACAGATATCAACATATCAAACATACTAAACACAGCGGAAACATACAACAGATAAAACAATATACAATGACCCAACTGTGCACTCCGGAGTGACTTGACACGACAAGAAACATAACAAAAATCGAATCAAAGACCAAATACATACAATATGTCCGTATATCACAAATACGGAAACAATACAGGGAAAAACTCAAATCAACAATCCGTAAAGATACAACAACACAGAAAACATATCCATTCATCCGGTGTGAGATGGGATCATCTGGCGGAGCTCCGATCGTCCAAGGAATCTTCTACTTGTTATCTGGGCGACAGGAAGCCCAGGGTCTCGGGGTGGTGAGTATAAACTCAGGGGTAATATATAGAAAGTGCATGAACAACATATAAGGATAGATCTACAAGTATACATGTGAAGATCTACAGGTATACAACATGAGTCCAATAGACATACAGTCATATCCAAATCTAATAACAAGTAACTACAGTAAAATCATACTCAAGGTATATACTAAACTAATCAACTGAACATGAAGTAATATACCAACGTACCTGACGGTCTGCAACACCATACGCTATATCATCCTGAACAGATTTACAATAACATAACCCATACAACATACTAAATCTCATACCTGACCAATACTCCAACATATGAACAATATATGATCACTTGTAATAACAATCCGGTCCGTACCACACAATGACATGATGCTAATCAAATGCATATAACAGTCTAAATCAACGCATGTATCATGCTCAACACATAGCAGTATATAAAATGCAAATGACATGTATCATGATGAACAAGCATGTGCAACAATCATAGCTCAATCAAATGCAGCATCTCACAGGCATATGTAAAACATATATCAAATACATGCATACATATATATATCTGCAATGCATATGCATGGTCATGCCTGCGCACCCCACTCGCTACCATGACCCCAGTGTGGCCTAGGTGGCAGGACATAACAACTATCCCAACTCCAGCCGCCACCACTCTCGAGTGACCGAGTTGGGTAGTATGAAACAGTAGTTAGCCCGCCATAGAGCTATATGCTACCCACACGGGGGTCCCTGCTGCTAGTTGCTCCGTCCCTACCCATGAGTAGACGAGCACCGCACCAGACAATCGCACATCACACGACCATCGCCTATAGTGGGTGAGTCGCTAACTACCACTCCGACGGTGGCAAGTCGCATCTCCAGCTACCACCATCCATAGTGGCAGAACGCGCGCGACAACAATGCTCGCTCAACCCGCAACCACTACCCCGAGTGGCCGAGGAGGCAGGATGACTGACGACTCGTCTCAACCACAAGGCAGACCCAGTCGTCAGCATGCATGAAATGTAATGATGCATAGCTTACACACAAATCCTCGCAACACTCCCTAACTCACGGGGAGACCTAGTCAACCAAAAGTCAACCATGCAAGGACTATAATCCATAAGACTCTCTCTATCACACAAAGTCATACACACCGATACCAACCATGCTAAGACCTCTAGTCAGTAGCGAGATACCATCGACCATCCATATAACCATACTCAGACACACAATCCATAATGGATATACCATCACGCTAGGACCTCTAGTCCATGGTTACATACTGACACCCATACACTTATCCACGCACAGACAACTAGATCCACCATAAATGCACCACTAAAACGGATATGGTATAACAATCGACTCCATAATCCAAATCATCACCTAACCCTAGTGATGTAATACAGTAACCCAATCTGAAGTCACAAAGATAAACCTAACCACTTGTACTTACTGAACATCCATCAGCTAATACATAATAGGGTTTATAATTCCTATCCGTGCTAGATAATCAATGAGTAACAGAGTATATATCTCAAAGGTCAAGGCAGTACAAGCATATGATTAAATAAGAGTGGATTTAAGGTAAACAGGTATAACATAAATCCAAGATCATGCACTGGAATTGATCAAAACTACCGGACCAGGTAGATATTACCCACCTGATACGAAGCTCGAACTATCCTCACGACCGTGGACGCGCTTCGTATCCCAAACCTGCACATAATGACAAATAATGATTAAGTACAAGTATTCAACAAACGTAGGAACTAAACACTACATCGTTCCTATACTCGCATCCTTTCCTCGTCTACGAGTTAGATACTCGACTATCCCAATCTAATACACCTTAAGCCCAAACTCCCAATTCTAGCCCAATGGATTCAGCCCATTAAATTCAGCCCATTAGCTTCAGCCCAATGGATTTGGCCCAACAGATTTTAACCCAATTTCAAACCCCATCACTAATTAAACTCAATTAACCCACTAATTAAATCCAATTAATTAAAGGGTTAATCCATATAATAATTTTTTTTTTCGTATTTTACATTCTCCCCCACTTATAAAAAATTTGGTCCCCAAATTTCCGACTCATGTACAAGCGAGATGTCACAATAATCATCTCAAGTATCCGGAGGAAAGTCACACACCTCAAGTGACTAAGTGGGGTACTGAGCTCGAATATTATATTCCAGCTCTTATACGCTCTCAGCCAACCTATTAAGAGATCAATTACTGTACCAGAGTGGAGCTCTATACCCGTATCCGATGGAAAACTTTGCCAGAATCGTAAGGTGAATCATGAATCACTATCAAAAATTATATTCAAGGATACTCCATGGATATAATTCCATCAAGCGATTCAACAAAATCCATCTTACGACTCGGAAGAAAATGAGCGGACCTAGCTAATCGATCATCGACTACCCAAATCCTATCAAGTCCTTTTCGAATTTTAGATAATCTCCCAACACAGTCTAATGTACTAGGCTCTCACTTCATCACGGTACAAAACCCTACCGATCACAATATTCCACCTTTTCTTGTTGGCATACCCAACATCAAACTACGAAATCATCCATGTCCCCTATATATCGTTCCACCAACCGGAACGTCTCAATACTCACTATTTTCGGATACACTCCGAATAAATCATCACTCTCGAATGAAGAGTCTTCTGAACAACTCTTCCTAAATCGAATTACAACTTTGAATCCCACTATTCTCCTCGGAAACGGAGAATTACTTTCTCACAAGAGAAACCAATCTACTATTCTAAAATCCACTCGGTCATATAGAACCGGAAGTAACTGGAAGACTATAATGACTAATCTCGCTAGTTTCTCAACTAGCATATACATAATATACGTCTCATTCAACTGCATCAGGATCGCTCCTAATCCTTGACATGATGCATCTACATACAATATTCTTCCATCCATATCAGACAGATTAACTAACACTGACCCAAAAGTCAGTCACCTTCTAGGCCCTGAAACCTAGCTTCACACACTTCCGACCAGGTGATTCCCATCACCTTCTTGGTCCAACAAGTCGACGATATAGTATCGCTAGAACATGCTATTCTCATCTATGGTAAATACCAAATCAATCTAAAGAAACCACAACTTCCTTCAAGATTGGGAATATATCCATAAATATATCCTCCACAGATATGATGACAATCGATCTCAAATACAACAAGAGTACTTGATTCCTCAAATCCATGAACGACTAAATCGTCAATAAGTCTAACAACATTATCAATCAGCTATATACACCTGAATCCTTTTACCCTACGCTAATGATAGCTCAATCATCACACCGACAAATGATAATTGTACGACACTAAGTCACTACAATATAAAACCTCCAGTCGTAAGCCAATCCTAGGATATACACAGGTGTCATTTAGCTGATCTAAACAGATCATCTATCCACAACAAAGGATATTCATTCTCAACAACTACTGCATTCCATCATCGATAATCGATGCATAACTCAAGGTCTGACTCTCTTCTAACAAAGAGTTACAAGTCTTCTCAAGAAGAAACACTATCTCCCATGGTGTTTAGCAACACTAATACCAATAAAATCATCTCCCGGTATGAGGTCCCCAATATCAGGACTATTCCCGAAATCACCTCAATCGCTTACTCTACTTGCCCATGCAGTGGCAAGCTCGAGAGTTTATCCAAAACTATATCCGAATACTCTCGAATTATACATACATCCGAGAGTCCTAGTATACCAACGCTCCAACAATCCAACTATCCGTAAGGATATTTCTATAGTGGAGGTATGTCTAGCAAAGGCTAAGGGTATCCCTTGACTTCGATTGTTGATCAACATCTCAACTGACGGTAGAGAAAATCATCAACCCATAAGTCGATAGGAACCCTTCGAACCCTATCCAAGAATGTTCTAGACAAAGATACCTGTAAATTACCAGTATCTCTCGATATATCCGCAAATAGGATAACCTAAAGTAATACCCCGAAGGACCGATCCTTCGGTCTTCTATACTTTTTCTCGAGTAATCATGTAAACTTGTCCAATATCTGTTCTGGACGGCTGCGCTCATGTAGATGCAAAGACTATCATGGAGGAACTGAAATCAACTGCTGAAACTGAGGTACAAACTGAAACAACTGCATTGGAGATGATAAACACTGTTGTACTAGTAAAAGATACACATCCGGCTGTATAATACTGAAGAACTGTCAACATCGTAGCACGCTCCAACTCTGCGAAGGGTACAACTGCAACTGAAGAATACCGCATAGATACGACCATCGTCGTATACTCTCTCTCCTCTGAACAAATCATAACTACGCCTGGGAAGGCAACAATTGTTGTCGTCTGGGAAGGTAACAGTTGTTGTCTGCACGTCTGAATCTTCTGAAATGTCTTCGGCTGATACTGCTGAGTAACTTACTTCTTCCGGATGAAAGTATCAAAGAACTCCAACTATATCTGGGGTAGTAGATCGCTGCTGATGTGATAACCTAATCTTCAATCTCTCGTAATAATCTTTTCGAGGTTGTGGATCGTCCCGCCAAAGCATCATCAATAGTCTTCAATCGAAGTCTTCAAAATACATACTCTCCTCGTGATACCTACGCTTATAGTAGAAAGCAGATACAATGGTCCATCGAATAATCGACTGTGTCTCGTCAGAACGCTGCGCACACATAATCTCCTTTCGGAGTCTTTCCTCTGAGTTCGCTGATAAACATGAGAAGCTGCTGACCATCTACAATCGCTCTTCTATGATCGAAAAACTCTCCAATAGTCGCCCGTGACTCGTAACTCCACTCTCGCTCCTTTTTATCCAACATACGGATACTTCTGATTCCAATAATTTGACTTGCAATATATGCTTATCAAATCTCCAACTCTTAAAACACTTGCTACGGAGTCATTTCTATACATATGACTCGGTCTATGCACTTCCGGTAGGATCTGGTAGGAGATCCAAACATCATGATCAAGATGTCAACCGATAACCCGTGGGTGGTCAAAACCAACCCAATCACATTCTTGGGCTATTAAATAGTCGGAACCTTCGCAAGTCTAACGACTCTGCATGGTACCTTCGTAATCAAACGATCACCCTACTCGATGCCCAAGAATTCCCTGACAATGAGTCAAAGAAGATGACGGGGGAAAATACTATCTCACAACATCACTGAACTGTGACCAAGTGATACATTATTTCCCGTAGGTTATTTCCTATATCTTCCATCAAGTACCAGCTAAATCCGGATAATGGTATTCAGCTAACTTAGCTTCCTCTGTATAATACGAGTTAAGTACTCAAAAGTACCCTCGACGTTATACAACCTAGAACGACCAACTCAGGGATCAAAATCCTTATGAATATCACCAAAATAATCCTCTACTATCTGCATCAGCAATAGTGTACTCGCTTGTCCATTACTCAATAGGTAATGATCTGACTAACATAATTAGTAAAAATCTTAGGACCGAAATCCTTAATCTCCACAATAGATGTGACTACCTAACTCCTGCTTTCCGACTCGGTATCAGTCGGCTCTCAAAGGTAATTACCTTTTCGATAGCAGGTACATGTCTAATAACCTCAACATATCGTTCCCGTGGTCAACTCAAACCACGGTTACGAATACTGATTAACATACTACAAGTCATGCACTGTTATAAGCAACTAAATGCATCGCCAAACAGAAGGATATGTAATAACAGTTAGCATACCTTAAACCTTGTAGCTCGGAGATGTCCGCAACAGCCAGATCCCAGAACTCACAAACCAAAACCGAGTAAAGCAAAACTCGATATCCGAACGAAATAAAATCCAAAAATGGACTTCGCAACCTAGGGCTCTGATACCAATAAAATTGTCACGCCCCGAGAGTATGCCGTGCCGAAAAGCAAACGGACAACATCTCCCCTGTACGTGGCAACATATCGGGTTAATACAAGGCCCGTAAGCCCACAATAACAATATGATATACACAGATATCAACATATCAAACATACTAAACACAGCGGAAACATACAACAGATAAAACAATATACAATGACCCAACTGTGCACTTCGGAGTGACTTGACATGACAAGAAACATAACAGAAATCGAATCAAAGACCAAATACATACAATATGTACGTATATCACAAATACGGAAACAATACAGGGAAAAACTCAAATCAACAATCCGTAAAGATACAACAACACAAAAAACATATCCATTCGTCCGGTGTGAGATGAGATCAGCTGGCGGAGCTCCGATCGTCCAAGGAATCTTCTACCTGTTATCTGGGCGACAGGAAGCCCAGGGTCTCGGGGTGGTGAGTATAAACTCAGGGGTAATATATAGAAAGTGCATGAACAACATATAAGGATGGATCTACAAGTATACATGTGAAGATCTACAGGTATACAACATGAGTCCAATAGACACACAGTCATATCCAAATCTAATAACAAGTAACTATAGTAAAATCATACTCAAGGTATATACTAAACTAATCAACTGAACATGAAGTAATATACCAACGTACCTGACGGTCTGCAACACCATACGCTATATCATCCTGAACAGATTTACAATAACATAACCCATACAACATACTAAATCCCATACCTGACCAATACTCCAACATATGAACAATATATGATCACCTGTAATAACAATCCGGTCCGTACCACACAATGACATGATGCTAATCAAATGCATATAACAGTCTAAATCAACGCATGTATCATGCTCAACACATAGCAGTATATAAAATGCAAATGACATGTATCATGATGAACAAGCATGTGCAACAATCATAGCTCAATCAAATGCAGCATCTCACAGGCATATGTAAAACATATATCAAATACATGCATACATATATATATCGATGCATATGCATGGTCATGCCTCACGACTTACTCGCTACCACGACCCGGTGTGGCCTAGGTGGCAGGACATGACAACTATCCCAACTCTAGCCGCCACCACTCTCGAGTGACCGAGTTGGGTAGTATGAAACAGTAGTTAGCCCGCCATAGAGCTATATGCTACCCACACGGGGGTCCCTGTTGCTAGTTGCTCCGTCCCTACCCATGAGTAGACAAGCACCGCACCGACAATCACATCACATCACACGACCACCGCCTATAGTGGGTGAGTACGCTAACTACCACTCCGCACGGTGGCTGGCGCATCTCCGGCTACCACCATCCATAGTGGCCGAAGCGGCACGCACAACAATGCTCTGCTCAACCCCTGCAACCACTACCCCGAGTGGCGAGGAGGCGGGATGGATGACGACTCGTCTCAACCACAAGGCTAGATGTAATGATGCATAGCTTACACACAAATCCTCGCAACACTCCTAACTCACGGGGAGACCTAGTCAACCAAAAGTCAACCATGCAAGGACTATAATCCATAAGACTCTCTATCACACAAAGTCATACACACTGACAATAACCATGCTAAGACCTCTAGTCGAGAAGCGAGATACCATCGGCCAGTCCATATAACCATACTCGGACACACAATCCATAATGGATATACCATCACGCTAGGACCTCTAGTCCATGGTTACATATGACACCCATACACTTATCCACGCGCATAACTAGATCCACCATAAATGCACCACTAAAACGGATATGGTATAACAATCGACTCCATAATCCAAATCATCACCTAACCCTAGTGATGTAATACAGTAACCCAATCTGAAGTCACAAAGATAAACCTAACCACTTGTACTTACTGAACATCCATCAGCTAATACATAATAGGGTTTATAATTCCTATCCGTGCTAGATAATCAATGAGTAGCAGTATATATCTCAAAGGTCAAGGCAGTACAAGCATATGATTAAATAAGAGTGGATTTAAGGTAAACAGGTATAACATAAATCCAAGATCATGCACTGGAATTGATCAAAACTACCGGACCAGGTAGATATTACCCACCTGATACGAAGCTCGAACTATCCTCACGACCGTGGACGCGCTTCGTATCCCAAACCTGCACATAATGACAAATAATGATTAAGTACAAGTATTCAACAAACGTAGGAACTAAACACTACATCGTTCCTATACTCGCATCCTTTCCTCGTCTACGAGTTAGATACTCGACTATCCCAATCTAATACACCTTAAGCCCAAACTCCCAATTCTAGCCCAATGGATTCAAAATTTAATTAAATTCAAATTAGCTTGAAATCAATGGATTCGCCCAACAGATTTTAACCCAATTTCAAACCCCATCACTATTTAAACTCAATTAACCCACTAATTAAATACAATTAATTAAAGGGTTAATCCATATAATAAATTTTTTTTTTCGTATTTTACAATATATATATATATATATATATATATATATATATATATATATATATATATATATATATATATATATATATATATATATATATATATATATATATATATATATATATATATATAAGTCATAAATTAACTTTCTTATAGTGAGGAAAAAAATAAAAAGATTTGTATATCATAGGGTTAGAAATAGTTAAGGTAGCCTAGGGCTGTTGATAAATGGCTAACCAAATCTTGTTCAGTCAAAATTAGGCCAAATAGTTGACTCTGTCAGTAAACAATCGACTCAGACTATCACCAGTCGACTAGACTCTGATTTTCTAGAAATTAAAGTTTTTCAAACGATTTTCAGAAATGCATAAGTAAATATACCAATTTAAAAAAAATTTGAAATTTCATACGTACATTACTTATGGTGAGTACAATTGGGGAAAAAATAATTGTCTATAAAAATACCTATTAAATTCAAAGAATGATACAAAGTTCAAAAGCATTGAAAACTTTAATGTTTTATCTAACTTTGTATCAACCTTCTCAATGGTGATTATTATCAAAAGATAGATGTCACCAAAGTTTTTCAAAATTATTTTAAAATGGTTTTCAAGCTTTAATTTCAATCATGATCTATGAGCTAAGTATACATAATTTATATACTAGCTTTCTTCATGATTCATGTCTATGATTTAATGAGTTTTAGTTCATATTAATGTACAATTGCAAGCACATGAACTTGACGCATGATCTTAACATCTCATATATGTCTAGGTGTTTCAATACACACACATGTCTTCCTAAGTTTTTGTGAGATGTGGATTTTATTTTATTTTTTCCCCTAAACTAAGGGTTCGTGCATTATTATCTAGACATATTCAATAATTGATTCCCTTATCTTGAGATTTCAAATCATGTCATTTGTCCTTAAATTCATTTTTTTAATGCATGAATGATGATCATGACATAGTAGATTGTGTAATTTAAAGCATGTGCCAATGATGCATGATTTCATAGCATACTAAAAATTAATTTAAGTATTACCATGGCAATGTAAAATGATCATATGAAGCATGATGTCATGAAATGACATATGGAAAACAAAGCATAGCAAATTTTATAATATCAAGGTATAAGAATACCTAATTTTAAACCTAATTTGTCATTTGCTAGGATATCCACTTGTCATAATGCTTATCCAAATCCCTTAAGTATGTCATTACTCTAAATTTGGCACACTTTTGACCGTAAACTATTTGTGTCAATTTTTGATCAATTTTTATTTTCCATTAAATCCATTGGCACATCCTAAACTCTTTTAGAATATAATTCTAATTTTATTTCCAAAATATAATAATATCTTGAAAATGTCCTATAGTGTCAACTCTACTATGATTAGGTTAAACTACTCTTTCATTTGAGGTTGATGAAAGAACCACGCTCCTAGAAACTCAATACCTATTGGAGCTCCTTGGGTTTTGTAGATTCACTAGGAATGAGCTCCCTTAGTACCTTCCTAATGACCCTTCTAGGCTTAGAAGTCTTGATCATTGAGGTCTTACCTAGGTCAATTCTATGGATGACTTCCCTTGTGACATTCTTAGTGGATTTGCTAGGCTTCTTCGAAGCCTTAGTCACTTGACTCTTACCATGGTCAACTCTATGGATGACCTTCCTTGTGACCTTGGTATTCCTAGACCTAAGGTTTGTTCCATAGTTAAATGAAACATATGGTAGGTTTGCATGGTCTTCTTGGACTTTGGTTTGTGACTCAAACTTTTCTTGTCCATAGTTGGTTCCTTCCTACCAACCCTTAGATTTTGACTACTAGACACTTTAAATGCATTTTCCATCTTCCTAAGAGTCTTTTCCATTTTCTCAAGCTTTGACCTCAAAGTTTGATTCTCTACTTCTAATACTTCAATTTTTGATTGTCCATTACACCTTTGTACATTCTTCTTCCTCCTAGACATATGTTTATTTTTCTTGGGATTAAAGTCTAGGTTGTCTACCTTCGTATCCTTAGGTAGTGTGGTTCTTGAGGTAATAATTCTAGAGTTGTCCTTAAGTAAATTATCATGTTTAGCACCTAAGCAAACATATTTGTTTCTAGATTGATCCTTAGGCTTACTACTAGCATGCTTCTTATGAACAATTGCGAGAAAATTGCTACATAATACATTGCTAGCATTCTTTTTATCCTTACATAAAATACGAGCATTATTAAAATATACCTTAAGGTTTGTCTTAACTCCTTCTATATGTGATACTCCTCTCATATCCTTGGTTGGGATCCTCCCCCTCGGATATTGGCTCCGATAATGCCCTTTTTGATTGCATTTGAAGCACAAAATGTGTTCCTTGCTCTTCTAAGCTGTGTTTTCAGCTTCCTTGGGCTTTTTCTTTTCCATTGGAGTTATTTGAGCCTTCATCTTGACTCTTTTTAGGCACTTGCTCTTATAATATTCTACTTCCCTACACTCAAAGCAAGTTATATGATTTTTATTTTTAATGCATGCATTTGAGTTACCCTATAGAGAAACCTCGAGCTTGTTCCTCATTTGCTTTAGAGGTTGATGCCTCTAGTTGCTTCGGCGTGGAAGATCTTTCCTCTCTCTCAATCCTTGAAATGGAGACTTCTTCAACTCCTTCACCTTTTAACGTTGAGCACCTCTCAACCTTCGAGTGTTCATGATCTTGGGATAATGAGTATTCTTCCATTTCTTTGGACTCATCATCATCTTCATTTTGGGTTGAGGTAGGTTCTTCATGGAGCTTGATTAATTTTCTCCACAGTTTTTTTGCATTCCTAAAATTACCTAATCTGCACAAAATATGGTTAGGCATCAAATTATTTAAAATTTTGGTTACCTTTTCATTGACCTTGGATATTTGGATTTGGTCCTCAATCCACTTGCTCCTTTTTTAGAATCTTCCCTTTCTTGTCGATAGGAGCTTTAAAACCCTCTGTTATTGCAAACCATTCTTCCAGGTTCATCTGGAAGAACACTTCTGTCCTTGCCCTCCATTGATTGAAACATATTCGAGTCCGTAAGGCGATGGAAATCGAGTGTCGAGTCCAAAACTATCATTGAATTTCATTCCCTCTAGCTCTTGTGCTATTGTGGTTGTGAGTCCTTGAAGAGCATTCTTGCTCTGATACCACTTGTTGGGACCATTGGTGCGCTAGGGGGGAAGGTGAATAGCATTGCTCAATTTCTTTGATTGTGTTCATGATTGTTTGTCCCTACAAAACATTGGTAGAAGAAACAGAGGACAAACAAGATAAAATGAACACACAAACACAACACGGAGATTTTACGCAATTTGGAACATACGGTTCCTACTCTACGGTGGTAATCTAGTGATCTACATACCCTCATTAACACCTTCTCCTTTTCGGCAACAAATCGGAGGTGGAGAAACCTCTTACAATATGAACTTACAACAATAAGAACAATAAGCAAATACAAGTATACAGTAAAATACAAGAAACACTTTACAATGAGAGCTTTAATTGCTTTTGTTTTGCTTGCTTGGTTGTTATGGAATGCTCTTGAATGTTTGGAATGCAACAACATTTCCCCTTTAAAGTCTCTAAGAAAACCGCTACAGGAATCTTCCCGTCAAACTCCTTTATAAGCTCTGCATCGGGTTTCTTTCTCGCTGACCAGCCGATTGCTCATCACCCTCAGTCGTCTGTCACTCGAATACAACTACTACTGACACTGCAGTTTCTTTGGATCACTGCTCAATAGATACATAATAGTCGATCGTTGTCCGCATAGTCGAGGCATCGGTCGAGCACGCCTTGCTTCCGATCAGGCCGCTTTCGAGCATCCAGTAAACTACTCTACCACAGTAGTCGACTACGATCTGAGCTACTATTTCTCACGTCGCCTGACCACTACTCAGGTTTCTCGAGCACCACATTGGACTTCCCAAGCACATATTGACCAAATGATTATTATCCAACATCAGTCGACTATCGAGCACCTAACTTCTTTGCCAACTCACCAAGTGTCGAGCACTTAATCTAAAAATCGAGTCCCACAATGGAAGTCGGCTACACTAGACTAGTCAACTGGGCAAATTCTCCAGTCGCATCTCAAACATGAGGTTTAACCCAAGTATGATCCCCTCATACTTGATGCTCACCCTTAGCCTAAACCTAAGACTTCTATCCACTTCTATCAGACTCAAGCTCTTAGTTCGAGTCCACGACTCCTCACCCTTGGCCCTAGCCTTCAGTGCTTCCATCGACCTAGTCATGTTATCGGGTCTCCATTGCCAAGAGGTCGCACCTCTAGGACTTCAATTGCCAAGAGGTCGTGCTTTTGGAACTTCTGCCAAGAGGCAGCACTTCCGAGACTTCCATTGCCAAGGCTCCATCCTTAGACTTTCCCTTTGCCAAGTAACCCTACTTAGTCTTTCCTCACTTACTTAGCATCCAGTCGACCGTAACCTGCCAGAACTTCTCTTGCCATGCTCGATTTTCCTAATCAACTGGATCTTCACTTGCTAAGTACAGTCACTCCATGACCTACCGAAATTTTCCCTTGCCTAGTCATCCGTTCGCCTTGACCTACTAGGACTTTTACTCTTCTTGTACTAAGTATTTATACTTGGACTTTCGTTGTCAAAACTACACACTTGGACTTACACGACCAAGACTCCACTCTTGGACTTTCCATCAACAAGTTCCACTTAGATTTTTCCTCGTCAAGTATTTGGTCACCTTTGACCTACTTAACTTTCCATTCATTTTCATATGATTACGGATGTCTCATACCATCCCATAGTCATATTATCATCCACACTCAAGTACATTGCCAAACATCAAAATACTGCTCGAGTCTGGTCAATCATGACATTGGTCGATTGCACCAACAATCTTATGTGTCTTTACTATAGATATATTTATTACTTTTATTGATTTTAAATTCACTTTCCTTCATGGCATTGCCAAACTTTTCATGTCACTTCTTTGAAGCTTGTTTCAAATCGTACAACGACTTCATCAATCTACATACCTTGTTTTCCTATCTTGAGGTAGAAAATCATTTATATTTTTTCATATATATTTTCACTTCTAAATCTCTATTTAAAAAAGTGATCTTTATATTCATTTGATGTATTCCATATTCCATAGAGTGATAATAAATAATAATATCCTAATGGAAGTTATTCTTGACACCGGAGCGTACATATCAAAGTAGTTGAGGTCTTCACATTGTTGATAACTTTTAATTATTAATCTACCTTTATTCTTATCAATCATACTATCTGATCTCGTTTTTCTCTTAAAAATTCACTTATAGTAGCTTACTTCTTGAAGGAAGGTCCACAAGTTTTTTAGTATGATTTTGTAAGACCGAATTGATCTTAGATGTAATTATCTCATTTAAGTGAGTCCCTAAGAAGACTTTAGTGCTTATGAGTAACTTTGTATTTCATTTTCCAACATGAAAGTGAGAAATCCGATCTAAAGGACTTTTTCTACACGAGCTCTTTAGTCTCGTTTGAGCTCAACCCCAACTCGTTCACCTTCTTCTTCTTTATCTTGTGTTTCAAATGTCATTTAAAGGAACTTACTTCCTCTTGAAACTTATATAGAAATGCATCTTCAAAGAACAAAGTATTTCTCAATTTAATTATCGAGTTCTTATGTATCTTCGATATTCAAGACTCATACACAAGGAACTATTCGACACTACTGTTATATACATATCCTATGAATATGCAATCAATAGTCTTTGATATTATTTTATTCTTTTTCAAATTAGGAATCAAAATCATTTCAAGATACCCTCATACTGATAAGTATTTATAGAATGACTTTCTTCCATTCCATAACTCATAAGAGTTCTTATCTATTTTCTAATGGTGTATCTTATTTAAAAGATAATTAGCTATTAATAAGACTCTCCCCCTCCCCCCTCACAAGTTCTATGAAAACCTATAGCTCAATAGCATCATCTCTTTAAAGCGTGATTCTTTTTCTCAGTAACATCATTTTTTTAAGGAGTATAGGGAGTTGTTGTTTCATGTTTGATTCCATGTTTAATACAAAACTTAGTTAACAGTGATATATATTTATTGTCTCAGTCACTTTGCACCACCTTAATCTTTTTATTAAGATAATCCTCAACCTCATTTTTGTAGAGAATAAATTTTTCTATGGCTTCATCTTTACTTTTGAGAATATTCGCATAATAGATTTTTGTGTTATCATTGCAAAGGTGATAAACTACTTATTTCCATCGTGTCAATATCCCTTTTAGGTCGCACACATCTATAGGGATTAGGTCGAGTGATTCATTGATTCTTTCAACTTGTTGAAAGGATGACCTGGTCATTTTCTCTTATATACAAGTCTCTCACTTGTGTCTCGAGTTAATTTAAAATATGGATATATTTTGCATATTAATTAGTCTACGCAACAAATCATAGTTGATATGTCTTAGTCTATTATGCCACAAAATGCAAGATTCAAGTATATACAATGAAGAGATTGCATTTTATTAATCTTGGGCCTAAAAGTCATTACATTGAGCTTAAATAGTCCATCAATTTCATAGCCCTTTTATACAAACATTTTTTTTTGGACAGAATGAATCTTTTCAACTCAAAAATAATGTGGAAACTATGCTTGCTTAGCAGCGAATCGTATATCAAATTCTTGTGCATTTCTGAAACATAGAACACATTATTCAGAGTTAGTTTCTTACTCTAGACTACCTTCAGCACCACTTTTCCTTGGTCCTTTATTGCCAAGGTTGTTGAGTCTACCATGAACGGTTTTTTCTTATCTTTGACTTCCTCAAAGTTGTAGAGTAACTCTCTATTGCAATAGATATGTTTGGTGGCACCTGTATCAATCCACCATTGTTACGGGCTTGAACCTACCAAGTTCACTTCGAAGACCATGACATAGAAATTCATATCTAGTCCCTCATTCAGGTTACCCTTCTGTTTCTTCTTCGGCTTCTTGTAGCCCTCATTGTGACTGACACAATCACAGTTGAAGTATTTTTCAGAGAATTTATTCTTAATAATGCCTCCTCTAGGTCCCAGTTTAAAAGATTTAGGTCTCTTTTGTTTCGAGTTTTCATCATGCTCAATCACATTGGCTTTAATAGTCATCTAAGTGAATGATCACTTGTCAAAGCTCTTGTTGTCTTCCTTAATACGAAGTAGGATAGTGAGTTCCTCGATGTTCATCTCTTTTCACTTGTGTTTCAAATAGTTCTTGAAATCCTTCCAACTGAGAGACAATTTTTCAATAATAGTTGTCATCTAGAAAGTTTAAATCAACACTATACTTTCTGAGTGAATCTTGTGTAGGATCACCCAAAACTCTTCGACTTGGAAAATCGCCATCTTGGAGTCTACCATTTTATAGTCTAGAAATTGTTCGACAATGAACATTTTGGTCCCAACATTCTCCATTTTGCATTTCTGATCCATTGACTCTCCCATTTCCTTGGCCTTTCTTTTAGTGCAATACACATCATATAGTGAGTCGATTGGGCAATTGAGGATGTAGTTTTAATATAAAAACTCTGAGTGATTCCATGCATCCACTACAGTGATGGTCTAGACATTACTTGCACCCTCAGGTATCTTAGGAGGATCCTATGTCAAGAACCGAGTCAGATTCAACGTGGTTGAATAGAAGAGTATTTTTTATTGCCACCGCTTTAAGTTCAACCCAATGAACTTCTTTGACTTTGTTTCATGATTGATTGAGGCATTCCCAATTAGGATAGGGGGAGTCATCACTTGTTGAGTAGCTTATTCAATCTTCTTCATCTCAACTATGTCCTTGGTCATCTCAATAGATCCGAATTTATTTTAAGACTATTAGAGGAATCTTCTTTTGAAGATTGTTTGTCGGGGATACAAGGAAAAATATGAATTTAGACTTTTCTGTCTTGTTGAGTGACTAAGTCGTTAAGTGGTTGAGTTGGCTGAGCTGATTGAGCTGACTGAGTTGACTAAGTGCTGAGTTGGCCAAGTTGTTGAGTGGTTGTGCTGGCCGAGCTAACTAAGTGCTAAGTTTGTCAAGTTGACAAGAGATGATAGAGTTAGAAAGAGCTAACGAAAGCTGACAAAGCTAAAAATAGCTGGTAGAAATGAAAAGAGTTGACTAAGTTGGAAAGAGCTTATTGAGAGCCCAAGTTATCGAGTGTCGAGCTATTGAGTGTTTTGTAGCGCAAGCTACAAAGTACTGAGCTATCGAGTGTCAAGTTTATCAAGTTGTTGAGTAGAGCTAAAAGGTCGAGTGCCGAGTTGAAAAGCTAAATGTTGTGCTTGATAGTCGAATGCCAAGCTTGGAAGGTTGAGTGTTGAGGTGGAAGGTCGAGTGCTAAACTGGAAGGCTAAATGGCGATCTTGGAAGGTCAAGTGCAAGCTACAAGGCCGAATACTGAGCTAGAAGGTTGAATGCCTAGCTTGGAAGATCAAATGGCGAGTTGGAAGATTGAATGCGTAGCTTAGACGATCGTGCCAAGCTGGAAGGTTGAGTGTCGAGACTTATATTTGGCATAGTTTTCTTAAAAATAAATTTATTCTCTCTGGCAGTTCTTTGAGGTTACGACGGACCTCTATTTCTTAGGATACTGTGGCAAAATTATGGACATAACTAAGTATGGGTTATTCGTGGTGAACAAAGCCTATATCCAAATGCTATTATGGAAGTACTACCGAGCGAATCGCTTAGCAGGGAGGAAGAGAACATGGGGGAGCAATGTTGGATGGGACGGTCTATGTTGTCTTGTCTACTTTGCTTCTCCCCAAGGTTGTCTCCTTATATAGGGGTTCCAACCCTCGGTTGCACTAAATGATCGAGTAATTAATGACCTTTCAATGCTTCCATCCGTCATAGTCATAACACTAGCTATCAATCATCAAAGGTTGGTCGTTTCATTTGAGCGATTATAGATTCGTCATTGTCCGACTATTTCATGGTCGCACATTAATGTATCCATTACTCATAAGAACAGACAGTAAAAATGGATTTGTACAATAAAATCTAAATTGATTCGCCTGAATAAATTTTGCTCCGATCGATTCGACATTCAACACATGTAACTTACGCTTGCACTTGAGTCACTTGAATTCAATATAATCTAAGCTCTGGATTTGCATCCCCTATGACACTTTAATGAGAGAGAGATATTTTCACCCATACATATTTATAATTTCATAAATTATGATTCAATACAAATGAATCATTTTGTCTTTCAATTCTTAACGTGACTTGTTCCCCTTCTATTCCTTATCTTTTTCTTCCATTTAAACTTCCAACACACTTAACATCCAAATAGAGTGGGCCGGTAACTATATGCTATGCAAGCGAACTACAAGAATTGCCCAAGACCGACGGAAACTCTCTTGCATGTCATCCATATAACTTCAGAGAATCAAAGAGAAGTTGACTATGCCTACTGCCGATTAGTCCACGTACTCTACTGTAAATGTCTGCTTCTCGTTAAACTTTGGCATGATCTACATACAAGTACCAACGCTTCTCTTTCCCAAAAAGAAAAAACTACATTTTCTGTGGAAGTGAAGGTCCGTCCATTGAAAAACAGTGAAAACTTCTTCAACTTGCTTTGTGCTGCTGGTCCCTAGCTCTTGTGCATGCACTTTTGAGGCGGAGGCCACTGAGCATGCATGAGCATTCATGCATGCGTATCGCCTTCGGTTGCTTAGCTAGTGGCAGAATCACTCATTCTTATCGACAAAGAACTAAACAGATCATGTCGTCGGCTCTAGAGATCATTCGATATACTAAGCAATATCGGCATGTCGATAACTGTGTCAATGTCACCTTGCACTCAACGACTCAAATAATATAATGGAATAAAAGGTTCTTTTAGATATTGCTCTAAATTTTTCCAATATTTTGCTTATCAGCTCCAGTCGAAGCATCGCCAAGGATCGAAAATATTGTTTACCAAGGTACATAATAATTAAGAGTACGTAATCATGGAGGTGATGGAGAGGGCGATGACAGCCAATTGGAACAACCGGTGGTTCTCCTTCCACAGGGGCGACGCGCGGCCGCCCTCCTTGAAGCCGCCCTCGCAAGCGCCGGGAGCGTCCACGGAGCTGCTAAGGCGGACGCTGGCGTCGCCGTACTTCCCCTGCTTCACCATCTTGATGGACTCGCCGAGGGCCGCCGCCGCGCCGGCGTACAGCTCCCGGCACGTCGCTAGGCACGACTCCAGGTACCGGTCTCCGCCATCGTCAACTTCCCGCAGGGCCGCCTTCGCGCGTTTCGCCTCGGCCTTGGCGAGCCGCATCGATAGGAGAGCCAGTCCGCGGAGGTCGGCGCGCTTGCTCTTGGGGGACGACCCGAGGGACTCCACGCAGAGGGTGTAGTTCACGTTGGGATCGGTGGCCGCGCTGTGGTGGCAGGTCCGGCGGACGATGTCGGGGTGGCGGTGGCAGGCGCGGTGGGTGGTGGCGGCGGCCGCCGGGGAAATAGCAGCAAGGAGGAGGAGGAGGAGGAGGAGGAAGAAGAGGAAGAAGGATGAAGTGAGTCGTATCATTTGGTAATTGGCCGTGAAAATTGTGGTGCTCGTTGTGATTATGATCAAATAAGATATATTATTCTATTTATAGTGGAGAGAGGAGATTTGGAAAGGAATTGACAGCTCCGATCCCACAGGCATCTAGAGATTGATGGAAGTTTAATTGGTCGATGAATACTCATTATCTTCGAAATTTCAATGGATCTCTTAGGATAGTTCGTTCATCCTGTCCTTCAATGATTGATAAAAAAAAAAAAATCATAGAGAATTATACTTTTCACCCAGGTCAAAAATTATTATCATATTAATTAATATTGCAATGAAAAACTTTAATTGTCATATAAAACTTATCATATCATTCTCCTTTAAGTATTAAAACTTTGAATTTTAATAACTATAAATAGAAAAAGAAATACTACAAAATTAGAGCCGGAATAATTATTCAGTAGAGTTTGACTCAGTGATTAATTGCGAAAGAATTTTAGTTCATTTAGAATTACATAGCTTTCAATAAAATTTTAAATTTATCATCTAAACATCAATATTTATCCATCAAATAATTATCATCTAAGGATCATTAATATAGCTCACTAATTATAATCTAAGAATAAAAAAAATCTAAAATTATCTTATAACCGTCAAAATAATCTTAAAATCATCATCTAAATATCAATATCTCCAAATTTATCATAATAAAATAACTCTAAATTATCATGAAAAATATTGAGAAATAAAGAAATTATACCGTATTTATGTAAAAAATATTCAAAAGAATGAGAAAAGCCCTCAGTCGGAATTAGAATTTGGCGATGGAGCATCGGAGGCGACGGTGCAGCATTGGAGCCTCGAAACCTCAAAGGCAACAATGGGGCGCGTCGACAGTGGAGCATCAGAGGTTGCATAAGCTTCGGAGGCGATGAAAAATAGGTTTAGGAGGCTTCGGAGGCGACTGAGCACGGGTTTAGGAAGCTTCGGAGGCAACGGAGGTTCAGTCGGAGGTTTAGAAGGTGAGAAGGGGCCAAGCAATCAAGCGGTGAAATCTGATTAAGACAAGGGGGAAGGATTTTAGGTAGGCTTTAGCGGCGAATTTAATTACAATCGTCGCTAAAATAATTATTATTTAGCGATGACTTTTAAATATTTCGTCACTAATAAATAAATATTTTAGCGACATATGTAATTATCGCTAAACTATATTAATATTTTTATGAAAAAATTTTATTTAGATTTTGATTTCTAACTATATATATTTTCGTTGTTATTAATACTATTTAACTATGAAATTTTAAATCGTCATTGTTTTAATGATTTTTTTTTTATAGTGTCTCAACTCCCACTGCTTTCATTTTCAATAGACTTTCAGGCTCGTTGGGCACGCTCTCACTTGTTGTATTATCATGCAAAGGACGCGTGGCGGAGTAGTTAATTGACTCTACTGGACGGAACCCATATAAAAGATATGAGAGTGGAAATTAAGGAATAAAAACTAAATACAAATATACAATACAACACCAAATAGATTAATGATAAATATCTAGATTAAGAGGTCTAAATTAGTCTGGAGGGTAAAGTGATAGAATGTCTACGTAGTTTTTTTATATATATTTTTGATTCGATCCTAATATTATTGTATTTTTTTTAAAAAAAATAAGATGATAAATTTTATAATATTGAATTATTGGATTGTTCATTGTGAATATTTTTGATTTATTTTGATAATCGATAATTTTTTTTATAAAATCGAATGAATCATTTTCAAAATTAATCAGATCAAAATATAAATACCTCGTGTCAACTGCGAAAGAAAAATCTAAAGTAGAAGTAATTGGAATGGTATATATACACTATTTACCTTTAAAATTAATAGGGGCATTTAAATTACATTCAATCTAATATTTTTTTTAAAAAAATGTTTTTAACAACTATTAATTCATTAAAATAATATTTAATCGACGAGTTGGGTTAAAAAAAAATGAGTTGAAAGAAATGTACTTGAAATTTCCATACATTGATAAATTTAAAAGTAAATTCTTTCTTCGATAAAAAAAAAACAAATACGAAAACGTAATTCCTTTTGCACATCAAGACTTGCTTGTTCCTCTCATCTCACATCATAACTAAAATAGAAATAGTCCTAAGAAGCGTGATAAAATGATAAAATTAAGATAAGATGATTTTTTAAACAAAGATTTGAAATTCACGGAGTATAAATCAGACACTAATAGTGCTCGAACTACTAAGTAATGTTGAACTATCTATTGGAATATATTTGTATTTTTTAAATTTATTTTCGATGATCGATGAAAATTTATTATGGGATTAAACCATCTATTTTTAAAATTTAGTTGGATCATAAAATTTGAATATCTATATTATTAATAAGTAAATAAAATAAAAATAGAATAAAAAAATCTATGTTTATATGGAAAAATTGAATATTGGTATTTTTATTTATATATCTTTTTATAAAATATATAAATAAATAAAAACTCTCAAAATAATAAATAAATTTATAATATCAAATTGGTTAACTAACTAATTTAAAAAAATATATAAAAAATCCACAATAATCAAATAAATTAGAATTGAAAATTTAATATCGTCTAAATGAATCGAATACGAATCAAATTTGATCGAGATTAAGTTTGCAAAAGAAAAGTTTGAATAACTTTTTTTTAAATAATTTAATTTATTTTAGACTCAGTTTAATTTAATTATCTCATTAAAATAAGCTTAAAGCTAGATTGTTTAGAGCTTAGTTATTAAAAAAAAAAGATTTTTCTCCGTTATTTATACCAGATAAAGGTAAAGATAAAAAATAAAAATTAAAAACACTATGTCAAGGTCCTATTCCATCCACATCATTATTTGTATAGAAAAAAATGAGAACGATCCTTCTATTACTCTTTTATATTTAAAAGAGATAAATTAAGAATTATTAGTTTACTGTTTTATATTTAAAAGAGATAAATTAGGAATTACTAGTCTCAGCAGTTTTAAATTTTCTTATTTATTATTTTATATAAAAGAAAATTTTATAAATTTATTATAATTGAAAATCGAATAATAAATATCCAAAAACCTAAACCCTAAACTCTAAATCCTAAACCCTAAAACCCGAGCCGCACCATCGCTTGTGTGTTCAGGCATTTCATCAATTTGACGAATCAAATGGACGACGTGAAATTGCCTTCCTCTAATTAAAAAAACTGGCGAATTTATATGCGAATATTGACTTGGAATAATATGCAATAAATAAAAATTACGGTGGGATTTGAGCACCCGCATGGAACGGGCAGTATGGACCGCGGATGAATGCCGCGCATAGAGTTTCCATGGGACTCTCTATCCCCGCCTCAAATATCATTGCTCTCGTGATTTACTCATCCTAGTTACCCACTTTTACAACCCCAATGGAACGTGGACCCAACATCCCATTGCTGCCCACCCGAAAAGCGAGTAACCAGTCAAAGGCCACTGTGTCAGTGCCCTTGTATTTTTGACTCCGTTGGTTCCACAAGTGTCAGACCACCACAAATTTATAAAAATTTCGCTATTTTAACCCAGTTGGCATTTTGGACGGAAGAGACGCGAAAGCAATAGAAGCCTCATCCTCCTCGGTCTCATCCACTCTCCGCTTCCAGTCTCGTCTCGATCGAAGTCTCTCTCCGTGATGCTAGCCAAAGCCAGCACGAAGGAAGCTGGAGGCGGAAGGGAGCCAGCTGCTGCCCTCTATTGCCCGGACCGGCCCTCATTGATGGCCGTAGACGGTAATGACCTGGCTTCGTCGGAGGACCTCGGGAAGAAGACCCGAAAGCCCTATACGATTACGAAGTCGAGGGAGAGTTGGACCGAGCAGGATCACGACAAGTTCCTTGAGGCCCTACAGCTGTGAGTTTTCCCTGCGTTCCGATTTTTGTATTGCAAGATTGGGTTTTGGCGCTAGCTTTATCAGATTTACTAGTTCTTAGTTATAGTATATGGTTTCTTCATGATGTTTGGATTTGAGTTTTCATTCGTTGTGGATAGTGCTTATTTTAGGCCGCGTATTTGTGTTCTGCAATGGCGATAACTTAATCTCCTGGTTACGCTTTCTTTCGATTGGCGTGGTGGATCTTGGGTCTTTGCTGTTGGCATTGCAGGATCTGCTGGCTGCAATTTACCATGCATAAACGTGCTCTCATCTTCTGTTTCTCATACTATGCCTAAATGGATCCTCATTTTTTTAAAAGTGAAATAAGCGCTATTGCTGATGCAGCGCAGCAGAGCGAATCCAAACAAACAGGATCCTTAATAGAGGAAAGTTTGCCAATTCTCACATAGAGAAAGGAAATTAAAAACTTTATTAACTTAAAACTTGAAAAATACATGAGATTCTAACTCCTTTTTATAGTTTGAGGACAATTTTTATTAAATTAAATTTTTGACTTGTCATTCTCCCTAACTAAAGAAAAATTCGACTTCGTCAAGTGATAGGATGAAAGCAAGTAGAAGCTTAGAAGAGAAGCTTCACCGTTCATTTTTAGTGATCCACGTGTCATCAATCTCTGAAAGTCCTTTCCAACGAATTAGATATCGATGGGTGCTTCCATTTGGAGAGATTACCGTTTGATGGTTTATAATACTCTCAATTTGATGAGAAGGTGATGTTATGGATGAGAGTGTCAGAATTGATGTGGTAGATTGACGACCTATAGACAAATTAACAAACAAAGAAGAATTTAACTTCTCAACCAAAGAGATTTTGACTCTGTTAGGTGGAAAGATGGAGCAGTTATGAAGTTGAGGTGTCTTTTTGGTTGAATGAGATGATGTTTTATTTCTTCAAACACTATATTTTTGATGTCGATGTATTTTCTTTTGTCAAGTGGGACGGTAGAATAGTTTTAAGCGAAGGTGTACTTTTAGTCGAATTTGGTTTATTTCTTTAATCATTGTTTGGTTGCCGGCAATATGATTTTGTGTTTGTATTATTCTTCTCCACTTAGGAGAACTCGACTCTTGGTGAGTTATTGGCTTATCCACTTGGATTGTCTTTGATAACTTGGTTTCATAGGATGAGAATGTTGTGTCACTGTATGAGTCAATACCATCGTTATGTGCTATGGAGTCAATTCAATGGAGAAAGGCTTGAATGTTCTCTGATGTGGTTGTAAGTTCTCAATATTGAAAATTGAATTAATGTTTAAATAAATAGGTAATAACAACAACAACTATTAAGCCTTATCCCACTAGGTGAGATTGACTATATGAATCCTTCCACACTATTGGGTTATAACCCCTATTATATCATCATCTATACTTAAATATATTTTATCTTGTTTTATTGTTGCTAGTCAAGTCTTTTTTGATCTTCCTCTTCCTCGTTTGATGTGTGTATTTATCATAGTTTTATATTGCATAACTGGAGTATTTATTGGTCGTCTAAGTACATATTTGTATCACTTTAAACGCATCTCTCGGAGTTTCCTTCAATAGATGCAACTTCGACTTTCTCTCTAATGCTCTCATTTCTTATTCTGTCCATTGTCGTGTGTCCATACATCCATTTTAACATCTTCATTTCTGCAACTCTCATCTTCTCCTCATGTGCTCAAGTCTAACATTCAACGCCATATAACATAACAGATCTAGCCGTCGTTTTGTATAACTTCCCTTTAAGTTTTATAAGTCTTTTACGATCACATAAAATACTCGATGCTCTCCTCCATTTTAACCATCCTGTTTGTATTCTATATAAGACATCTCTCTCAATCTCTCCATCATTTTATAAAAATGATCCTAAATACTTAAAGCTCTCAATTTCAGATAATTCATCATCTACTATCTTAACACTTGTCTCGTTATGTCTAATATTACTAAACTTAAATTTCATATATTTTGTCTTTACTCTACTAAACCTAAAACCTTTCACTTCTAGTATTTCTTGTCAAGATTCTAATTTAGCATATACTCTTTCACGTGTCTCATCTATTAAAATAATACCATATGGAAATAACATATACCATGGTACTGTGTCTTAAATGTGTCCATTGAGTTCATCCATGATTAGTATAAAGAGATTGAAGCTTAGAGCTCATCCTTGATGTAACTCTATTTTTATTGAAAATGCTTCAGTTAATCCGTCTAAAGTCTTCACTCTGTTCGTTACTTTCTTATACATATCATTAATCAATATATGTAATGTTAACACCTCTCTTTTCTAGAATTCTCCATATAATTTTTTTTGGAACTCCATCGTAAACTTTTTCTAAGTCAATGAATACCATGTGTAGATCTTGCTTTTGCCCCTATACTTTCCAATTAGTTGTCTGAGAAGATATATAACTTTTATTGTTGACATTTCAGGCATGAACTCAAATTGATTTTCGATAACTATGGTCTCCTTCTTTAATCTTTTTTTTATTATTCTTTTCCAAAGTTTTATGGTATGACTCATTAGTTTAATACCTTTATAGTTTACACAATTTTGTACGTCTCCCTTATTCTTATATAAAATAATTAGAGTACTTACTCTCCATTGATCGGATTTTTTTTTGTTTCAATATCATATTAAATAATTTTGTAAGTCATTCAATACCTTGTTTCCCTAGACACTTCTATACCTGTATCGGAATATCATCTAGTCTAATGTATTCCATTTAAAGTTTGTTCTACTTTTATAATTTGAATTCTATGATAAAAATTTAAATTTCTATACTTATTTAAGCTATTTAAATTACCTAAGTTGAATTGGTTACCTAAATCTTCATTAAAAAGTTGACGAAATACCTTTTCCACTGTTCTTTTATTTCTTCATTATTTACTAGTACGTTATTGTATTCATCTTTAATACATCTTATTTGGATAAGATCTTTTGTATTAACGATAAATGTATTAACACTAATTTTTCTCATAATTTGACAAGGACCAAAAGAGAGGTTATGAAGCTTTTTTGAAGAGTTTTTAAGGACATACTAAGAGAATGCAGATAAGCACATAGTCTCGTACATTATATTCCTTAAATATACAATGTGCATTAGTTTGAAATTTTTAAGCTTCATTACTCACTGTGATTTTTCTTCTGACATCAGCATGGATCTCTTTGATTTACTTAAAAAATTTTTTAGCTGACTCAGGAAGAGAAGTGGTAGGTAAGAGAATTAGGTCAATAGGTGGACAAGCTTTCGAACCATACGCGATCTTGAATGTACTATGATCGATAGATTGGTTTATTGAGTTATTGCGAGTGAAGTCAATAGGTGTTAAACTAAACAATTGAGAATTTGGGGTCAAATTCTTGTTGTGATTGGTCATATACATATGTGGGGGTCTATAAGCTAACTTTATCCAAGTTATGCTCTCAAGTTTCGGAGGATCCGATTTGATGTCACGGGTTTTTAATGATATCATTTTCTTTTTCTTTTCAAATGTGCATTGTGTAAGAACATGGTTGGGTTGTTTCAAGGGTTAGGTCATAGTGAGCAAGTTAGGTTTGGACTCTAGTTTGTTAGGTTTAGGTAGGTTAACTTCTTTGTTGTGTTCTTGTTTTAAGGCTAAGAATCTGTGTAGACATTTGAATGATATATGATCTTTATCATGACAATTAAAAAATTTAATATTAGGATTTTTAATTTTTCTAATGGCTTGCATATTTGTCTTTTTTCGCTTGATGACAGTTCCATAATGGGTCGGCCTAGGAGGCTTGTTAGTTTGTGATGATGTTCTATAAGTAGGATTGTTACTTGTTGAGGGGCCTAATGAATGCACATAAAGGGTTTTCATAAAGTATTCAATCTCTTCAACCTATTAATAAGCTTCTTCACTCGAGGTGGGGACAAATAGTTTTATTTGTTTTTGAATTTCAAATCTCAATCCATTAATGAAATAAATCAGAATTTGACTAGGTTCTAATTTGGAGTTACAATGCATTCATAAATTTTCAAATTTTCTTAGATATTCGTTTATACTCATGTTTGATTGTTCTAAATTATTCCACAAATTATATTGTTGTTTTCTAAAGTATGGTGGAATATATTTTTTATTTAGAATCCATTTTATCTTTACCCAATGTATGATTGATTCTTTCCCATTTGCTATGTATTCTTGAACACTTTGCAAGTATTTTTTTGCTAAACCTATGATTTTGAATCTTACAAATTGTACTTGTTCGATTTCGGTTATATTGTACCATTCAAAATAACTTTCAATTTTGTCAATTCAATTGAGAAATGCATTTGATTCTAATTGAATATCGAAGTTAAGGACATTTAATTTGACTTGATTGGTAGTATCTTTTTCTAACCTAATTTTCAAATTTAGATTTGGATCTATTCCTTGGTTAGGTTTATGGTTCCAATGTGGATGATAAATAGATAATGGTTGAATTATGCATGTGATTAAACCATTCTAGGTCTTCCACTCTAAATCGTTAGGTCTTAAGCTCGTCTTTCAAAAGTTCAAATCTAGTATCTACCTCTATGATAGTGGAGTTTTTCATCATGATGATGCGGAAGTTCAACAAGTAATGAGAATTATAAACTTAAGGTGCACAGTAATTTAAAAAAAATAGGTAGAAAATTCAATAAATGATGATGAAATAAATAGTAAATTTAATTAAAGAATAATGTCAGAAAAAGTAGATAATAATATAATGATAAAAGATGGGAAAATAATAAGAAAATTAGACAATACATATAAAGTAATTAACCTACTTAATTAAATAATAATAATTTTTAAAGAAGGAATGATACTATCAGATTAATGTGAGCCTTCTTGTTGCAAAATTTTGAAAGTTCACATACAAGCTTGATCTCCTTTGGTTGTGATCTCCTATATTGTAAGTGGTTGCCGTAAGCTAACAATGATGAAGGCAACATCAGAGATCGAAAGATAATAATCCAAGATGTTGATGAATTTGATGATGTGCAAAAATGATGAGAGAATATAGCTATATAGGTAGAACCAAAGAACGGGTGAAAATAGGGAATTATCAGTGGTGATGGTGGAATAAAACAATGAAAGTTGATGATGACAATAGATATGCAGACGAAGCGGTGGAAGAAATGATGTGCGATGACGATAAAAGAAGAAAGTCTCAATAAAAGTGGTGATGGAGAGGATAGAATATTGATTGATGATAAGGTTGTGATGGGCTGATTAGTAGTGAAACAAGGAATAAATGATTGTGCATAAAGGGAATAAGACGTGATGAATAATAACAGTAAATAAAAGTATGATAGCGATAGAAATGACGATGGTGGGGGAAAAGTAATGGTGAAAAGGGTGAAGATGGATGGAAAGATATTGAATACCGAATTAGGAATTCGACTCTGATACCATTTGATGCAGCACAATGGAGTGAATAAAAAATACAATCCTCAATAGAGGAATTTGCCAATTCTCACATAGAGAAAGGAAATTAGAAATTTTATTAACTCAAAATATGAAAAATATATGAGATCCTAACATCTTTTTATAGTTTGAGAATATGATTTATTCTTTATAAAATAACAAAAAATCTTAATTTTCTAATAAAAATCTAACAACCTTTTCTAAAAAAATTAAATAGTTTTTTCTAATTTTTTTAACTAATTATAAAAATTAATAATTTAGACAATTTTTAATAATTTAAATTCTTGATTGCGTTATTAGAAAAGAAAATCTCAAATAAAGTGGTGATGGAGAAGTTGAAATAACATTGTTTGATGATGAGATTGTGGTAGATGGATTAATAGAAAAAAAGGAACAACAATTGAGTTAAGAACGGAAATAAGCATGTTAAATAATCATAGTAATGAAAGTACGATGGACATGTGATGACGATAAAAAAAAAAGTATGACAGGGAAAAAAGAATAACAAAGAAGATGGATGGTATTTATTGAGTAACGAATTAGGAATTTTACTCCGATACCATTTGATGTACCACAACGGAGCGTACATGGATATGGTGCTCACCCAGAAGAAAGTTTACCAATTCTCATTCAGAGAAAAAGAAATTAGAAACACGCCAAACGTCCCCATTTACTATGTATTGATCTTGAACACTATGCAAGTATTTGTCTCTTTTCACTTGATGATAATTCCAAGATGGGTCAGGCTAGGAGACTTGTTAGATTGTGATGATGCTCTATAAGTAGGATTATTACTTATTGATGGGCCTAATGAATACATGTAAAGGGTTTTCATAAAGCATTCAATCTCTTTAGCCTTTTGATAAGCTTCTTCAATCGAGGTCGAGACAAATAATTTTACTTGTTTTTGAATTTCAGGTCTCAATTCATTAATAAAATAAATTAGAATTTGACTAAGGTCTAATTTGGAATTACAATTAATTCATAAACTTTCAAATTTGCTTAGATGTTCGTTTATACCCATGTTTGATTGTCCTATATTTTTCCACAAAATATATTGTTGATTTCTAAAATATGGTGGAATATATTTTCTATTTAGAATCCGTTTTATTTTTACTCAATGTGTGATCGATTCTTCCCCATATCCTGTATTTTTCACATTTTGAGTTAATAAAATTTTTAATTTCCTTTCTCTGGGTGAGAATTGACAAACTTTTCTTTGGTGAGGCTTGTATATTTTATTCGCTCCGCTGTGCTCCGTCAATTGCTCTTTTATAAGATGAGAAAAATAGATTTCTGTCATTTATTCATGCCCGTAGAAATTTCTACTTTCTGATTCTCAAAGAAAGCACGTGAGTTAGTCAGTAGATATAGTTCATTGGCATATAAATAATATTGCAATTGTCTTGTGTATGATTGATTTCTTGTCTTTTTTTCTGGTTGCAGTTTTGACCGAGATTGGAAAAAGATAGAAGCATTTGTGGGGTCAAAGACAGTTATCCAGGTAAACTCCTGAATCACCTCCGTACTTAGTATTATATACTCTATATTGTAGGATGTATACATTACAAGTTAGCATTAGATGCCTGTCTCTGTGAGCCTAAGTGCTTGGTAAAATGCATTTGTGTCATCTGGGGGTGGTTTGGTTGTGTTAGCTCTCATCTATATGGATCCAAATTTGTAGGTTGAAGAGTTTTCTTTTTTTTTGTTAAAAAAAAAAAATATAGGCTGATAGTGATTTAGGTAGAATTTCAGGTTTATGTTGCGCTGTACTACTGTTAATCCTGCTCAACTCATGGCATAAGTAGTGGAGAGCACCCATGCAATCCTTCAGGAGGCTTTTGATTCTTTCAGCTGAAATGCAGAGTGATTTAATTATATTTATATTTTCTTGTCAATCAAATTATGTCTATATCATAGTTTGGTAGTATAGTTGTTTTCAATGTTCATCTATTTTGAAATTTTTTCTGGCTAATTACATAATTTCTTTCTTATTGAAATGGGAATTGGTTGTATGATTGTGCTTTTTTTAACGAGTTTGACTTTAGGCCTGATTTTAGATGCTAATTTCTCTAGACAAAGACCTGGATCTCTTACTTGAATAATCTGTTTTTTGGATAGAGTGAAGTCACAATATGCTTTATTTACCACATGTAATGGTTAATTTGTAAGTTTATGCAATTTGGAAATGATTTGCATCAGACACATGAATGAATCATTAACTTGGAATTATATTCCATCGCATTTCATCTGTATTTTATTTTATATGTTCTCACAACTATCATGTTGATATAGCATTCAGATACCATTAGTTACCTGGTGTGTTTGCTGATTGACGTTCACATATTAAATTTTATATTTATAGATAAGGAGCCATGCACAAAAATACTTTCTGAAAGTTCAGAAGAATGGTACAAATGAGCATGTGCCACCACCTCGACCTAAGAGAAAGGCGGTTCATCCATATCCTCAGAAAGCTGCTAAAAATGGTTTGCACGATTCATAGTAGTTGTTGATTTTTTTCAATTGTAAGATGCAGCTAAGAAATTTTTTCCTTTGGATCCAAAGTAGTTTCTCAGATACCTGAACCCAAAACTGTATTCCATGCATCCTGTCCACTTGATCCAGGCGATTCTTCTATGAGAGAAAGTACATCCATGCCTAGGAACCACACTACCATGGCAGTTTCTTCTCTAATTCAAAGATCAGTGCAGCCTGTCAGTACCTGCCATCTTAAGAAAGGTCTGCTGTTTTGATTTCAGCTGTCTTGTGATCTTTTCAATTTGTCTTCTGATTGCTCAGTTGAATTTGCAGATGGTGTAGTAAATGCAGGAGTTTTGACGGCAAACAATTCCAGTTCTACTAGCACTGAGAGCCCTGGTACATGGTCTGCTTGTGATGCAATTGATCAGGAAAATTTGGTCACATCTCTTCCCAGTGAGTACTCTCCTCCACCTATATAACATTCTAGTCACCTGTCCAAATTAAGAACCTAATTTCGTCATCAACCACACTATTTTCAGCTTGTCTGCACTCCTTTAAATTTGTGGCCATTTGGAATAATATTTCTTCTAATTTATGACAGTTTATGCTAATTCGTATATTTATAATTATTCATGCTAACTTCAGTTAGCTGTTGGGTTTTGTATTTTCTGCTTTGGCACAACTTTTTTAAACTGCTGTTTGTACTTTTCGTATTGCTTTATTTTCCTTCTTCTCTTCCTCACTTTCTTACCTTTGTATATATATTTTTATTTTGGTAAGTCATGCCAGACTTCGCCCAGGTGTATGGCTTTGTTGGCAGTCTGTTTGATCCTAGCACAAGTGGACATTTGCAAAAGTTGAAAGCGATGGATCCAATTGATGTTGAAACTGTAAGTTTCTTGCAGCAGCAATTTTCTTAAAGTTCTTGAACATCCAAATAAATTTTTTACAAAGTAGTCATGTGTGTGGTCCAGGACTCCATATAAGTGATGTGTGACTGGTTTAGGTAGGATGTTTTGATAATTTTTCTTCAGTTTTTTTTTTTTTTGGGAAGAACTTGTTTTGTGATTTCTAGTCACTGTGGTCACTTTCTGTGATTTGATCGTTCTTATGTCTTTGTAGGTGCGCACACAATAAGAGTAGTTCTTGTTGTTGAATTGTTTCCCTTATAGATATACCATTATTCTGCTATTGAGAACTTGACTTACATTTGTGGTGTTGTGCATTTGAGCTGATTCTTTTGTGATCCATGTTTTAGCAAGTAATGAAAGTAGGATGTTTAATCCCTACCATAAGTATGATAATGTGGTGGCTATCTTGTTCTTAAAAATGAATTACTGATGCGTTCTAAATTGATAAATAATTGCTGAAGTAGACACTTGAGCAACTTGACTTAAGAAAAATCTAATTTAGATGAAGAAAATGAAACTAAACTGTTGCATTAATTTAGACAATTTCAAAGAAAACATTTCATAGGTTCCTTTATTTGATGGCTTAGATGGTAATGACAGTATGGCACCATTGCTAGAATGTATATGGCATAGAAGTACTTTGTTGGCCATCTTAAAGAAACTTGCTTTAATAATGTGCTTTGATATTTCATAATTTATCTGAAAGGCAATGATGTCCCATTTTGTAATAAGTTATATTATATTATGTACATGTCAAGATGCCATGTCTTGGTTACCAGAGAATTATTTTTAAGGGTAGCAAGAAAATAACCAACATATATTAGCCTCCTCGACATTATCAAGTTGTGTTAGTCCAAAGTATTTGGATTGAATGTGATGCAAAACTTAACACAATATTCAAGTCAATTAAATATTTTTAATTATCTTAATCAAGATCCATGCTTACAAGGTTAGTTACTTTGATTCTGGTTGACCTTAATGCAACCCTGGACCTTTTTTGTTCTAGCTTGGAGTCAACATGCATGAATTTTGATTTATATAAGCAATATGCAAAGGAAAAAAAAAACATGAAATTTAAATAACACTCATCCAATATGTTAGATGACATCAATTTGGAAAGAGTGATTATGAAAGAAAGGAAATACTGGTCTAAAAAATTCAATTATTGAGGAGCCAAAATATCACACCTTTGCATCGCATGAAATTTTAGTCAAATTTGATACCTGTTTACATACAATGCTCCTTGATGTTTTACATGGATTAGGTGTCTGCCAAATCAATCATTTAGAAATTCATTCTGGTATTTTATGTTTCTACCAAATGGGAGTATTAACTCCCTATGGAGTATTATGCATGTAATGAATATTTTGAAAACTTCTGTTGATATTTTGTTAAGAGTTAATACATTTTTGCTGTGTCGATTATATTAGTAGTAGTACCATATAGGGATAAATTGTCCTCAAATCTAGGAATACTTCAGCAACTACTAATATTGCAGTATATCTATTCTTTTTAGCACTTCCATGGATCCATCAAGTCTGAAATGTAATATTTATTATGACAGCTTGTTACATGGAACACAAAATTAGCCCTCCTAAGTGGTTCAGTAAGATATTAATAGACTATTCTATGCTGAACTTCTTGGACATGCATTTAGATGAAATGATAGATAACCTCAATGTGCTTCATATGCTCCTGAAGTACTACATTGCATGCAATATAAATGATATTTTTATTGTAACAATGCATATCGATGACTGGTGAATGCTTTACGCTCAACCATATTCTTAATAGTTCTTTTTAATGACTTGGGCTGCAAATGAACCGAACATTCGTGAAGAAACTTGGTGTTCCGTTCAATAAAGCTCATTTATATTTGTTCAATGGTAAAAAAATATTTGAAATAAATTAGCTTAACATTAGTGAGCTTGGTCTGTTATACTTCATGAACAAAGTTGATGAACAATTTATGAATAAACTTATTTATTAACTTGTGTATAATTTAATTATAAATTAAATTCTTAATTTTTAATTCAGATATATTAAAAGGATAATAATTTATACAATTTTATAATTTTAAATTATAATATGCTAAAAATAAGGAAATAATATAAATGTTCATGAATTAAATAAGCGTTAAATTATAAACAATACCACAGTTAAGCTTGATAAAAAGCTCAAGCTCCATAAAAAATAAACAAGCTAGAACACAAATGGAATTTTCCACGCATCTTCGATCATGTGAACAATCTTTATCACAATTTTTAGGCATAGTTTATAACTTAAATAATCGAGCATCTACTGCTTTCTTCCAATCAAAACTTCTTCTTCTTCTTCTTTTTTTTTTTTTTTTTTTTTGTGTGTGTGTAAAAGATCAATGACATATTTCCTTCGTTACAAAGATATACCTTTAGAACTATAAGAAACTTTCATTCAAGGAAATAACAGGACTTCTCAAATTTTCAATAGCAAACTTAGTTTCTTCTAGATACTCTCAACTTATATTTTATAACTTAGGCATATATGTCTGTTAAAGGAATCTTGTCAATATGAACTGTCAACATTACTATTTTGGTAGCATTATGTTGTAGATGACATATGAAAATTTTGTCTGAGATGATAATTACTTTTTTTGTGTTTGCATATTTTAGTTTCCCTCTTGAGCAATGCTTCTATTAATTTTTATCTCGTAAGCCTCTTCAAAATAATTGCCATCTAGAAATTCATTTTTGAGGTTCAATTGAAATATTTGTCAATTTGGATTAATAACCAAGGCAAAATAATATATGTGAAAATAGGTTGAGCATCTTGACAGATTGTTTCATTAATTTGCACTATCAGTTTAAATATATGTTTTAGCAAGATATAATCTTTGTATAACTATTTTTTTTTACATGATACTTAAATTTAAACACATATTGGGAATAGGTTTAACTTTTGCTGAAGAAACAAAAGCTAACGGTTCCTGTCACTAATGTCAGGTACTAATACTGATGAGGAACTTGGCTTTCAATTTGGCTTGTCCAGAGTTTGAGGATCATGTAAGTATGCTAATCTTGTAAATATTAATTTTGTTCCCATATTAACCTGTTTGTCTTTTTAGCTGGATTTTCTTATGATTTATTTGAGTTTGTTATTTGGGTTGTTTATATCCTCAAGGGTATCTCAATCATTTTGTGTAGGAATGTGTGATAACATAAATTTTGTTACTAATATGGGAAATTTTTTAGGTCATCATCCCTAAGGCAATCCTCTCTCTGTATCTATCTATCTATCTTATATATATAGTATCTTATTTTGCATTTATCTTCTTAAGTTTGGAAATTACTGGTAAACTGTAATCTATTTACCATCTGACACTCAATCCTTCCTCTTAAACTAATTCACATTTAGTATAAATTTCACTTTTGTCATGAATGAATTCAAGCCAATTCACAGTGTAAGTTGCACTTTTGTCATAAATGAACTCACTTCTGGACCTCTCAAAAACTTATTTACCAATTTTCTAATTAGGTATTGAAACTGCCAAAAGAATGATTATTACCTTGGACTCCACCTTCTCGACAATTAACATCTCTATTTTTTCCTTTTGTAAGATACAGAACTAAAAACAATGTGCATAGTACCTAGATTTAGACACATGTGGCTCATGGACTCTGTAGATGGATTACCAAGCTCAATCATCTTGTTGTGGAAAAGAATTCCATAGGATACCTTTCCCCTTTCTTCTTGTATGATTCACCGAGCAATATTACAAATAGATCCTGGGGAGAATATCTACATATTCATCCCTCTATTATCTCCATTTCTAACACTATTTGAGTTGAGTCAGATATATCATGGAAAACCAACTTATTACAGATCTACATGATCCCAGGACCACTCGAAGCTTTGGTGAGCAAGTCTGCCCTATGCCATTCACTTTGTTGGTCCTCAAGTCTTGAATGGAAATAAAGATAGCATTAAATGCGCCAGAATAAATTTCAGGATTTTAATTTACTTATTGACAATAAGGTCAATGGAAATTCAGGAATATGAAAGACTGACAGCAGATGCAAAGAGGATGAAAGAGAAACACTTTCAATGTTCCAATGCCTTTAATTGATTAAGACCCATCATCTTTTTGCTTCATTAATAGGATTAGCTGGTGGTGTGATCATAGAGAAAGATGATATGTCACCAGAAATCCATTGAGAGGCTTCGAGGCTAAAATCCATAAAGAAGATCTAATTGTGTGCAGAAAGTAGTAGCCATTTCTCTATGAACCAATGAGGTAATCCATTGGGATAAAACGTTGATAACTCAACTTTTAAATGCTACGACAATAGTGCAACTAGACAGTGATGTTTCAGTGGAGGTCCAATCCAATATTTTATTAATGGGTTGACTGAATTAGGACACCACTGAGGAGTCCTTAGAAGGAAGGGAAGCTTCAGCTTAGTAGCATTTTTCTTCTGTTAGGTTCTCCAAGCATAGCAATGGCGAAGAGACTGTTTCTCAAGGAGGAAATTTATAAGGGTTCAGTAATGGCCTCATCGAGGAAGAGGCTGGTGAGTTTAAACACTTGGCTGACAGAGAGTTGACCCAGTGCTAGTTCATTTGCTTGGGTAACTTTTTCAACAGGATCAGATGAAACTAAAATCCACCTCTATGAAACCTAATGAGAAAGCACAGGGTGAGAAAGTTGCCCAGGCTATGAAGTCAGTATCAACCCTGAAGAAGACCAAGAAGATGAGCGCCTTTGGACTTCTCATCAACTAACATAAGGGGGTGGATGCTTGTGTTGAGAGGCAGTTGGGTCACTCATGCAGGGTTGCTTGGCCAGAGAGGCAGTGGTGAGGATGCTTGCATGGGGAATACTCATCATGGATGCTCCAAAAAAAAATATGCCTTAGTGACAGAGGCAATGGATCCTGATGCAGTTGCCAAAGTGTTCATTGAACATTGCTACTAAAGGTTCAACAACTTCCAATGGGCACTTAATGGGCTTTACTAGGATGACACTTGTGGTTGGCGCTTTTGGACGACTCTTGTGGATGTCATCCTGACTGAGAGATGACTCTAAGCAATGATGAGAGAGAAGATATAGATCTGAGATGTACATGTGTCCTTTACAGTATTTGCATCTTGATAGTGAGTTGTAGTGATTCTTAAGCTTTAAACTTGGACTCTTGGTATAGAAGTTGATGTGCCTTTCCATATTAACAACCACCATATACAGTATCTCTAGGCACTTCCAACTTGAGAAGACCTTTCACCAAAGACTGATTCATCAATCACTTCTGATATTGTGCTTGGAATCTTCAAAACCTGATTATTACTTGTTTGAAACTATCTGATTTTACTGTTTCTAGGTTTGTGGGACTTGGAATCTAATGGTTGGCTGGTTTTTGCTAATTATTGATTTGGATGTGTTTGCATTTCTCTTCTGAATTAGGATGTACCACTGCACTCTCGACCAAATCTTGTTCAACATCTGTGAAGCATGTGAATTGCATGCGATTAAAAGATATGATGGTAATGATCACATCGATGATCAGTAAAATTGACCCTCAACATTTGTTGTTCTATTCCAGATAAATGGTACAATATTTGACTTTCAAAACCGAAAGATAGCTGAGAGTTTAGTGGCAGTCAGTTCATATAGCCATTTTATAGTTAGCTAAACTTTGGCAGAATTGCCTGTGTGGCAATAATAATGAACGATTGACTTGATGTTTGTGCAATTGCATTTCCTTAGGAACTACAACATTATCTGACACTGGTATGTTCATAGTTGAAGGTGATCTCGTATGGCTCACAAAATATTAGCTCAATCAAAAATAGTGGTCGTTGTCATCCAATTATTTGAACGTCTAAAGAACAGTAGTGAATTTTGCATGCTTACAAATTATTTGCTAGATAGTTAAGAGCACACATCAATTGCTATTTTGAAATTACTGTGCCTAAATTTATCTTGTTAAGGTCGCATGTTTTGAGATTTTTATGCTTGTTACTAACTTGTAGACACGAACTTTTTTAAAATAACCTCATGCAGAGAAGGTTACTTTCAACTTATGACAGTGATATGGAAGAAGCTAAAGCACATAAAATCGGCAACTTGTTTCAACCAAGAGATGCTGCAATTGCCCCTCTTTTGTGAGTTGATCCTCTTGCCATACTCTATCAGTTCATCCTAATACTGTTAAATTGGCACGCTAACGCGAGCATTTTGTTATCTAGGGTTCAAGGAGAATGACTACAAGAATAGTCTAACAGCTGATGGTGCATGCGTTTCACTGTGGACCATGAAGCTTTTGCTTAGCATCGCACATTTGCTTAGTTGTATTCGGGGAGAATACTGAGAACTCAGGCATGTTGTATCTCTAAGTAATAAAGATGGTATATTTGTACAGCAGAGTGTCCATGTGAGTGGGTTTTGATTGTATATCGTAGTTTAGAGCGTCTACACTGGGTTGTGAAAAGCTTCCATTTCTTGAGTTTACAACGTCATCTTGCGTACCTGCTGTGTTCGGTTTGCCTATGCCTACAATTTTCTTCTTTTGTGCTTCGTTAACTTGGTATGTTTTTCTACCAAGTTATTGCTTGTTTTGTGATCGCAGAAGAATGCACGGGAGAGTATGTGCTATATGCAGTCCGTTTATTGTATTGTCTTAAATGGATCATTAAATAACTCGTATCCAAGGTTGTCTCTGGAGCTACGGTAGTAGCAGAGTATCTATGTAATTTTTTAGATATCTTTAGTTCGATTTTTAATTGCAGTGTATTTGTAAATTTTTTAATTAAAGTGGAATAATAATTGTTAGAATGTTGAATTGTATGACCCACGGAGCTCGATCTGATATGATAGTTGAGTGGTATCTCTTCTGAATTGGCAATTGCAAATAATAAAGGTGGCAGCTGCGACTTTTCATTTGTGCGATTATGACAATTTAATTAAAGGAAGTTGACAAATGAAATGGATATGTCTAGATAAGGGGTGCACTGATTGAAATGGAGGTATCCAAATAAGAGGCGCAACGGATGCTTCGTTTGTTCTTAGATTTATATGAATATATAGTACTTGAAAGAATAGAGGTATTTTTTTTTCACTTCAATTGTAATTTTGTGTTGGATATTATATCTTTTTTGGAGAAAATACAAGGAAAAGTTCGAAAACAATTCAGACTTGTCTGTTGAGTCGATCACTTTTGAAATATCCTCAATCAAGATGAACTTCTTCAAAGCAAGACCATTGAGTTCCTGACAAGTGAAGTCAGGACGAATCGAGTTAGAATTCTCCTTGTTGCAAGCCACCGAGTCGAGAGGTTGTTGTAGAGATGTTGTCGAGCCGAGTTGAGCGTCGAGTCGAGAGGCTTCGACGAACAAAGAATGGTTCGGGCTGAGTCGCTGAGTTGAGCATCGAGTCGAGAGGCTTCAACGAACAAAGAATGACTCGGGCCGAGTCGACGAGTTGAGCGCCGAGTCGAGCGGAAGACTTCAACCGTCGAGTTGCTGATCTGGGAGACAGAAGCAGTGAACACCAAGTGAAAAAACTGTCGAGGCTTGTGTTTACATAGTTTTCTTAAAACATATTCGTCCTCCTCCGATAGGGTGCTTGTGAAGTTTAGCAGGACGTTTATTTCTCAAGATACAACGGCAAAACTGCAAACTCAAACAAGCACAAGTAATTCGCAACGAACTGAACATACACCTGAACGCTATCACTGTGGGGTTGGAAACAAAGAGCAATCGTTGTATCTCGAGTTTGCAATCCTATCTCCTTTTACAGAGGATACCTATTAATGGTGGAATCGAAAGGTTAATCATAATATCGCCTTGATTCGTTAAACTTATGTGAATCGAAAGGTCAGCTATAATGTTGTTTCGATTCAACTGATCTACCATTAATTTATTAATTTTTGACCATTTATGTCAGAGTTTCAATTCAAACTTTTCTCGGTTTGACGCAAAAGATAACGGAATGTCTTTCCCATCTTTCCTTTTTACCAGTCAACAAATTTGGAATGATGATAGAACATCTTCTCCATCATTCTTTCACATTTTCATCATTTCCATTCAAATTCTAACAATTTGCAAGTTTGTTTATGTATTATTTATTTATTTTTTCTTTGAAGTTTGATTTGAACATCGAAGGGACTTCGCTTAGGATCATCCTTAGGGTGTGTTTGGTTGAGGGTTTTTATTGATAACCTTATTATGTTATTAATAAAAATCTTGTTTGGTTTAGGTTATGAATAATTATCTTGTAATTGTTCATTACCTGGTTATGAATAAAAACCTTTTGAGGGGGAATCGGAAAACCTTGGAGAACCAAGATTTTTATTGATTTCCGGAGTCAAGGAATTTTATTTCCAATATTACCCCTAGCAATATATTAAATGTCAATTTGTTAAAACTCAATCGCCGTGCCGCCGTGCCCGCCGCCCATCGCTTCATTCGCCGCTTATCGTCGCCTGCCTTCACGCCCTCGCTTATCGCTTCGCGCCCGCCATCGCCGCTTGTATCACGCCGCCGCCGTCGCCTTGCCGCCACCGCTTCGCCGGGCCATCGCTCGCGGCCGCTATTGGTTGTCATGCCGGCGACGGGCTACGCTATTGCGTCATTAATATTTCCGTCGTCGTCGTCGAATTGATTGAGCAAAAGAGAAAAGATAATTTAGTAAAATGTTAAATTAAGTTATATATTAAAATTTCCAACCAAATAAGATTTTTATCAAAGATTATACTTTATTCCAAGATTATGTTTTATTTCTTGATAATCACGTAACCAAGATTATGTATAATTACTTGAACCAATCGCACCTTACAGTCTCTCCTTACTCTTTTCTTATCCACAAAAATTAGAGGACTCATATCATCCAAAGGCGAGAGGAGGTAATCATGAGGTATGTCCTCGACACGGCTGAAGCGGTGGAGGTCATCCGAGCCTGAGGATTTTAGACCCTCTCCGGAATCGACCCCACTCCGTATCCAAAACAACCATACTACTTTACCACTGCGCCATCCCCGTGGAGACTAGAGGACTCATATCATCGTAGATTGCTTTGGGAGAAGTAAATCCTCTTTCGTACAATAGTCAGATCGTCAACTCACATCATTACCGATTCGATAACAACTCTTTCGTCAATCCGATAACGAGAAACGACTCGACAAGTAAAACCAATCGCCAGAGAAGTCGAACTCAGTATGTCTCTTCATCGATCCTTCTGATCGAAGCTCAATTAGAACTCCAAAGAATCCAATCCAGACTCGGATCAATTCCTTTAAAACAGATTATTCTATTTTAATCCTTATAATTTCAATTCTTAGCCTCTACTAATACTTTTTCATTCTTTTAACATCAAACACATCCTTTAAGGGTGTTTGCCAGCAGTAATTGAGATAAGACCGTCCATTGTTGCCCCGTGCCCTATAACTAATTAAGATAAAACTCGTTCGAAGTCCTCCACACATATATTCACATAAGACCTAATGAAAGAAGCTTTCTTCTTCGAGACGTGTCAAGGCCTATTCTTATTTCTCTTCCATCTCATTAAACACGGGACTTTGCATTATTCATTCGCTATCCTGGAGAATTATCATGAAGCATACCGGCAAAATTAAGATGCTAGTTCAGTAGAAACATAATATAATATAATTAATAAAATAATAAAAAAATTACTATACAAATTTAAATAAATTAAAATTAAATTTTTTTTTTAGGACAGTTGTCTGGTGAGCTCACTTTAGCTTCGTCCCTATTTACAACTCACCTTGACATCTGCATGCATGATCAAAGCAAAATTTTATCATGAACCAAGCTAGCAAAAGTACGTATCATGCAACGATCAAAACGAATAGGCATCCCGTAAAAAAATACAATTTAATCCTCTGCTGTGACATTATTCGACAACAAATTTAAAAAAAAAATTATTTGGACAATTTTGAAGCTAAGGATTTTGTTCGATAGACGGTGTACGATTTTAGTATTGACGAGCTTTTTTAACTATTTGCAGAATTTTCTAATTTATCTTTGCTCTTTTTACGATGAAGGAGACTATTTAGAATCCGATCTTATTCAGTTGCTATTGATGAGGTTTTTCGAAAATCGGTGGGATATGATTATTCATTTTTAAAGATTAATCGGATCAAAAATTCAGAAAAAAAAAAAAAACTGCGTATCATGTTTTTGCCGTGCAAGGAGGGCTTTCGCTCGATTAGCACGCGAAGCTCACTCTCTTCCAACAGCGACAGCCACTTAATGGATGCGTGGCTCCGAGCAGCAGCAAGCTAGCACCTTGATATATATATATATATATATATATATATATATATATATATATATTATACAGAATTAATTAAGCGCAAATTAACGAGGGCGACGACATGCATGAGATTATGTTGGAGGTGCGGAAGCATATTTTAATATATTTGGCCTGCATGTTCCCGTCAAACCCACTGATCTAGCTAACTGATTAATTTCATCATCATATATTCTCCTTGACTAATTAATTAATTAAGCATGCGACTCAGGCGTCCAATTCATTTTAATTTTCTGCTTGCAACTGCAAATCGCAATATAATATATATAATCAGCTTAATACAATTAATTAAGGGACCGCCTGCAGCCATGAGATGGCATGCATGCATGCAGTGCTGGCAGCGATCGAATTTAAGAGCCTCTCCCTGCAGTCCGCGGCTGCGCTCGCTCGCTCGCTCACCTTCCAACTACTCGACACAAATTGCCACTCCACGTTTGACGTTTCCTATCACACTTGTCTGCTTCCTCCATGCTCCGACACCATTTTGATTCGAGGGTTTTCGCATGTTGCGGATCCATCTATATAATTTGCATGCGATCGGTGGAGCAGCTGCTGCTGCCGCCTGCCGCCTGCCACAGCTTTAATGGGCGGCCCTGGTGAAATCTAAATGGGCGCCCCCCCCGTACGTGGTTGGGGCCGCGCCGGAGACGTCACGCCATGTGAATTCCTGGAATCTCGACGCTCTACATCCAGCTAAAGATCCAGGGGACTGGATCGTTCCTGCGAGTAGCTAGCAGAGGCATGGTTATGGAGTTTTTGTTGGAGAAATAATAACGCTCTCTTGCTTCATCATGTGCTAGCTAGAAACCTAGAACATCTTCGAGATTGAAGGCCGAGATGGGAAAATAACTCATCTTTCATTATTATCATTGAAATGCCTGCGATAATTAGTGTCTATGTATGCAAATCTAACTTGTTAATTAAGATATTGCATTTCAGCAGGGAAAACATAAATAAAGGTTTGATGAATTTTGCTAGGGAATAGGCATCGAAGGACAATCTGGTGTGCAGGTACAGAATCTCATCACTTTAAAAAGAGAGAGAGAGAGAGAGGAAAGCAACAGAAAGAAAACTATATACTAGGACACCTTGAATAGTCCTTGCCTTGTAATTATCACGCATAACATTGATTCTGCATTTATTTAACAATAAATAGGAAAGTAATGAAAGAAAAGTGAGATATTATTACAAGATTCAACTGAAATTGATAAAAATATTAATAAAAAAATGTCATAGAAATAAGAGACTAAGAGAAGAAGAGTGACGAGATTGTTAAATAAAAAGGTTACATTAACAAGAGGGGCCAAGAGTTTTTACGATTGATGATTCTATTTTTTTTCTCCAGCTTACTAGTAAGATAAAATTCTACCACGATGGATTTTAAATAGTAAGACAAGATCTTTATTTCTACTGTCAGATTTTCTCTAGCATACTAATTAATGAGATGTCTTAAAGAGGATCATTAAACTACTAATTAAATTGATTTAAGTTGTTATTATTAACTAAAGTTTTTAGAAGGGACTAAATTAAAGAATCGATTTGAGAAACATATCATTGGGCACTTGTATGTAGTTATATTGGGACTTTTGTCCACATAATTAGTGAAGTTTTATTTGAAATTTCATATGCCAAAAATTTGCCTTTGGTTGAGTATTTTGAGCTCAAGTTCTTTGAGTTGAAGCTTTAGTTTGATAAGTTAATGGGTCAGTTTTTTCATCTAACTCTATTGATAATAGAATGGATCTAATCCAAGTCATAGAAAGGTTAAACAGTTTTTTTTTAATCTGTTGTTTATTGTTGAAGGTCAAAACCAAATTGAAATGCTTAAATTTGAAAAAAAATCAAATTCAGAACTAACTAAAACTGTTTTGATTGGGTTCAGTTCGAAACTACAAATTAAGATAAATATATGTTAGCCAAAATTTTTTAAAATAGTTCTTAAATGATAATCCTATTGGTATGATATATTAATTTAAGGTTTATGTTAATTAAGTACATAATAAGTATAATAAAAAATATAATAATTTATCTATATATAAGACTTATAATAACTTTAGTTAATAACTCATTTTGTTATTTTTTTATCACTTTGTAAAAATTCAAACCAAAAACCAATCTAATATGCAAACCAAAAACTAATTGGAGAAGTCGATAAACTGAATTTTTCAGTTTGAATTGGTTTGCTTTAATAGTTTCAAATCGTAGATGCGCACCACTAATACATAGGTATTCAAAGGAGTTTCCTATACAATGTCGTTGTAGCCACCATTAATTATGCTTTAGATCGATGTCACTAAATAGGGATTGTTTTGGACTATGAGTTGGTCTTTGGATCTCGGTGAGCATGTCAAACCTTAAATGTTAAAGATTGTGACTAGTCATAGCATTTTGAGTCAGTAATTGCTAGCTAATAGCTAATAGTGAAACTTTATAAGATAATAGTGAGTTTTGAGTTATAGCTAATAGTGAAACTTTATAAGCTTAGATGAGGGAGTGCCTATGACATAGGCATAGCATTTTGAGTCTGTAATTGCACTCGACACGTGGTAATAATTTAGAAGCAAAGCGTAGGGTCTATCTATTAGATGTGTACGTAGTTCAAGATTTAACTTAGTGGGACCATAATTATCTACGTAACATAATGAGAGCTATAAGTGACACTAGGGCACATGGCTAAGACATTAAGTTGTGGTTCCTACTTCCTAGTAGTCTTAAATGAATTAATGTGATTAGCCTATGGATATATGTGACTTACCCTTATATGAATTATGCACTCTACTACTCTCTAATGAATTAATTAACTTTGTTCATTTTGTGGAATTAATTAACTTCGTTCTTAGTATAAAACAATTATGGAATGAGTGGGACAACTTTAAAAGCTAAAGTATAAGATGCCAATCAAAATTATTGGCAATACCTTGATGTTGTTGTAATATTTACATGTTAGAGTCGGATGGGTGAGATTAGGAGAAGTTCCACGTTTTAAAGTCATATTCTACCGTGTGACAAAATTATGAGGTCGATAGTATAAGATGCCAATCAAATCAATCAATATCTGGATATTCTTGACTAGTGACATGGTATGTTAAGGGACAAGTAAATTTTAGAAGACAATAAAAGTGTGTACTCTATGTTAGGAGCGTAACATGCATAGACATTGTGTCCATTAACCACCTAATTCAAAACTCATTAAATTTTAGAAAGTACAACTAGAAGTTGTAAGTTGTGTGGTTCTTCCATTTGTAAGGTAAATTGTCTGTCTATGTTGCCAAACCAACCATAGGTTTTGTTGGAAAATGTGAATGGAAAGGTGATAGAAGGATGAAGAAGGTTTCATTGTGTATGAGATATTAGTCTCACATTGGAAGTTTCAAGGCATCATGGTTGATTTATATTGTTTCACAAGTATTTATATTGTGAACAAATGCATGGGGAGAGACTCTCTCTCATGTGCGCGCTCGCAGGAGGGTGCAAATTTAGGGCCCAGAATTGCACCAAATCTAGGTGACTTGTGTATGAGCGTGATCGTCGAATGTCGTACCGATAAGGTGAAACCGCTGGCGGTGTCTTAATCGCCGAAGTGGCTAACGTTTCACGATGGTGAATAAAAGCAGAAACGGAAGGAGATGAACGTGGAGGAACTCATTATTTGTCTTCGAATAGAGGAAGACAACAAGAGTTCAGAGAGGAAAATATTCTCTCAGGTTATTGTAAAAGTCAAAGTGGCCGAGCACGATCAAAGCTCGAAAAGGAAGAATTCCAAATCTTCCAAGATGGGACCCAGAGGAGACATCAATAAGAAGAAATTCTCTGGGAAGTGCTTCAATTGTGACCGAATTAATCACAAATCTTCAAAGTGCAAAAAACCAACCTGAATGAGGGCCCAGAGGTGGATGACCTCTATGTTGTCATTTTCGAGTTGAACCTAATATGTTCAAACCCTTGACAATAGTGGTTGGATATTAGTGCCACTAGACATGTGTGCTGCAACAACGAGCTGTTCCATAACTTCGAAGAAATTAAAGGAGAGAAGTTGTACATGGGAAACTCAACAACCTTGAACCTCATGGGCAAAGGAAAAGTGGTGCTAAAGATTGTTGGGTTTTTCCGAGCCGCAAAAACCGCTTTTTGCGTTGCGGAAACCTCGGAAGTCCGGCCACGGATCCGTGCGAAGGTATAAAAATAAAACTACATGTATGTGTTATGAAAAACCTAGATCTACCATATATCTAAATGGTGAGAGCATTACCCTCGTAGTGGCGCCCTTCGCTTATTCCGCTCGTCCAAAAGCTTCGCCGGAACTCAAGAGTGTCAAGTGAACACTCCTCTATTGGTATCCACATGGACAAATGGTGGAGAAAAGACAATCTTAAGTGTGCTAGCACCCTTGATGTCCACGACAAGAAGAGGATTGGGAGAGCAAGCTTGAGAGGAAGATGATCCAAGGAAGAAGAAGATGAAGTTACCACCAAATGAATTCCCATCAAATGGAGAAGTGGTCGACCACTTAACTCTTGGGGGGTTACATGCATGCATGTAACTCCAAGAGCCAATGACTCTTGGTCTCCCTCATGAGGTGGCACCACATGATAAGTCCATGATGATGTGGAACACCATCATTGGCCGACCCCCATGCCATGTCACCATGACATGACAATTGGTCAAGTCAAAATTGACCATTCATCTTCCCTCTCAAGTCAAGTCAAACTTGACCTCTTATCTCCCATGGTTGATCAAATCTAACCACTTGATTCAAGTCAATTTGATTTAATGAATCTCTATTCATTAATTTAAATTGACTCAATGAATCAAATCTAAATTAGACTCATTCAACACTTGAATCAAATTGAGTCTAACTCAATTAGTCTAACTTGGATTACTCTTAATCCAATTTAGTTCATTCCATGAACCTAATCCTCATGATTCATCATATGAACCTAATCTCCATCTAATTTCCCTTTGTGTGTGACCCTATAGGTTCTTGCAACGTTGGCAATGCTCCTAAACCGATTTAGGAACATAAGCAATGAGCGGTATCTAGCAACACATCATTGCTATCCAAGTTACAAGAATGTTGAGATCCAACATCACCTTTGTGACTACTAATTGTGACTCTCACAATATGTGACAATGTCCCTCTATCCTTGACATCTAGATTGACCAATCGAGGCATAGACCGTGTCATCCTCAATACAATCTATATCTTGAACTCCAAGTAGACTCACTCTAATCAAATGAGCTCAATATCTTATATTGACTCATTTGGGCATGGTCATGCACTTCGTGGTCTCACTCTATCAAGAATAACGATGTCACTCCCATAATATAAGAGGGATAGATCCCATCTATATCACTCAAATCCCTCCGCATAATTTATTACATACCCAGTAATCGCCTTTATAGTCCACCCATTTATGGGTGACGTTTGACGAAGCCAAAGTAAGCAACTCCTTATGTAGGGAACCATGGTGACTTCAGATCAAAGAACTAATAGTCATACTAATAGTCACATGAGAAAGTATATGACACTCATATAACGATCCATGATACTTTCTCATGGCGGATCATTCAGTATACATTCTCTAATGCATATCCATGTGCCAACTTGATATCTCATATCCATGACTTGTGAGATCAAGTCATCATGTTGAGCTACATGCTAGTCTCTACGCATTAACATTGTCTCTGAATGTTAATACTTGACTAGGAATGATTAAGAGTAGTGTTCTCTATATCATCTCATTATCGATTTAACCAATCGATTAATATAGATAAGAACCTACTACTCAAGGACGTTATTATACTTAGTTATTTGACACCAATACAAGTAAATATAATAACCATGCCTTTATTAATAAGAATATGATACAATAAAGTCCATACATCAATCATCACATGATTGACTCTAGGGCTTTCACTAACAATCTCCCACTAGCACTAGTGTCAATCACCGTAGTATCTAATACCTAATGACCTAGTGTGACCATCATGCTTTTTCTGTGCCAAAGCCTTGGTCAAGGGATCTGCGATGTTAGCCTCTGTGGGTACTCTGCAAATCTTCACATTTCCTCTATCGATAATCTCTCGAATGAGATGGAAGCGCCGTAGTATGTGTTTGGTCTGCTGGTGTGAGCGAGGTTCCTTAGCCTGTGCAATCGCTCCTTTGTTGTCACAATAGAGCTCTATGAGATCTGCTATATTAGGAACCACCCCAAGCTCAGTAATGAACTTGCGAATCCAAACTGCCTCCTTTGCTGCCTCAGATGCAGCGATATACTCGGCTTCTGTTGTAGAATCAATAACTGTGTCCTGCTTCGAACTCTTCCAGCTCACAACGCCACCATTCAAGCAAAACACGAACTCTGACTGTGATCTATAATCATCCTGGTCAGTTTGGAAGCTGACATCACTATAACCCTTTACAGCTAGCTCCTCATCGCCTCCAAATATCAAGAAATATTCTTTAGTCCTTCTCAAGTACTTAAGAATATTCTTGACTGCTATCCAGTGACGCTCACCTGGATCTGACTGGTATCTACTCGTCATGCTCAAAGCATATAAGACATCAGGACGAGTACACAGCATGGCGTACATGATAGATCCTATAGCAGATGCGTAAGGGATCTTATCCATGCGGTCTCTCTCCTCTCTAGAAGAGGGACTTTGAGTCTTCGAAAGACTCACACCATGTGATATCGACAGAAGTGCCTTCTTGGAATTCTACATGGCAAACCGTAGTAATACCATGTCAATGTATGTACTATAACTTAGGCCAAGCAATCTCTTAGATCTATCTCTATAGAACTTGATGCCTAGAATACAGACTGCTTCACCTAAGTCCTTCATTGAGAAGCACGTCCCCAGCCAAGTCTTCATAGACTGTAGCGAAGGGATATCATTCCCAATGAGTAGTATGTCATCCACATACAATACAAGGAAGACAACTGTGTTCCCATTAACCCTCTTGTAGACACAAGGTTCATCTTCATTCTTGATGAAACCAAACTGTTTGATCGCATCATCGAATCGAAGATTCCAGCTCCGAGAAGCTTGCTTTAGCCCATAAATGGACCTTTACAGCTTGCATACTTTTCCAGTATGCTGTAGATCTACAAAACCCTCAGATTGTGTCATGTACACATCCTCGAGTAAGTTTCCATTCAGAAATGCGATTTTAACATCCATCTGCCAGATCTCATAATCGTGGTATGCTGCAATAGCAAGCATGATCCGAATGGACTTAAACATCGCCACTGGAGAAAAAGTTTCATCATAGTCAATACCATGAATTTGCTTGAAACCTTTAGCCACCAATCAACTCTTATAGGTATGCGTAAGTCCATCCATGTCAGTCTTTCTCTTAAATACCCACTTACACCCAATGAGTTTGACCCCTTCAGGTGGATCAACCAAAGTCCATACTTGGTTGGTGTACATGAATTCCATCTCGGATCTCATGGCCTCTAGCCATTTCTCAGAGTCTGGGCTCATCACAGCTTCCTGATAGGAGGTAGGCTCATTCTCAATGAGCATAACGTCATCATGGTCAGACAAGAGAAATGAGTATCTCTCAGGCTGACGACGTACCCTATCAGACCTGCGAAGAGGTAGGTCTACCTGAACAGGTGGTTGTTCCATAACTCTTTGTGCAACAACCTCATCACCCACAACACTTTGTGGTTCCTGTTCAACCTCCATCAAGGCCTCAGTGCTATGATCCTTATCTTGAATTTCTTCAAGATCGAACGTATTCCCATTAGTTTTTTTAGAAATAAAATCCCTTTCTAGAAAAACCCCAGTCTTTGCCACAAACACTTTGTGCTGACTGGGAATGTAGAAGTAATATCCCTTCGTGTCCTTGGGATATCCAACAAAATAGCACCTATCGAATTTGGGTCCCAGTTTGTCTGAGACTTGACGTCGAACGTAAGCCTCACAACCCCAAATCCTCATGAAAGATATCTTGGGATTTCTCCCTATCCATATCGTATATGGTGTCTTTATCACAACCTTGGATGGTACACGGTTAAGGATAAAGGCTGCTGTGTCTAGAGCATATCCCCAAAAGGATATAGGAAGATCTGTGTGACTCATCATAGATCGTACCATATCTAATCGGGTACGATTCCTCCTTTCGGATACACCATTCCACTGTGGTGTTCCAGGAGGAGTGAGTTGAGATAGAATCCCACACTCAGCTAGATAGTCACGAAACTCATGGCTAAGGTATTCACCACCTTGATTTGAATGAAGTATCTTAATACTCTTGCCAAGCTGATTTTGTACTTCATTCTTGAATTCTTTGAACTTTTTAAAGGATTCTGATTTATGTGTCATGAAATACACATAACCATATCTACTGAAGTCATCAGGAAATGTAATGAAGTACCTATAACCACCTCTAGCAACAACATTGCAAGGGCCACATACATCACTATGTATAAGTCCTAACAAGTCTGTTGCTCTTTCGCTGTGTCCACTAAAGGGAGTCTTGGTCATCTTGCCTAAAAGGCAAGACTCTCATGTCTCATATGATTCAAAATCAAATGAGTCTAGCAGCCCATCCTTATGGAGCTGAGATAAGCGACTCTCATTTATGTGACCTAAGCGACAATGCCAGAGATAGGTTTGGTTCAACTCATTTGACTTGAACCTTTTGATACTTATGTTATAGATAGGGCTCTCTAAGTCTAGAAAGTAGAGTCCGTTCATTAGAGGTGCACTACAATAGAACATATCATTTAAATAAACTGAACAATATTTGTTCTTTATTATAAATGTAAATCCTTTCTTGTCTAAATAAGAAACTGAAATTATATTCTTAGTTAAGGAAGACACATAACAACATTCATCTAATTCTAGTACAAGCCCAGAGGGCAGAGATAGATCATAAGTTCCTACAGCAACAGTAGCAACCCTTGCTCCATTGCCTACTCGTAGGTCCACCTCGCCATTTGTCAATGCCCTGCTATTTCTCAGTGCCTGCACATTGGTACAAATGTGAGATGCACATCCGGTATCTAATACCCATGATGAAGAAATAGATAGATTGACTTCTATAACATTTATACCTGAAGTAGAAGTCTCACTTCTCTTCTTCTTAAGATCTTCCAGGTAAGCTTTACAGTTACGCTTCTAGTGTCCAGCTTCCTTGCAGTGGAAGCAAGCCCCTTCCTTGGCCACCCCTCCTTTGGGTTTGAGTTCTTTGCCTTTGCCCTTGGCTTGGGACTTTCCCTTATCTTTAGGCTTGCCCTTGCCTTTCTTCTTTTGCACCATCAAAATGGAGTCAGATTTTCCCTTCTTAAGGTTGAGCTCAATAGTTCTCAACATGATGAGCATCCCAGGCAGTGACTTATCAATTTCATTCATGTTGTAATTCATGACAAATTGATTATAGCTTTATGGCAAAGACTGCAAGATCAAGTCAGTGGCCAACTCTTGGCCAAGTGGGAATCCCAATCTTTGTAGGTTTTCTACGTACTCAATCATCTTGAGTACATATGAACCTACAGGAGTCCCATCTTGTATTTTGGACCCAAACAATGCCTTAGAGACTTCATATCTCTCGTGCCTTGCTTGTCCTTGATATAGTTGACGAAGATGTTCAACCATATCATAAGCATTCATAAACTCGTGTTGCTTCTGAAGCTCAGAGTTCATGGCCGCGAGCATTAGACATGACACATCTAATGCATCATCTTGATGCTTCTTGTAAGCATCTTTGTCAGCTCGCAAGTCAGTGGCAGGAGGTGCCTCCGGAATGGGTTGCTCCAGGACGTACAGTTTCCTTTTTTGGGTGAAAACGATTCTCAGGTTCCTGTACCAGTCCAGGAAATTTGCTCCATTGAGCTTGTCCTTCTCAAGGACAGAATACAGGGAGAGAGTGTTCGTGTTTGTCGACATAGTTATCTACAACATACACAATGCAGAAAATTAATATCATATTCTTTTTTATCATTTAATTAGGCCTTTAATCAAATGATACTCCCACTGAATTATAGGAATTTTATAGAATCAAGTTATGGATGTGGTCAAACCACATTACTAGATTCATACAAACTAGCTATAATTCCTGCAGGACAAGATCCACATCATACTAAGCCTTGAGTTAGCTTTGGCTAAATCGCCTAAGACTTAGTATGATCGGTGGGTAACACATTACCGATTACATCTCTATGAAACTCTTGTTTATAGGATCAAGACCCACATTTACAAAAGACCTTGAGTTAACTTTGGCTAAATCACCCAAGATTTAGTATAAATGCGATCTTATCCTATCTTTCCAACGGTTGGAATATGCCTATAGTTCTACTCGATCCAATTGAGTTAACTAGTTTTACTCAATCTAATTGAGCTTACTCTAACCCAAGCCATGATAGGCGAGACCAAGATTATCCCTTCGCACCCTACTAAGATAATATGCGTTGCTCTGCTTTGGTAGATTCAACAACTACAAATGATTAAGGTAGTGATGGGTATCAAGGACTTGGTAGGCATTTTCGAGTTGATTCGATTAAGATCTAATCTAATCGTAATGTGTATCATATACGCATTAAGGCCTTTATCCTATACTAGCATGCATCACATACATACAAGCATTATTCTAGCATGCATCATATACATACAAGAAAAATATCCTAGCATGCATTATATACATACAAGCAATATTCTACTAGCATGCATCACATACATACAAGCAAAAACAAATATATATATATATATATAAATTAATTGTGATTAGGTCATGACCCTACTACAATCTTCTCAATCCAATGAGAAGATCGGACGGTCAACCTAGGGTTAGCGGCTTCTCCAAGCGCCTCCTTTGACCGCCATGTGTTATCGGCTCCCTCCTCGTAACTCCGTCTACAAGTGGACTTTCCACCGCTCCATTTTTGTACATTACAAACATGAAACTTGAGTTATATTCGAGTCTAAAACTATTTACAACTATAATTTTAAAAGAAGAGGCACGACGCGCTGGTCGCATACCTTATACAACAAGCACAACCATAAAAACGGTACGCAGACCGTATTATGAATTACAACACATTATCATCCAATCATATTGGAGTTTTTGGGCCATGACCATCACAAAATTATACATATTTCTAAATTATGTATTTTAGAGAAAATTTCTATAATTTTTCCTATTTTATTTTCAATTTTATGAGTTACATCTCCGTAACGGTCCCGCTAAGCGATTTTCGGGCGCGATCGCGGGATAAGGCCCCTTTTGGGGATAGGGGCAGCGTCCCTACTCACAAAAATAAACTTTGTGAGTGTCCCTACTAGATCTTACAGCAACTTAAGTCGCTTTCCCAAAAACTTAAAGCGAGAACTCGCCGTTTCGGAGAGTTTTTCTCGGTGATTGAAGCCTACAAGTGTCCCAACACTCGTTGCTTCGACTCTTCGAGAAAAATACCCAAAAATTCTATAAAAATAGGAAATTTACAGAAACTTACAAATCTATAATTTTTATATCTAATACAAAAACTATAAATATGAAACACATACATACTTCACATGTGGCTCTGATACCAGTGTTGGGCTTTTCCGAGCCGTAAAAACCGCTTTTTGCGTTGTGGAAACCTCGGAAGCCCGGCCACGGATCCGTGCGAAGATATAAAAAATAAAACATGTATGTGTTTAAAGATCCTAGATCTACCATAGATCTAAATGGTGAGAGCATTACCCTCGTAGCGACACCCTTCGCTTATCCCGCTCGTCCAAAAGCTTCGCCGAAACTCAAGAGTGTCAAGTGAACACTCCTCTATTGGTATCCACACGGACAAATGGTGGAGAAAAGACAATCTTAAGTGTGCTAGCACCCTTGATGTCCACGGCAAGAAGAGGATTGGGAGAGCAAGCTTGAGAGGAAGATGATCCAAGGAAAAAGAAGATGGAGTTACCACCAAATGAATTCCCATCAAATAGAGAAGTGGTCGACCACTTAACTCTTGGGGGGTTACATGCATGCATGTAACTCCAAGAGCCAATGACTCTTGGTCTCCCTCATGAGGTGGCACCACATGATAAGTCCATGATGATGTGGAACACCATCATTGGCCGGCCCCCATGCTATGTCACCATGACATGACAATTGGTCAAGTCAAAATTGACCATTCATCTTCCCTCTCAAGTCAAGTCAAACTTGACCTCTTATCTCCCATGGTTGATCAAATCTAACCACTTGATTCAAGTCAATTTGATTTAATGAATCTCTATTCATTAATTTAAATTGACTCAATGAATCAAATCTAAATTAGACTCATTCAACACTTGAATCAAATTGAGTCTAACTCAATTAGTCTAATTTGGATTACTCTTAATTCAATTTAGTTCATCCCATGAACCTAATCCTCATGATTCATCATATGAACCTAATCTCTATCTAATTGCCCTTTGTGTGTGACACTATAGGTTCTTGCAACGTTGGCAATGCTCCTAAACCGATTTAGGAACATAAGCAATGAGCGGTATCTAGCAACACATCATTGCTACCCAAGTTACAAGAATGTTGAGATCCAACATCACCTTTGTGACTACTAATTGTGACTCTCACAATATGTGACAATGTCCCTCTATCCTTGACATCTAGATTGACCAATTGAGACATAGACCGTGTCATCCTCAGTACAATCTATATCTTAAACTCCAAGTAGACTCACTCTAATCAAATGAGCTCAATATCTCATATTGACTCATTTGGGCATGGCCATGCACTTCGTGGTCTCACTCTATCAAGAATAACGATGTCACTCCTATTATATAGGAGGGATAGATCCCATCTACATCACTTACATCCCTGTGCATAATTTGTTACATATCCAGTAATCGCCTTTATAGTCCACCCATTTATGGGTGATATTTGACGAAGCAAAAGTATGCAACTCCTTATGTAGGGAACCATGGTGACTTCAGGTCAAAGAACTAATAGTCACATGAGAAAGTATATGACACTCATATAACGATCCATGATACTTTCTCATGGCGGGTCATTTAGTATACATTCTCTAATGCATACCCATATATTAACTTGATATCTCATATCCATGACTTGTGAGATCAAGTCATCGTGTTGAGCTACATGCTAGTCTCTACGCATTAACATTGTCTCTGAATGTTAATACTTGACTAGGAATGATTAAGAGTAGTGTTCTCTATATCATCTCATTATCGATTCAACCAATCGATTAATATAGATAAGAACCTACTACTCAAGGACGTTATTATACTTAGTTATTTGGCACCAATACAAGTAAATATAATAATCATGCCTTTATTAATAAGAATATGATACAATATAGTCCATATATCAATCATCACATGATTGACTCTAGGTCTTTCACTAACAAAGATGACCTCGAGTAAGGAGCTCATCTTAAACAATGCGTTGTATGTTTCAGAGATTCGAAAGAATCTGGTGTCTGGTTCACTATTAAGCAAGCATGACTTTCATATTGTTTTAGAGTCAGACAAGATTATGATGTCCAAAAATGAAATATTTGTAGGGAAGAATTATGTAACTGATGGGTTATTTAAACTCAGTGCAATGACCATTAGGCCTAAAGTTAATAATAATGAAAGTTCTTCCTCTTATATGCTTAAGTCTTCGTATTTATAGCATGGTAGACTAGGACATGCTTGTTAACTACGATGTGCTGTGTAGACTAATTAATATGCAAAACATACCTACATTCCAACTTGACCTAAAACACAAGTGTGAGACTCATGTTGAAGCAAAAATGAGTATGCCATCCTTTCAATATGTTGAAAGAAGCAATGAGTCACTCATCCTGATCCAGACCGATGTGTGTGATCTAAAAGGAGCACCTACACGTGGCGAGAATAAGTATTTCATCACTTTTGTTGATGATAATACAGAATATTATTTGTGTATCTTCTCAAAAGTAAGGATGAAGCTGTAGAGAAATTTATTCTTTATAAGATTGAGGTTGAAAATCAACTTAATAGAAAGATAAAATGGTTCGAAGTGATTGAGGAGGTGAATATATATCACAGTTTGCAGAGTTGTGTGCTGAACATGGTATCAGACACGAAACTATAGCTCCCTATATGACTCAGCAAAATGGTATCGTTGAGCGAAAGAATTGTACTATGAAAGAGATGATGAATGCTCTACTATTGAGCTCTAGACTACCAGAGAAATTGTGGGAGGAAGTTGTGTTAACAACCAATTACCTTTTAAATAAGGTACCATAAAAGAAAATAGATAAGGTGAGTTGTGGAATGGAAGACAACCATCCTACAAATACTTCCGAGTGTGGGGGTGTCTAGCCAAAGTTTTGGTGCCTGATCCTAAAAGGATCAAGATAAGACCAAAAATTTGTTGATTGCATATTTATCAGATATGCACATAACAACACTGCCTATAGGTTTATTGTGTATGAGTCTCAAATTCCAAATATACACAAGAACCCGATTGTGGAATCAAGAAATAACTCATTTTTCGAGCATGTGTTTCCGTATAAAATTCGAGAGGATGCTATCTTCTCAAAATGAGCATATGAAACACAAGAGGACGAAGAAGATGATGAACACCCACGAAGTAAGAGAGCTAGGGTGGAGAAATCCTATGGATTGGATTTTATTACTTTCATGTTGGAAAGTGATCCCAAAGTTACCTAGAATTCATAAGCTTGTCTGAGGGATATCTATGGAAAGAGACAATTGCATATGAGATTGACTCTATATTACAAAACTACACTTGGAAACTTATGGAAGGAAATAAATCACTAGGATCCAAGTGAATTTTCAAAAAGAAGATGAATCAGATGGTATGATTGATAAGTATAAGGCTAGGTTGTTGATTAAAGGTTACCGACACTAAGAAGACCTTGACTACTTTGATACATATTATTCGACATCTAGAATAACTTTCATTAGAGTGGTGTTGGCTATGCTGCTCTATGAAATCTGAAAATACATCAGATGGATGTAAAGATAACCTTTCTAAACAGGGATTTAGAAGAGGAAATTAAATCTACATAGAACAACTTAAGGATTTTTCTGTGCTAGGACAGGAAAACAATGTTTGTAGATCGGTAAAGTCGTTATACGACTTGAAACAAGCACCAAAGTAGTGGCATAAGAAATTCAATAATGTCATGAAGAAAAGTGTATTTAAAATCATGATAAATGTGTTTATATGAAAGCCACAGAGAGTGACTATATCATTTTGTGTCTATATGTAGATGACATACTTATCATTGGGAGCGATGATAAGATAATCAAATCCACTAAAGAAATGTTGATCTTAAGATTTGACATGGACATTGTTGATGTGATTCTAGAAATTAAAATTTTTAGAACATCAAAAGGACTTGTTCTAAGTCAACCCTATTATGTGGACAAATTCTTAAGAGATTCACCAAGGATGATACCGCGTTGACACGGACTCCGATAGATATAAATCAACATCTATCGAAAAATTGAGGAGAGAGTACCTCTCAGATAGAGTACGCTAGAGTGATTAGAAGTCTGATGTACTTGATGAATTGTACATGACTAGACTTAGCCTACACAGTGAGCAGACTGAGTAGATACACGAGTAATCCAAGTATTGAGCATTGGAAAGGAATAACACGAATACTGAGGTACTTGAGGTATACTCATATATATGGACTGTGCTATACAAGATATCTTACTATGATCGAAGGATACAACGATGCAAGTTGGATATCTAACATAAAAGACTTGAAGTCTACAAGTGGATATGTATTCACTTTGGGGGTGCAATCATTTCTTGGAAATCTTCTAAGCAAACCGTAATAACTAGATCCACGATGGAATTTGACTTTGTAGCTCTTGACAAATATGACGAAGAAGCTGAATGACTACGACAATTCTTAGAAGATGTTCCTAGATGGACGAAACCTATGTCGTCAATCTGCGTACATTGCGATAGTCAATCAATGATTGACCGAGAACAGAACCATCTGTATAATGGTAAGTCTAGACATATAAGTCGTAGACATAATATCATTAGACAATTACTTTCAACGGGTGTTATTATTGTTGACTATGTAAAGTCAAAGGATAACCTAACAGGTCTGCTAACCAAAGGATTAAATAGAGAGTTAGTTGTAAGCTCATTGTGGAGAATGAGCTTGATGCCAATAAAGAATGCTAGTGCAAAGGAAACCCAACCTATGTAGACTGGAGATCCCAAGAACTAGATTCAATGGGATAAATTAACTGTACCGACTAAGTGAGGGAACTATCCAATGGAAGGATAAAGGTTAAGCACACAACTTTTAATGATCCAGGGAGTAGTGTGGAATACTTGTTAGGACCTGTGCGCCCGCTAGAGGAGGGGGGGGGTGAATAGCTCGTATTTGTCGGTTCAAGAAATTTGATCGTTCTTGTATGCTTGTTTACAATGATCGTTAATATGCGCAGCGGAATAATAATAAAGAAATAACAAAATGTACAAATACACAATACACAAGAACACGAGAATATAATGTGGTTCGGAATCGTATGGTTCATACTCCACAGATTGAGCTCAAATGAGCTCTAGCGATGCAATCAACACCACTAATCAATAATACTCTTTCTCAACAATACGTCGGAGGTGAAGACACCTCGTACAAGTGATTACCCTAAGTAATACAATGAACAACAAGCATATACAAGTAAATACAACAAAAGAATGCAAAGAACACTTTACAAAAATCTTTTTGAAGCTTGCTTGTTGATTGCCTTGGACTAGCTTTGAAGACCCTGATTTGTACCAGTAAATTGCTCCAAATCGCACAAGAAAATTGCTGCCGAAATCCCTCCCGTCAAGCTCCTTTTATGCCTCTGCACGACCTGAATTTTTGCCTGATAGTTGACTGCCAAAGGTCCCCAGTTGACTGCCAACAATTCCATTGTGAGACAACAGCATGATCAACGCTGGAAAAACACCAATGGATCACCTGACAGTCGACTGCCAACATCACCAGTCGACTGCCAATGACATAGCTGACTGCCCAGTTGGCTACCAAGCGTTATGTGCTCACGACATCAAACCATCAGTCGACTGCTCCAACAAGCAGTCGACTGGCAAGACTTTTTCGTCCCTAAACTGCAGTTGAGCACTAGTCGACTCACAGCAATTGACTGGTCATAATCCCAGTCGATTGCTGAGTGTCGACTCGGCTGCCAAGTGTTAAAACAAATGACCAATCGTCTGCTAAATCTCATCCATGAGGTTTAACCCCAAGTATGATGCCCTCATACTTGCTAGACCACCCTTAGCCTAGACCTAAACCTTCTAGCCACCTCCATTAGCCTCATGCCTATCGGATCCCTCCAAGTCATCCATGACTTATTCATCCATACGCTAGCCTTCAGGTGCTTCCATCGGCTATTGTCATGCTAACGGTATCTACACCGCTAAGGCACATTGAACTTACACTGTGAAGACCATGCTTGGACTTTACGCCGTCAACCATTGGACTTATGCGGCCAAGACTCCACCCTTGGACTTTACGCCGCCAATATTTCCCTTGGATTTCTCAATTGCCAAGTACCCATGACTTGAACTTTCACCGCTAAGACTACACCCTTAGACTTACGTGGTCAAGACTATACCCTTGGACTTTCCATGCCAACTCCATGTTGGACTTTCCAATTGCCAAGACTCAAGATTGGACTTTCCCTTGCCAAGACCCATGCTTGGACTTTTCATGCTAAGTACACAAGACTTGGACTTTCCCAAATGCAAATGTCCCACTTGGACTTTCCATGTCAAGTACCCATGACTTGGACTTTCTTCATCACATGGTCAACCCTAGTCAACCATCAAAATACCCCTCGAGTCAAATTCTAGTCCGGTCAATCATGACCTGGGTCAATTGCACCAACAATCTCCCCAAAACATTGTCAAATATCAAAACACTACTCGAGTCCAACTCGAGTATGGTGAATTGTGACCTGGACCGATTGCACCAACAATTTCCCCCTTTTTGATATTTGAAAAAAACCAAACACCTTTGAGTTAGGCCACCTAACTCAAATCTCCTTACCAATTGTCCCAAATTGGTAATCCCATAATTTTCCCATGTCAATTCTTCCCCTTTTTGACATACATCAAAAAGGTTCTCTCCCCAAGGGTGTTAATGTCTCATATCCCAATGAGATCTTACAATCTCCCCTTTGGTGCAAAAACACCTAGGATGCCTTCACTCTTCCTAGTGATAAGTTCCATATCACTTAAGAGAGATTTCCTATAAACTCTCTCAATTTTCAAATTTGGCAACTCACATATCCATTTCTCCCCATCATGAGGAAAAACACATCCATCATCCCATGATGGATAGCTCCCTCTGAAGGCTTGCTTGCTCCCCCTTGACCATTGCACCAATAATATCCTTGGAGAGTCCCTAAGCCTATAGGAACACTAAACCATCAAAATTAAGGTTAAAAGTTCAAACTTGAACTTTCATTCACCTTAAATTGATATACACCCTAAACAACTCTCATAATCCATATCCTATGGATTTTCATCCTATCTAATGCTTTCCAAAGCATATCCTAGGGTTATGAGTGGTTAGGGAACCTTACCATAGCTGAAATTGGGCTAAACAAACCTTGTTTATCCAAAATCAGACCTGACAGTCGACTCCTTATAGTCAATAGTTTGACTGCCATTTATCAGTTGACTGCCATTAAGTGACAGTCGACTGATAACTGAAACTGTCTAATTTCAGTTTCAGAAATCGAGTTTTGAAAAGCATAAGTAATTCTATGTATTTTAAAAAATTGTGATAATTCATACGTACATTACTTATAAGAAATACAATGGGTGAAAAATATTTGAAAAATAATTTACCCATAAAATAGTGAGTTTGATACAAAGTTCAAAAGTGAGAAAAACTTCATTGTTTTGGGCTCACTTTGTATCAACTCTATCAATGATAACTTCTATCAAAAGATAGGTTGCACTAGGGTTTTTTAAAGTGATTTTAAACTCTTATATTGGATCATATTCTTTGGGCTCAATGCACATGACTTGTACATTAACTTTCCCAATGATCCCTATATGATATAGATGAGTTTTAGTTCATCTAGATGCAAAAACTATGCACCTTGAACTCAACTCATATCCTAGCATCTCACATGTATCTAGGGTGTATCAATACATATACATGTCAATGTAATGTGAGATGTGAATTTTGTTCATCCTAATCTAGGGTTTCATGTATTTTTCTAAGGCAACACTACTTGATTCCCTTATACATGGGACTTCAAGTCATGTCAATTGTTCTTAAATAAATTTAAATTAACTTAAAATGCATGGATGATGATTATGGAATAAAATGAATAGCATAAATAAGCATGACCAATGATCATGATGTCATGACATATGATATAAATCTAAATATACATGACATTTAACCTTAATCCTAAGCATGATCATGACATATTATATAATTAAAAGTATATATGATGTCATGACATGATATATGGTAATAAAAGCATGAAAAATAAAATATAAGGCATAGAAATACCTAAACTTTAATATTAGTTGTCATTTGTTATGATTAACTTCATTTGGCCATATTACCATTTATCTCCCAAGTGTGCCAAAAGTCCAAAATGACACACTATGACCTCTAACCCTAATTATGACAATTTGATTGATTTTTCACTTTCATAAACGACATTGGCACATCCTAAAAACCTTTAGGATTAAAAATCATCCTTATTTCCAAAGTACCCCATTACTTTGAAAATGACCTAAAGTGCCACTTTTACCATGGTCAGGTTAACTACCTATCCATTCAAGGTTGGCACACCTAAACCCATTTAGCGTGAATCGATCATGCTCCTAGAAACCCAATACCTATTGTAGCTCCTTGAGTTTACTAGGTATTCGCTAGGGGTAGTTTCCTTAGAAACCCTCCTAATGACCCTCCTAGGCTTAGAAGCCTTGGTCATTTGGGTCTTGCCTAGGTTAGCTCTAGGGGTAACTCTCTTTGTAACCTTTTTAGTGGCTTCCCTAGATTTGCTTGAAACACTAGCCACTAGGCATCTACCTTGGTCAATCTTAGGGATGACTTCCCTATTGCCCTTGGATTTTCTAGACCTAGATTGAGTTCCATAATCGAATGGAACATTGTGATAGAACTTTTTGGGCTTAAGCTTGCCCTTGGATGGTTCTTGTTTCCTAGGCCTTTGACTTTGACTCCTAGACCCTAGGCTTTCACTATTTGACCCTTGGATTTGATTTTGCATTTTCCTAAGGCTCTTTTCTATCTTCTTAAATTTTGACCTCAAAACTTGATTTTCAAATTTTAATTTTTCTAATTTGGTGGGCCCATTATTTCTTTGAGTATTATTGTCCTTCCTAGTCATATGTCTAGAATTCTTTGGATTAAAGCCTAGATAGTTTTCTACCTTCCTAATAGACTCCTTAGGTAGAATTTTTCTAGGGAAATTAGTCCCAAATTTCTCCTTAGTTCTAATTGTTGGAGGATCGGTGGCTGGCTAGAGGGGGGTGAATAGCCCAATTCGCATAGACAATGGAAATCATTCGATCGTTCATGCGTCACTTGTCTACAATTATCGTTAGCGCAGCAGAAACAATAGAAATACTAAACAACAATACAAGTACACACAAATACACAATGATATACGTGGTTCGAAACCTTACGGTTCCTACTCCATGAGGTGAGCTCAACGAGCTCGTGTTATGCACACGACACTAACAAAACTCCTTCTCGACAACAAGTCGGAGGTGGAGAAATTTCGTACAAGCAATTACAAAACGTAATACAATAAGTACAAGAAAATACAAAGACGAAAATGAAATACACGTAAAGAACACTTTACAACGCTTGCTTTGAATCCTTTGCTTGCTGCTTGCTTTGGTTTGCTCCTGAAGGTCTGAAATTCAGCAGCAATTCCCCTCCAAAACCTGTTGCAAAATCCTCCATCTCGAGCTTCTTAAATAACCTGCATCGAGCTGATTTCGCGCCAATCAGTCGACTGATCGAGACCACCAGTCGACTGCTCCTGTAGCCATTGTCTCACAATAACTTGATCCACGCTGGACAAGTTCCAACGGATCCTCCATCAGTCGACTGCAGACCTCGTAGATGACTGATCAGTCAGCTACCGAGCATTCTGTGCTCGCAACCACCTTCATCGGTTGACTGTCGTCCCTTGGCAGTCGACTGATGGTCTAGCAGTCGATTTTCATACCTTAGCAGTCGACTACTGGGCTAGAACCCATCAATCACACCAGTCGATTGCCATCAACTTAGATCAGTCGAACCAACACCTATGCCAGTCGACTGCTGTCGGGTAAAACTTAAAAAAAAACACTTGTTTGAGCATCCGACTGTCAGGTAAAACCTCAAACACCATGTTTGAGCATCCGACACATTAGTCTTAGCCACTTGGCCAAGTCCACCTCATTCTCTCATGGAGTTCCTCACCAAAACTCTCTTCCCTTGGCCTAACGACTTCGCAATGCCATCCTTCGCATCTCTTGCCCTCGAAGTCTTCTTCCCTTGGGTTTCACTCCATTCGCTCCCCGTCCGGTGGTCCCTCGGATGCACCAAGCACATGGCTTCGCAATGTCATCCTTCACCGACTCAAGGACCCCGAGCCTATGAGACTAGTGACCTTGCCAAGTCCTCAAAACTTCCCATTGCCAAGGCTACACACTTGGACTTACCAACACCAAGCCCCATGCTTGGATTTCCCAACACCAAGCTACATGCTTGGATTTTACCAACACCAAGCCCTATTCTTGGATTTTCCATGTCAAGGCTACACACTTGGACTTCCATGCCAACTCACCGTCAAATATCAAAACATCGCTCGAGTCAAACTCGAGTCCTGTCAATCGTGACCTGAGCCGATTGTACCAACAATCTCCCCCTTTTTGATGTTTGACAAAAATCACATTGAGTTAGGTCATCAACTCAAATCTCTTGACCAACTAACCCAAATTGGTACCGCGTACCAACTAACTCTAATTGGTCTCAATTCTCACAATTCTCTCCCTTTTTGACATACATAAAAAAGGTCTCTCTAAGGGTCCCAATATCTCATATCCAATGAGAACTCACAGTCTCCCCCTTGGTCTAAAAATACCTCCATCAATCCATGATGGGTAACCTCCCCCTAAAGGCTTGCTTCCCCTTGACCATTGCACTAACAATGTCCTTGGAGAGTCCCTAAGCCAATAGGAACACTAAAAAATTGAAACTAAGGGCAAAGATTCAACATTGAACTTTTACCTCCCTTAAAATTTGATACATACCCTAAACACTTCTCTTAATCTATATCCAATAGATTTTCACCCTTTCTAATGCTCTCCAAAGCATGCCCTAGGATTAGGAGTAGTTAGGGAACCAAAACATAGCTAAACATGGGCCTAACAAATCTTGTTTACCCGAAATCAACATTATACATAATGCAGAAATCAAATTTTAGAATTGAAATTCCAAACTTCATAAGTAAATATACGTAATTTGAAAAATCTTAAAAATTTATATGTACATTACTTATTACAAACATTATGGGTGAAAAATATTAGAAAAATAAAATACCCATAAACTAGTGAGATTGATACAAAGTTCAAATCTATTGAAATTTTCAAAGTTTAGCCCTACTTTGTATCACCTCATTCAATGGTGATTGCTATCAAAAGATAGACTTCACTAAGATTTTTCAAAATAATTTTGAAATGTTTTTAAAACCATTAAATTCATTTTCCTAAACATCTCACTTGTATTTAAATATATGAAACACATACAAGTCAAGTATTCTAGTGAGATGTGAGTTTTGGTTATTTAGGGTCTCATGCATATGCTAGGCAATTCTATTTAATTCTCTTATGCATGAGACTTCAAATCATGCCATAGTCCTTAACTCAATTTTAATTAATGCATGATTGATGATTATGACATAAATGATAACATAAATAGCATGTGCCAATAATCATGATGTCATGGTATAAAAGTGAACTCTAAACATAAGCATGACATATAAAAGCAACCCTAAATATGATCATGACATATTACATGATAAAAAAAAATAAATATGATGTCATGACATGGTATATGGCGAACTAATATGACAAGTAAAAGATAAAGGTATAAAATACCTAGATTTTAGCATTAATTGCCATATGTTATAATTAAATCAATTTTGCCATATGACAATCCATTTCCCTAGTGTGCCAAAAATCAAAAAATGGCACATCATGACCTCTAAACCTAAAGTGCCAATTTTAATCAATTTTCAAGTTCTCAAAGCACATTGGCACATCCTAGAGTGTCAACTCTACCATGACTAGGTTAACTACGCATCCACTTAGGGTTGACACACCTTAACCCATTTAGTGTGAATCAATCAAGCTCTTAGGAACCTAATACCTATTGGAGCTCCTTCGGTTAACTAGGTATTCACTAAGGATAACTTCCCTAGATACCTTTCTAATGACCCTTTTTTGGCTTTGAAGCCTTAGTCAAATGGGTCTTTCCTAGGTCAACTCTAGAGGTAACTCCCCCTTTGACCTTTTTAGTGGCTACCTTAGGTTTTCTTGAATTCTTAGCCATTAGACACTTACCATGGTTAGTCTTAGGGATGACTTCCCTATTAACCTTGGTTTTGCTAGACATAGATTTAGTTCCATAATCAAATGGAACATTGTGGTAGGACTTAGGTTTGTGACCCAAACCTTTCATGCCCTTAACCAGTTCTTGTCTCCTAGGTCTTAAATTTTGACCAATAGACCCCTTAATTGAATTTGTAATTCTTGCTAGAGTCTTCTCAAGTTTCTCAAGCATTGACCTCAAGGCTTGATTTTCTAATTCTAATTTTTCCAATTTTAATTTTTTATTTATCTTTTGGGAATGACTCTTTCTAGGCATTTGTCTATGATTTTTGGGATTAATGTCTAGGTAGTTTTCTACCTTCCTAATGGACACTCTAGGTAACATAGGTATAGTGTTATTAGTCCTAGGTTTGTCCTTAGGTAAATTTACATGCTTGGCACCTAAACAATAAACTTTATTATTTCTACTAACATGCTTGTTATTAACAATAGCAAGAGTACTAAAATAATTCCTAGCATGCTTCTTAATCCTAGAACTAGAAGGTGGATTAAAGTATACCTTAGGATTTGCTTTGGAAGCTCCCCCTACTTGTGTAGCTCCTTCTTGCCCCTTTTTTCTCCCCCTAGGACATTGACTTATATAGTGCTCCCTTTGGTTGCATTTGAAGTACACAATGTGCTCTTTGCTTTTTCTAGTGAGGACTCCAACATCCTTTGACTTTTGGTACCGGTGCTTTCTCCTTAGCTAATTTTGGGCATTTTCTCTTATAATGTCATTTCTCCCTACACTCAAAGTAAATTATGTGATCTTTATTATTAAGAATTGCATTTGAGTTACCTAGGGTGGTGGAAGCCTCTTAATCTTCACTTCTTCCGAATGTGGATACTTCTTCTTGTTCTTTCTCCAGGATAGAAGATTGCCTCTCCTCCCCCTCAATACTAGAGGTGGAGGTTTCCTCCAATTCTTCAACATCCTCGAATCCGGATGTTGATGGACGTTCTTCCTCGGCCTCCTCCTCTACTTGTGCCGGTTCATAATTTTCATGGAATTTTATCACCTTATTCCACAATTCCTTTGCATCCCTATAATTTCCTAGTCTAGACTAAATATTGTTAGGAATCAAATCACTAAGCATCTTGATCACCTTGATATTGGTATTGAAGTCCTTGATTTGATCCTTGGTCCATCTTGACTTCTCTATCGATTTATTTTCTTTATCCCTAGGCATTTTAAAACCATTTTCTAAAATTACCATTATATCAAAATTGGTTTCGAGATATACCTTCAATTTTCTTTTCCGCCATTGAAAATCCCCTTCGAATATTGGCGGTTGAAGGTTGAAGCCGGCCATCTTATCGTGCTTGTGTTGGTGATGAGTCCGCGATAAGTTCCTCGCTATGATACCACTTGTCGGAGGATCGATGGCCAGCTAGAGTGGGGTGAATAGCCCAATTCGCATAGACGATGGAAATTGTTCAATCGTTCATGCGTCGCTTGTCTACAATTGTCGTTAGAGCAGCAGAAATAATAGAAATACTAAACAACAATACAAGCACACACAAATACACAATGATATACGTGATTCGGAACCTTAGGGTTCCTACTCCATGGGGTGAGCTCAACGAGCTCGTGTTATGCGCACGACACTAACAAAACTCTTTCTTGACAACAAGTCGGAGGTGGACAAACCTCGTACAAGCAATTACAAAACGTAATACAATAAGTACAAGCAAATACAAAGATGAAAACGAAATACACGTAAAGAACACTTTACAACACTTGCTTTGAATCCTTTGATTGTTGCTTTCTTTGGTTTGCTCTTAAAGATCTGGAATGCAGTAGTAATTTCCCTCCAAAATCTCTCCAAAAATTGTTACAAAATCTTCCATCTCGAGCTCCTTAAATAATCTACATCGAGATGATTTCGCGCCAATCAGTCGATCAATCGAGACCATCAGTCGACTGCTCCTGTAGCTGTTGTCTTACAATGACTCGATCCACATTGAACAAGTTCCAACGGATCCTCCATCAGTCGACTGTTGACCTCGTAGCCGACTGATCAGTCAAGCTACCGAGCATTCTGTGCCCGCAACCACCTTCATCAGTCGACTAATGGTCTAGTAGTAGACTACCATACCTTGGTAGTCGACTGCTGGGTTAGAACCCATCAGTCACACACTAATCGATTGCCATCGACTTGGATCAGTCGAACCGACACCTATGTCAATCGATTGTTGTCGGATAAAACCTCAAACAAACACTTGTTTGAGCATCCGACCGTCGAGTAAAACCTCAAACGCTATGTTTGAGCATCCGACACATCAGTCTTAGCCACTTGGCCAAGTCCACCTCATTCTCTCATGGAGTTCCCCACCGAAGCTCTCTTCTTGCAGCTTAACGGCTTCGCAATGCCATCCTTCGTGTCTCTTGCCCTCGAAGTCTGCTTCCCTTGGGTTTCACTCCATTCACTCCCTGTCAAGCGGTCCCTCAGATGCACCAAACACACGACTTCACAATATCATCCTTCACTGACTCAAGGACCCCGAGCCTACGAGACTAGTGACCTTGCCAAGTCCTCAAGACTTTCCATTGCTAAGGCTACACACTTGGACTTACCAACACCAAGCCCCATGCTTGGATTTCCCAACACCAAGATCCATGCTTGGATTTTACCAACACCAAGCCCTATGCTTGGATTTTCCATGCTAAGGCTACACACTTGGACTTCCATGACAACTCACCGTCAAACATCAAAACATCGCTCGAGTCAAACTTGAGTCCGGTCAATCGTGACCTGGGCTGATTGCACCAACACTAATGTCGATATATTTAACACCTAGATAATAAAATCTATTATTTCTACTAGCATGCTTTTCATGATGAATTGCAAGTGAATTAAAAGCATGCTTTTGCCTATAAATTAAAGAAGGTGCATTAATAAATTTTACCTTAGGGTTTTCCTTAAAGGGTCCCCCTATATGTGTAACTCCTTCTTGCCCCTTCTTCTTTCCTCTAGGGCATTGGCTTCTATAGTGTCCCAGTTGTTGGCATTTGAAGCAAATGACATGCTCCTTGCTATTCTTAGCGGGGACACCGACATCCTTGACCTTAGGCACGACTTGTGCCGTATTCTTGACCCGTTTAGGACACTTACTCTTGTAGTGTTCTTGCTCCCTACACTCAAAACATATTATATGATTTTTAATTTTAACTACAATGTTTGAGTTACCTAGGGTGGTGGAAGTTTGAACTTCTTCCTCTTCTTGACCAGAGGTGGATGGTTCCTCTTCTTCTTGCTCCGACATGGAAGATGACCTAATATCCTCCTCCTCAATCCTAGAGGTGGAGGCTTCTTCTACTTCTTCTTCCACCGATTTGAAAGTTGACTCTCTCTCAACTTCCAACTCCTCAAGATCTTGGGATGAAGATGTGCTTGCTTCTTCTTGAGCTTGAGAGGATGAACACTCTTCTTCTTCCTCTTCTTCTTCTTGGACCGGTGATGAACTTTTATGATACTTTGCCAATTCGCTCCAAAGCTCCTTGGCATCCTTGTATTCACCTAAGCTATACAAGATCTCATTAGGAATCAACTCAATCAAGAATTTTATTACCTTATTGTTTCTCTCAAATTCTCGGAGTTGTTTCTCGGTCCACTTCTTCATTTTGAGGAACCCTCCCTTTGGCCCTCTTGGAAATTTGAATCCTACCATCAAGGTGGCCCAATCCTCGATATCCATTATCATCACGAAATCTTCAATCCTTGCCTTTCATTGGTTGAAGCCTTCTCATCCATAGAATGCTTATAGGACTGGAGTGTTGATGTCCCATCCTACTTTTTCTTCAAATTCCATCTTGCCCTTTAGCGCTTTTACTCCCGGGTGTTAGTCCGTAGAAGAGCTCTAAGCTCTGATACCACTTGTTATGACATGTGCGCCCGCTAGAGGGGGGGTGGGTTAATAGCTCGTATTCGTCGGTTCATGGAATTTGATCGTTCTTGAGTGCTTGTCTACAATGATCGTTAATATGCATAGTGGAATAATAATAAAGCAATAACAAAATGTACAAACTCACAATACACAAGAACATGAGAATATAACATAGTTCAGAACCGTATGGTTCCTACTTCACGGATTGAGCTCAAATGATCTCTAGAGATGCAATCAACACCACTAATCAATAATACTCCTCGACAACATGTCGTGTTAGGGCAATCTCTTGCCATGATTAGGTTTTGATGTGTGTGGCAAAGGGTTTAAGTTAGTTTGTTATGTTGATTTCATATGTGCGTTGAAGTCGTGCAGGACTTAGTAATTCACACATGGAGGCGTGGCGAGTTTCACATCTCATGACTCGGTCCTTGAGTGATTTGCGGAAGCCGTGCGCTTGGAGCATCCGAGGGACTGCCGGACGAGAAGCTTGGAGTGAAGTCGGAGGAAGTAGACTTCGAGGCAAGAGACGCGAAGGAGCATTGCAGAGCCGTGCGCCTGATGCTGCCGAGGGGCGTGTCCGCGAATGAAGAGAACTTCGAAGGCGAGGGACTCCGAGGGATGAGAGTGAGTGATTGTAACCCGGGAAGGGTAGCTCTTAGGTGAAACTTAGCCATTTGGCCAAGTGTCGGATGAGTTTTTCCAACACCAATCGACTGCCATGTCATGGCAGTCGACTGATCCGAGTCGATGGTTCGATCGACTGGTTTAAGTCAGCTGAATCAAGTTGATCACCGACTAGGCATAAGCGATCGATGATGGTTGATCACCGACCGCCGCTAAGGGCGGCACGATCGATGGCACCGTGCGAGCCGAGAATGGAGTCGACCTCGTTGAGCACTCGACTGATTGACATCAGTCGACTTATGGGTGCCATCAGTCGACCGATGCCAATACCGTTGGATGGAATCCAACGTGGAAAGCAGCCGTTATTGGGCAACGACTACAGGACCAGTCGACTGATCGAGGGCATCAGTTGACTGCTCCTATGTCAACGGGAAGAAACTCTCTTCCTCTATAAAAAGGAAGGGGATGGAGCTTTGGGAGGCTAATGCTTATGCTCTAATACTCTCCCAAAGTTCCCTAAAGATTTCCATCCTCTTACTTGAGCTTATTTCCATTATATTTGTAAGAGGAGTGTTTTTGTGTAAAGAGGTTACCTCCACCTAGTTTTGTGCAAAGGAGAGATCTAGTGGATTTGGAGGAGTGATTTACCTTGGACGAATCAGACCGTGGATTAGCGGCGTAGCCGTGAACCATGTTACATCTCGGTGTTATTGTTTGTATTCTCTTTTGTTTATTTTTTTGTCTTGTTTTATTATTTCCGCTTGCGCTAACCTTGTGTGTAGACGAGCAAATTACGACATCCATCCTTCGAGGGCTATTCACCCCCCTCTAGCCGGTCGTTTCGATCCCCAACAAGTGGTATCAGAGCAAGGTTTCTTGTCACATGACTAACCGCCGCAACAAGCTCTACATCAAAATGGCTAGCTCAAACATTCATCCACCGAAGTTTGAAGGAGAATTCGCTTGGTGGAAGAAGCGAATGGAGGTATTTTTCGAAACGGATTTTGATATCATGATTACAATGGAATCCGGTTTCGTTTTGCCTAGGGATGAAGAAGGGAAGCCAATAGAGAAATCTAGGTGGACCAAAAAGCAAAGGGAAGAGCACCTTGCAAATTCAAAAGCCAAGCACCATCTCTTCAATGTGCTCCCCCAACAAGAGATCAACCGAATTGGGGAATGCTCAAGTGCCAAGGAGATGTGGGAGAGATTGGTTGAACTTCATGAAGGCACTTCAGAAGACAAACTTGCAAGGAGAGACCTCCTCCGCTCCCAACTATCAAATATCAAATTGGAAAAGGGAGAAAAGGTAACATCATTACATTCTAGGTTTAAGGAAATATTAATTGGGCTAACAAGTGTAGGTGAAAATCTCTCCAACCGGGATATGATAATGAAAGCCATAGATGCTTTTCCCCGATCATCCAAGTGGAGTTCAATGGTGGACTCATTTTATATTTCAAAGAATCTAGAGGTAAGTACTCTAGATGAATTTTTCTCCACTATGGAATTACATGAATCTAGGCTTGAAGGAATACAAGAAGAGCCAAGAATCCAACCGTCAAGAGGAGTAGCATTATTGGCCAACAAGGGGAAGAAGAAGATAGAGATCCCCTCCTCCTCCGATGATGAAGCCTCTTCCTCCTCCTCCATGGATAGCACAGAAGAAGCGTATATGGTAAGGAGGGTAAGGCGTGCTTTAAAAGGTTTTCGATTTAATAAATCCAATGATAGGAGTAGAAGACCAAGGGGGAAAGTCATATGCTACAATTGCCAAGGAGAGGGACATATAAGGGATAATTGTCCCCTCCTAAACAAGAGCAAGGAAGAGAAGAAAAAGAAAGAAGAAAAGAGGAAGAAGAAGGGGAGCAAGAGAAAGGAAGAAGAAAAGAAGGCAAAAAAAAAAAGGGAAGACCATGGCATTCAAAGCAAATACATGGGATGACCTTGCTTCCTCTTCCTCATCCGATGAAGAAGAGCATGTCTACTCCAACCTTGCATTGATGGCTTTCAATGACTTGGATTGCTTCTCCACCGAAAATGAAGAATCAAGCTCAAGTGGAGAGATCTCAAGTGAAGGGGGAGCCTCTACATCCTCCTCATCCGAAGAAGAGGATTTGGTAAGTGAGGTAACAAATCTACCCCCTAAGCAAATTATGTCTATGATTTCTAGCCTCACTAAGGACTTATTTAGAGCTAAGAAGAAGAACAAAAGCATGCTAGATCAAATTAAGGACTTAGAAAATAAGTTAGAAAAAGCATGCTTAAATGAAAATGAAAATATTTCTTCTTGCCATGATGATGCATGCTCACATGAATATATGCCATTTAATGTTAGTGATGCATGTATGGATGAAAATAGGGCTCTAAGGGAAAAGGTAGATTACTTGACAAAAGCCCTAGAAAAATTCACTATTGGCTCCAACACCTTGAACATGATCATAGGGAGCCAAAGAGCTAGCTTTAACAAGAAAGGCCTAGGTTATAAAGAAAAGAAAAATGAAAAGGTCTACAAATGCCTAATTGCTAGGGGACAAGATAAGAAGAAAATAATAGCTAGGAAATGTTAGTAATATATGAGAGATGTCCTAAGGCAATCGCCTTATGTATGAACCATTTATATGATAAATGAAGATTCACTATTTGAGTATACATATTTTATGTATTTGATTGGATCTTAAACTCATTTACTGAATGTCCACGATACGATTCACAGCATGAGAGAATTTGTGATTGGATCACAACTAGTGAGTATCTCTACATGTGTAATTGTGATGTATCGGAATTATCCCTAGTCAATGAATTGATGGATTTGGACACCATCAATTCTGTCGAGACTAGCACGAGGTATACTCCTTGGTGTATCCAAGCAGCTGATTCTCACTGGCTGGAGACATAGTGATGTCCGGAGTTAATCGTGGATGCTAGTTATGGTAACTAGTTCATTGGAGTGACCAACCGTAAGACTTCATATGGTTTTCTGCATATATAGATATGTCAATGAAGTTCTTACTGTGGCTTAAGTGCGATGTTCCTTTGACTTGCGGTATTCAAGTCATCTTGATCATAGAGACTTATGCTTTGACATCTTAAGCAAACATCTCTAAGGAGATGTGGACCCGGGATGATTGGGTATAAGTCGAAGTGATCGAAGGTGTTTGAATAGCCTATAAAGGATTCACCACTCCTTGCGAGGAGATGTATACCCATGGCCTCTCGTCGGATTGTTACTAAAGTCTTTGGCCAAAGCATTACATGTTTAGAGTAAGGTACTCTTCGATACATGTGGAGTAACTAGAATCCGTAGGACGAGGAAATGATACTTGGGCTAGGTGTGACGTAGTCAGCCTAGTGGGGACTGACACAATAGACCATGTCCTGAACCAAGTGGGTATAAGATGAGTGAAGGGAATGAGGCACGATTCATTCGAGCTACTGAAGGGTTTCAGAAATAGTTCTGGATCAACCGTTGATCTTTTCGGTTAATTGGGGATCATGATGTACTACTAGGTGCCACTCATGATCGTTCTATAATTAATGGTTAATTATAGACGGCCAACATAAACCGAGAACCTATTTGGTCACACGCTGGAGTGTAATCCAAAGGATTTAAAGCGAGCTTGAGAATGGGATTCTCGGAGAGAAACTATGTTTGGTTGGACCAAACATAAAGCGAGCATGAAATTGTTTCAGTCGCAATGGAAGCGTGGATGGGCAGTGTCTTATGAAGACATAATGGATGGACCAAAATTGTTTGGTTCTAATCCAATGGATAAGAATAAACCAAAGGGTTTGGTTTATTTTAAACGAATGAACCAAAAGTTGGTTCGGTTCGTTTTAACTTAAAATAAACCATCATGGTTTGGTTTATTTTAACTTATCTTAATGTAGCGGGTTAACGGGCTTTATGGATATGATCCATTAACCATTAAGAGAATTAGTTCTCTATAAAATAGGGCTTAAACCCTAACCCTAAACCTAATCCAATTAGTGGCCTCCCAACCCATCCTCCTTGTTGTTGGCGTCAATAACGCCGCCCCAACTTCATTGAGTGGTTGCCATCTCCTTGCGGCGTCCAAGCTTCGGCCGGTGGACCTCCGGCGACCCTCCGGTGATCTCCTTGGGTTCGGTGTAAAGGTGAGGCTCCATCTCTTCTTTAGCCGGCGCCTATTTCTTCCACCAAAGCTGTCCAGTTTCTGGACAGCTTCTTCTCCTCTCCGGAGCGTCGTTTGGACGACGGTTAGTGCTCCGACAGCGGATAACATACCGGGGATTTGATCTCCGGTAATCCTCTGAGGTGGAGGACGAAGGATTCGTCAATCGGTTGACGAATACCTCTCCGGAGAAGCAAGTCTTGAGGACTTGTTTTAGGTCCGAATTTGGATTCGGATCGTGATCATCTCTCGATCACGTCGTCTTCAACACGAGGCTAGTAACCCGTACGAAGACGAAGCTCGTGACTTAGCGAAGTCATCCCGAGGAGCTCGGCGTGGATACGGATAGAGGCGATTCTTACGAGGATCGTTCCGGTTGATGCCGTTTCCGCTACACGTCATACGGAAGGTATAACGTAGTTTAATTTCTTTTTATTGCAATTTTAATTTACGGTTATGTCTACACTTGTTGTAATAGCATGCGTGTGTTGTGTGTGTTGTAATAAATATAGATTTATTATTTTTAATTGCTTCCGCTGTGCTCATGTTTACGAAACATGATCGAACACACACCTGCCTTGATCGAAACCAGGTGGTATCGAGCCCGAGTTGTGTTTCGACATAATCGTAAAATTGGTTTTGCGATAGTCATAATGTATTTCTGGAAGTTTTCTAAATTTTGGAAATTTAGAAGTATTTATGGAAATTTTTCAATTTTGGAAAGTCTAGAAGTATTTATGGAAATCTTCCACTTTTGGAAAGTTGGAAGTATTTATGGAAATTTATATTTTCCATAAATAAAATATTTGATTAGATTCTGGAAATTTGTTTCCTAATTTAATCATGATTTGATTTGGGAAATCAAATCTTAAAATATTTTATTTCCATAAGTAGTTTTAAAGATTTAGGAAATTGGTTTCCTAAATAGATTTTCCTTAATCAAATAATTCCATGAATAAAATATGTGATTAGATTTGGAAATTTGTTTCCTAATTTAATTATGATTTGATTTGGAGAATCAAATCTTAAACATATTTTATTTCCATAAATAGTTATGACATATAAGGAAATATTGTACATGACATAATTGTATGATGTAATTGCATTAGATGCATAACATTAATGCCATGCGTGACATGTAGATGTATGCCATGTATGCCATGCCATGTAGATAATAGTTATTTGCATGCAAAGAGGATGAGACATAAAACCTTAAACAATATTAAAGCCTACACCTTCCATTAATATGGTTTGAACCAGAGTTCCGTTTCTTGTTTGGGTTGTTGGACTCTCTCCAAGCCCGGCTCGAATCCGAACATGTTCAAACCATGGAATAGTTTAATACTAATATGGTAAGAGTCAGAGGTCAATCGTTAGCTTTGGTTGTTGGACTCTCTCCAAGCTGGGCTAATTGGTTGAATGTGCTCTAACCATATTAAAACTATTCTTGATTAATGGGTTGGCTTTAACCTGGAGCATCGGCTTGTTGGACTCTCTCCAAGGTCGATGTTAAGGGAGGTGAAGTTGGGTGCTATGCATAAGATGCATACTTGTTAATGTGTTAACAACCCGATGTATGTGTGAACATTCAATTAGTTGATAGCACATTGTGATAGTTGCATATACGTGATATGCAATCGGTATAGATGATACCTACCGTCGTAGTTATGAATGGCTTGTTGGACTCTCTCCAAGGTTGTTCATAACTATGATGGATATCAACCCATTCGGAGATGGACCTACGATCTCCCGAAGTGATTTTGGGGTTTTTTGAAATTCGAAAAATGAATGGGATTTATAAATGTATATTGATGCATTTTAAAATCATCTTTCTCATATATGCTCGTTTTGTATTTCTAAGTTAATATATTGATGATGATGTGTTTGAATTTGCGTTCCATTTTGGATTCGAATAAATTGACTGGGCCGAGCTTCATGGACTGGCTTAGAAGCTTGAGAATTGTTCTCAAGGTTGAAAAGCTTGCAAATGTCCTTGAAGCGCCTCTTCCCGCCCGTCCTAGTGACGATGCAACTCTGGACCAATTGTTGGCCTATCAGAAACATGTGAGTGATTATGAACAAATGAGTTGCATCATGCTAGCCATGATGGAACCCATGCTACGAAAACGGCATGAGCATATGGATGCTCATATCGTAGTCCTTCATCTTTGTGAGTTGGTTGATGAGCAAGTGAGATTCAAAAGGTTCGAAGTCTCAAAGCTCCTCTTCACCTGAGATGCTAGGAGGTTCATCGTAGTCTTGCTCAATATCTTTGAAGGCATGGAGTCTTACGAGAAGCATGAAGCGGGGGCGGTTCTTGTTAGTTGATTCCTCGAAGAAAGGTTCTAAGAGGAAGTCAAAGGAACAAAGAAGAGAAAGAAGAGAAGGCTAAGAAGGTAGAACTAGCACAAAGGAAACTTGCCATCATTATGGCAAGGAGAGCCATTTGAAGAAAGTGCAAGATTATCTTGAGTCCGTGAAGAAGGATAAGGCATCGGATGCCCCATCTTCTTCTAAATCTTCTTTATTGATTGTCATTCTATTTCCTTAGACACTTGGGTATTGATCGGTGTGGCTCACATATATGTAATGACATACATGGGCTAAGGAATAGAAGAAGACTCGTCGAGGGAAAGTCAAATTTACGTGTTGGGAATGGAGCAGGTTCTTTGCACTCGCCATCGGAACGTATTTGTTGAAACTCCGTGCAGGACTTGTCTTAGATATGGACAATTGCTTTTATATTCCTTCGTTGATAAAGAACATCATTTCTATTTCTTGTTTAAATAGAAATGGTTTCCATTGACGTTTAGTAACAATTGTTGTTACATAACTTTGAATGGGGTTCTTTATGGATTGGAACTTTAAGCAATGGTGTTTATCGTTGGGACGTATCCGGTGACATTTGCAATATCGGCGAGCAACAAGCGTGCTCGAAGGATAATCAAATAGACTCTACATGTGGCATTGTCGTCTTGGCCATGTAAGCAAGAAAGCATGTCCGAATTACACCGATGTGGAATTCGAATCGTTGAATTGGATTCATACGATACATGCGAATCATGCTTAAAAGGCAAGATGACTAAGTTACCTTTACCGAAAAGGTGAGCAGTGGGAGAGTTACTAGGTTTAGTACATACTGATGTATGTGGACCTATGTCAACTCAAGCATTAGGAGGCTATAGCTACTTCATTACCTTCACCGATGATCACTCACGGTTTGGGTATGTGTTCTTGATGAAACACAAGTCTGAAGCCTTTGAAAGGTTCAAAGAATTGAAATGAAGTAGAGAAACAACATGACAAGAGTATTAAAATACTTCGATCGGATCGAGGTGGTGAATACTTAAGTCAAGAGTTTCTTGATTATCTAAGAGACAATGGCATATTGTCTCAATGGACTCCGCCCTATACACCACAGCATAATGGTGTATCTGAGAGGCGTAACTGGACCTTGTTGGACATGGTCAGGTCAATGATGAATCATGCAACTCTTCCCAAGTCCTTTTGGGGTTATGCATTTCAGACAGCAGTTTACTTGTTAAACAGAATGCCTACCAAGGTAGTCTCAACTACTCCATATGAGATATGGAATGGTAAGAAACCTCATGTATCTTACTTGAAGATATGGGGTTGTCCTGCTTATGTGAAGCCGGTATGTCGGACAAATTGGATGCTAAGTCGATAAATGTCTATTTATTGGATACCCTAAGGAAACAAGGGGTTACCAATTCTATCATCTGTGGAACAAAAGGTGTTTGTTTCAAGGCATCTTTGTGTTTCTAGAGAAAGAGTTTCTCTTGCAAGAAAAGCGATGGGAGTGTCGTCGAGCTTGAGGAGGCTCGAGAGACTCAAATAGACATTGATGAGATACCTGGTGAAGCACAACAGCCGACAACTCATAGTGATGAGCAATCGGCTGGACCTATTGTAACACCACATCTTCGTAGATCTGGTAGAACACGCAACATTCCTGAGAGATATGGATTTCTCGTAAGAGAATCGAACGACGTGTTACTCATTGATGATGAGGAGCCTACCAGTTATGAAGAAGTGCTGACAAGTTCAGAAAGGGATATGTGTCTTGGTGCCATGAAGTCGAAAATGGATTCCATGTATGAAAACCAAGTTTGGAACTTGGTTGACCCACCTGAAGGCATAAAGCCTATAGGGTGCAAGTGGGTTTTCAATAAGAAAACCGACATGGATGGTAATGTGATTACCTATAAGGCTAGATTGGTGGCGAAAGGATATCGTCAAAAGCAAGGTGTTGATTATGACGAAACCTATTCGCCTGTAGCTATGCTTAAATCCATTCGGATGCTCCTGGCCATAGCGGCTCATTATGATTATGAGATATGGCAGATGGATGTGAAAACAGCTTTCCTTAATGGAAACACTTGCTCGAGGGCGTGTATATGATCTGACTGAGGTTTCACATCGGTTGATAAAACCAAGGTATGCAAATTGCGACGATCCATTTATGGATTGAAGCAAGCATCCGAGCTGGAATATCCGTTTTGATGAGATCAAAAGATTTGATTTCTCACAAAATCGAGCGAACCTTGTGTGTACAAGAAGGTTAGTAGAGTGCGATCGTGTTCCTAGTATTGTATGTCGATGACATATTACTTATAGGAAAGCGATGTGTCCATCTTCTGATCGATTAAGGTTTGGTTATCCAAGACATTCTCCATGAAAGACACGGGAGAAGCAACCTACATCCTTGGGATTAAGATCTATAGAGATAGATCGAAGCGGTTTGCTTGGTCTTTAGTCTACATATATAGGCCGAGTGCTAAAGAGGTTTAGCATGTCGGAATCCAAGAAAGGTTATACGCCCATCGGGCATGGGGTACACCTTTTGAAGTCTATGTGTCGCGCCGCGAGGCGAGAGGATTTGCATGAGTAAGATTCCCTATGCATCCATAATAGGATCTATCATGTATGCTATGTTATGTACGAGGCCCGATGTATCGTATGCTCACGAGTGTCACGGCGGATACTCACGATCGGGAATGGATCATTGGTATTAAGATGATCCTTAAGTACTTGAGAAGAACTAAGGATGTGTTCCTAATATATGGAGAAGGGTACATGGTGATACGTGGGTATACGGATGCGGACTCGAGAGACAAGGATGATTCCATGTCTCGATGCAGTATGTATTCACCTAGAATGGAGCGCACAATAAGTTGGAAAGGTTCCAAGCTTGACACTATAGCGGATTACGCCACTAAGGCGAATACACATTGCGACTTTAGGCAACAAAGGAAGCGGTTTGGATCAAGAAGTTCATCTATGAACTTGATGTGGTCTCATCAATGATCCAAACATGTGCTTCGCCGCTATCATCTTATCGGAGAGATCATCGGTAGGAGCGAAATACAAATCGAGAAAATTCCCCTTTGAAAGGAACTTAGCGGATCCCTTGACTAAAGCATTACCTCAAAGCAAGTTTGAGGTCATGTTAGAGCTTATGGTATTGGATACCGTAGCGATTGGCATTAGGCCAAGTGAAGTCTGTTAGTAATATATGAGAGATGTCCTAAGGCAATGCGCCTTATGTATGAACCATTTATATGATAAATGAAGATTCACTATTTGAGTATACATGTTTTATGTATTTGATTGGATCTTAAACTCATTTCTTGAATGTCACGATCGATTCACGGCATGAGAGAATTTGTGATTGGATCACAACTAGTGAGTATCTCTACATGTGTAATTGTGATGTATCAGATTATCTAGTCAATGAATTGATGGATTAGGTATACTCCTTGGTGTATCCAAGCGGTGATTCTCCGGGCCGGAGACATAGTGATGTCCGAGTTAATCGTGGATGCTAGTTATGGTAACTAGTTCATCGAGTGACCAGCCGTAAGACTTCATATGGTTCTCTGCATATATAGATATGTCAATGAAGTTCTTACTGTGGCTTAAGTGCGATGTTCCTTTGACTTGCGGTATTCAAGTCATCTTGATCATAGAGACTTATGCTTTGACATCTTAAGCAAACATCTCTAAGGAGATGTGGACCCGGGATGATTGGGTATAAGTCGAAGTGATCGAAGGTGTTTGAATAGCCTATAAAGGATTCACCACTCCTTGCGAGGAGATGTATACCTATGGCCTCTCGTCGGATTGTTACTAAAGTCTTTGGCCAAAGCATTACATGTTTAGAGTAAGGTACTCTTCGATACATGTGGAGTAACTAGAATCCGTAGGACGAGGAAATGATACTTGGGCTAGGTGTGACGAGTCACCTAGTGGGATCGGCACACAATAGACCATGTCCTGAACCAAGTGGGTATAAGATGAGTGAAGGGAATGGGGCACGATTCATTCGAGCTATCAAGGGTTTCGTAAATAGTTCGATCAACCGCTGATCTTTTCTTAATTGGGGATCATGATGTACTACTAGGTGCCACTCATGATCGCTCTATAATTAATGGTTAATTATAGACGGCCAACATAAACCGAGAACCTATTTGGTCACACGACAACGAGTGTAATCCAAAGGATTTAAAACGAGCTTGAGAATGGGATTCATCGAGAGAAACTATGTTTGGTTGACCAAACATAAAGCGAGCATGAAATTGTTTCAATGCAATGGAAGCGTGATGGGCCGTGTCTTATGAAGACATAATGGATGGACCAAAATGGTTTGGTTCTAATCCAATGGATAAGAATAAACCAAAGGGTTTGGTTTATTTTAAACGAATGAACCAAAAGTTGGTTCGTTCGTTTTAACTTAAAATAAACCATCATGGTTTGGTTTATTTTAACTTATCTTAATGGAGCGGGTTAACGGGCTTTATGGATATGATCCATTAACCATTAAGAGAATTAGTTCTCTATAAAATAGGATTAAACCCTAACCCTAAACCTAATCCAATTAGTGGTCAACCCATCCTCCTTGTTGTTGGCGTCAACAACAAGGGCTGCCGCCCAACTTCATTGAGTGGCTGCCATCTCCTTGCCGGGCGCCCAAGCTTCGCCGGTGGACCTCCGCGACCCTCCGTGATCTCCCTTGGTTCGGTGTAAAGGTGAGGCTCCATCTCTTCTTTAGCCGGCGCTATTTCTTCCACCAAAGCTGTCCAGTTTTTCGGACAGCTTTTCTCTCTCGCCGGAGCGCCATTTGGACGACGGTTAGTGCTCCGACAGCGGATAACATATCCGGGATTTGATCTCCGTAATCCTCTAAGGTGGAGGACGGAAGGATTCGCCAATCGTTGACGAATACCTCTCCGGAGAAGCAAGTCTTGAGGATTGTTTTAGGTCCGAATTTGGATTCGACCGTGATCATCTCTCGATCACATCGCCTTCAACACGAGGCTAGTAACCCGTACGAAGACGAAGCTCGTGGCTTGGCGAAGTCATCCCGAGGAGCTCGGCGTGGATACGGATAGAGACGATTCTTACGAGAATCGTTCCGTTTGATGCCGTTCCCGCTACACGTCATACGGAAGGTATAACGTAGTTTAATTTCTTTTATTGCAATTTTAATTTACGGTTATGTCTACACTTGTTGTAATAGCATGCGTGTGTTGTGTGTGTTGTAATAAATAGGAATATTTATTATTTTTTTGCTTCCGCTGTGCTCATGTTTACGAAACATGATCGAACACACACACGCCGCGGTGCCGGAAACCCAACAGGAAATGGATTCCTAAGGAGTATCTAGTGAACCCCATAGGCAAAAACTTATTTTGGGTTCCAAAATCCATCCTTAAGGGTTAGAAAACCCCTAGGGTAGTCAACCATATGCAATTGACCTATATCATATTTTGGTTGACTTAGGATGACGGGACAATATTTTTTAAATAGTGTTAGGTGATGATAACGTTCCTATAAATAGTTAATAATGCTTAAATCATGATGATTAATGTAATTGCTATGTATGTTTGCAATCATGATTTATGATTTTGAAATTTGGCACATCATCATGAGAAATAGGGTCTAAATCATGCTTTAGATGATACTTTGTTTATAATCATGATATAATACCTAATGCATGATAACAATTCAATGAATACATGTGTTTCATGATCATAATGTAGAATTAATTTATATATGCCTTAATGATCATGAGGAGTGTTAGGTTGATACTTAACCTTGATAGAATTGTATGAATATAATGGTTAAGTATATACAAATACCCCCTAGGATGCATCTCACACTCACCATAGGCTACTTTGATTGAAAACTTAGCATGGGTGAGATGTTAGGATGATACAAATGTCCACTAATGCCTATGACATTTAGATGGTCATTTAAAGTATCAAAATAGCAATAATAGACCAATCATGGGGAAGGCTTATGTTTAATTCATAGACATATTGCCCAAAGATCATGGTTGGATATTTCATATGTTTTCAAAACAATTTCTTAATCTAAAATCTATGTATTCATGTTTTGAAACAATTGGAACCAAAACTAGGTGTTAAACTTGATACTCACATGATCAAAAACCTAGTGGTTTTTAAACCTTTTGGATTTTTGGCAAATACGTGAAAATATAATGATTTTTCATGAAGACATATTTTTCACTGATAAAGAATCTTACCAGAAATATGTTCCCCAAATTTCATGATTTTTCAAATTTTCTAGAATTTTTAATGCATTTCTGAATTTCGGTCCGAAAATCAGAAAGTTCTGAAATTCGCGTGCCAGTCGACTGGTAGTCTGAACCAGTCGACTGATGACCTGAAAATCAGAACAGTAAAGGCCGAATTCAGGTTTTAGACTAATGTTTGGTATTTTCCTTCTATTAGACTTGATGCCATGAGTTTATAACTTAGTGTTAATCTTTTTGATGGTGTCAAAGGGGGAGAAAATATTATGTTTAAGTTAATTATGATAGGGGGAGAATTTGTAGAAAGAGTTTCATGGATTAAGGGGGAGTTGCATGTTGCTATATCATGTTTATGTTTACATGCTTTCTTACCTTAGAAATTTTTATCAAATGTTTTTACCTAACTTAAACGGATTGCCACACATCAAAAAGGGGGAGATTGTTAGGGCAATCTCTTGCCATGATTAGGTTTTGATGTGTGTGGCAAAGGGTTTAAGTTAGTTTGTTATGTTGATTTCATATGTGCGTTGAAGTCGTGCAGGACTTAGTAATTCGCACATGGAGCCGTGACGAGTTTCACATCTCATGACTCGGTCCTTGAGTCGGTGAAGGATTGCTTTGCGGAAGCCGTGCGCTTGGAGCATCCGAGGGACCGCCGGACGAGAAGCTTGGAGTGAAGCCGAAGGAAGTAGACTTCGAGGTAAGAGACGTGAAGGAGCATTACAGAGCCGTGCGCCTGATGCTGCCGAGGGACGTGGCCGCGAACGAAGAGAACTTCGAAGGCGAGGGACTCCGAGGGATGAGAGTGAGCGATTGTAACCTGGGAAGGGTAGCTCTTAGGTGAAACTTGTCCATTTGGCCAAGTGTCGGATGAGTTTTCCCGACACCAGTCGACTGCCATGTCATGGCAGTCGACTGATCTTAGTCGATGGTTCGATCGACCGTTTCGTCATTTGAATCAAGTTGACGACCGATCACAAGATAGGCTGATCGTGCGGCATAGCGATGATCGATGGCTTGATCACGACCAAGGGATGTAGTCGATCGATGGCACCGCGGGCACGCGCACGTAATGGAGTCGACCTCGTTGAGCACTCGACTGATTGACATCAGTCGACTGATGGGTGCCATCAGTCGACTGATGCCAAAACCGTTTGATGGAATCCAACGTGGAAAGCGGCGTTATCAGGCTAGAGTGACTACCGACCGATCGAGGGCATCCGACCGCTCGCTTTAACGGAAGAAACCCTCTTCCTCTATAAAAAGGAAGGGGATGGAGCTTTGGGAGGCTAATGCTTATGCTCTAATACTCTCCCAAAGTTCCCTAAAGCTTTCCATCCTCTTACTTGAGCTTATTTCCATTATATTTGTAAGAGGAGTGTTTTTGTGTAAAGAGGTTACCTCCACCTAGCTTTGTGCAAAGGAGAGATCTAGTGGATTTGGAGGAGTGATTCACCTTGGACGAATCGGACCGTGGATTAGCGGCGTAGCCGTGAACCACGTTACATCTCGGTGTTATTGTTTGTATTCTCTTTTGTTTATTTGCTTGTCTTGTTTTATTATTTTCGCTTGCGCTAACCTTGTGTGTAGACGAGCAAATTACGACATTCATCGTTCGAGGGCTATTCACCCCCCTCTAGCCGGCCGTTTCGATCCCCAACACGTCGGAGGTGGAGAAATCTCGTACAAGTGATTACCCTAAGTAATACAATGAACAACAAGCATATACAAGTAAATACAATAAAAAAAATGCAAAGAACATGTTACAAAAATCTTTTAAAAGTTTGCTTGTTGATTGCCTTGGATTAGCCTTGAAGACCCTAGTTTGCACTAGCAAATTGCTCTAAATCGCCCAAGAAAATCACTGTCGAAATCCCTCCCGTCGAGCTCCTTTTATGCCTTAGTGCGACCTGAATTTCCGCCTGACAGTGGACTGCCAAAGGTTCATAGTTGACTGCCAACAGTTCTGTTGTGAGACAACGACTTGATCCACGTTGGAAAAACTCTAACGGGTCACCTGACAGTTGACTGCCAACATCACCAATCGATTGCTAATGTCATAGCTGACTGTCGGTCGGCTACAAAGCATTCTGTGCTTGCGACATCAAACCATCAGTCGACTGCAATCCATGGTAGTTGACTGACATCAATTGACTACTCCAATGAGCAGTCGACTGCCAAGGCTTTTTCGGCCCTAAACCACAATGGAGCACTAGTTGACTCACAATAGTCGACTGGTCATAATCCCAGTCGACTGCTGAGTGTCGACTCGGCTACCAAGTGTCAAAACACTTAACCAGTCGATTGGTCTATAACCCTAGTCAAATGATAAACCTCATTCATGAGGTTTAACCCCAAGTATGATGCCCTCATACTTGCTAGACCACCCTTTGATTAGACCTAAGCCTTCTAGCCACCTCCATCAGCCTCGTGCCTATCGGATCCCTCCAAGTCATCCATGACTTGTTCATCCATACGCTAACCTTCAGATGCTTCCATCGGCTATTGTCATGCTAACAATGCCTACATTTCCAAGGCACATTGTACTTACACTGCCAAGACCACGCTTGGACTTTACGTCGCCAACCATTGGACTTATACTGCGAAGACTCCACCTTTGGACTTCTCAATTGCCAAGTACCCATGACTTGGACTTTCACTGCCAAGACTACACCCTTGGACTTACGTGGCCAAGACTACACCCTTGAACTTTCCATGCCAACTCCATGTTGGACTTTCCAATTGCCAAGACTCAAGCTTGGACTTTCCCTTGCCAAGACCCATGCTTGGACTTTTCATGCTAAGTACACAAGACTTGGACTTTCCCAAATGCCAAGTGTCCCACTTGGACTTTCCATGTCAAGTACCCATGACTTCGACTTTCTTCATCACATGGTCAACCCTAGTCAACCATCAAAATGCTCCTCGAGTCAAACTCGAGTCCGGTCAATCATGACTCGAGTCGATTGCACCAATAATCTCTCCAAAATATTATCAAACATCAAAACACTACTCAAGTCCAACTCGAGTATGGTCAATTGTGACCTGGACCAATTGCACCAACAATCTCCCCTTTTTTGATGTTTGAAAAAAACCAAATACCTTTGAGTTAGGCCACCTAACTTAAATCTCTTTACCAATTATCCCAAATTGGTAATCCCATAATTTTTCCGTGTCAATTCTCCCCCTTTTTGACATACATCAAAAAGGTTCTCTCCCCAAGGGTGTCAATGTCTCATATTCCAATGAGATCTTACAATCTCTCCCTTGGTGCAAAAACACCTAGGATGTCTTCACTCTTCTTAGTGCAAAAACACCACTTGATTCCCTTATACATGAGACTTCAAGTCATGCCAATTGTCCTTAAATCAATTTAAATTAACTTAAAATGCATGGATGATGATTATGGCATAAAATGAATAATATAAATAAGCATGTCCAATGATCATGATGTCATGACATATGATATAAATCTAAAAATACATGATATTTAACCTTAATTCTAAGCATGATCATGACATATTATATAATTAAAAGTAGATATGATGTCATGATATGATATATGACAATAAAAGCTTGGCAAATAAAATATAAGGCATAGAAATACCTAAACTTTAATATTAGTTGCCATTTATTATGATTAAATTCATTTTTCCATATTACCAATACCTATTGTAGCTCCTTGGGTTTACTAGGTATTCGCTAGGGATAACTTCCCTAGATACTCTCCTAATGACCCTCATAGGCTTAGAAGTCATGGTCATTTGGGTTTTACCTAGGATAGCCCTAGGGGTAACTCCCCTTGTAACCTTTTTAGTGACTTCCTTAAGTTTCCTTTAAACCCTAGCTGCTAGGACATGTGCGCCCGCCAGAGGGGGGGTGGATAGTGTTTCGTCGTCAGAGATGAAAATTGATCGTTCATTTCTACAAATTGCATTAGCGCAGTAGAAATAATAATAACATGAATAAAACACAACAATCACAAGATCAATACACCAAGATATAACGTGGTTCGGAACCTCAAGGTTCCTACTCCACGGGTTGGGCTTGTAAGAGCACTAACGATGCAAACACACACCACTAATTAAAAATACTCCTTCTCGACAACAAGTTGGAGATGGAGAAACCTCTTACAGTGATTACAAAAGTAATACTAAGTAAATACAAGCAAATATAAAATGAATACAAAAATCTATGTAAAGAGAACTTTACAAATGAGCTTTTTGATGCTTGCTTGAGTTGCACTTGGAGATCTTGAATTGCAGCAGAAAATCACCCCCCAAAACTACTCAAAGAACCATTGGCAAAACCTTCCCTTCGTGCTCCTTTTAAACCTGCAACTCGGGCTAATTTTCGGCTAGTAGTCGACTGATCGGGACCATTAGTCAACTGCTCCTATAGCTGTTGTCTCACAATGACATGAGCCACGTTGGATAAGTTCCAACAGATAGACTATCAGTCGACTGATCATGCCCATCAGTCGACTGATAGGGTCATCACTCAACTGTTAAGCCCTAACAGTCGGCTCGGGAACTTTCTGTCCCTGAATACCCAACCAACAGTCGACTGATCTCCAGATCAGTCGACTGCTCAGGACAATAGTCGATTGCTAGGTCAATTCCTGCAGTCGAACTCTAGTCGACTCCCATCAGTTGACTAACCATAATATCAGTCGACTAATAACCTCATTCATGAGGTTTTAACCCCAAGTATGGTGCCCTCATATTTGCTAAATCACTCTTAGCCTAGACCTAAGCCTTCTAGCCACCTCCGTCATCCTCGTGCCTATCGGATCCCTCCAAGTCATCCATGACTTGTTCATCTATACGCTAGCCTTCAGTTGCTTCCATCGGCTATTGTCATGCTAATGTGGTCTACATCGTCAAGGCACATTGGGCTTACGCTGCCAAGACTCCGCTTGGACTTTACGCTGCCAATATTCCTCTTGAACTTCTCAATTGCCAAGACTTAAGCTTGGACTTTCATGCCAAGACTACACCCTTGGACTTACATAACCAAGACTACACCCTTGGACTTTCCATGCCAACTCCATGTTGGACTTTCCAATTGCCAAGACTCAAGCTTTGACTTTCCCTTGCCAAGACTCATGCTTGGACTTTTCATGCCAAGTACACAAGACTTGGACTTTCCCAAATACCAAGTGTCCCACTTGGACTTTTCCATCATATGGTCAACCCCAAGTCAACTATATAGTCAAACAATGGTCAAACCATCGTCAAACATTAAAACCATGACTTGGGTCGATTGCACCAACAATCTCCCCAACACATTGTCAGACATCAATGTTAAACATCAAAACACCACTCGAGTCCAACTCGAGTCTAGTCAATCATGACCTGGGTTGATTGCACCAACAATCTCTCCTTTTTGATGTTTGACAAAAATCAAAACACCTTTGAGTTAGGCCTAAACCCTAACTCAAATCTCCTTACCAATTATCCCAAATTGATAGTTTCACTTTCTCTCCCTTTTTGACATACATAAAAAAGGTTCTCCCAAAGGAGGTCAATGTCTTATATCCTAATGAGATCTTACAATCTCCCCTTGGTCCAAAAACACCTACGATGCCTTCACTCTTCCTAGTGATAAGTCCCATATCACTCAAGAGAGACACTCCTATGAACTCTACCAATTTCCAAATTGGGCATCTCAAATTCCCATTTCTCCCCCTCATGAGGAAGAACACATCTATCATCCCATGATGGATACCTCCCCCTAAAGGCTTGCTCCCCCTTGACCATTGCACCAAAAATGCCCTTGGAGAGTCCCTAAGCCTATAAGAACACTAAACCATCAAAAATTAAGGTCCAAAGTTCAACATTGAACTTTCACATACCTTAAAATTGATACACACTTTAAACAATTCTCCTAATCCATATCCAATGGATTTTCACCCTTTTTAATACTTTCCAAAGTATATCCTAGGGTTATGAGCAGTTAGGAAACCCTAACATAGCTAAATCAAGGGCTAAACATCCTTGTTTACCCAAAATCAGCTATGGCAGCCAACTCTGATAGTAATCAGTCGACTGCCCTATACATCAGTCGACTGCCATCAAGCGGTAGTCGACTGATAATTGAAATTTCTGAATTTCAATTATTAGAAAAAAACATTGGAAATTCATAAATAATTATATATAATTTGAAAAATCCTAAAACTTTATACATATAATGTAGGGATCGTCGTGACTGCCAAAGGGGGGGGGAGTGAATAGCGTGTTCGTCATTTGCGATGGATCTCGATCGTGATTGCTACAAAATGTGTTATATGCAGCAGAAATAGAAATAACACAATACAAAATGAACAAACACAATCACATGATAAGACGATGCAATGTGGTTCAGAACCGAATGGTTCCTACTCCATGGATTGGGCTCGTAAGGGCCCTAGTGATGCCAATGACACACCACTACTCAATAACACATTCTCGAAACAATCTAGAGGTGGAGAAACCTTGTACAAATAATCTTACAATAATAAGAAAAAAATACAAGCGATTACAATGAAATATAACAAAAGAAATGCAAAGAAAACTTTACAATCGATCTTTTGGAAACTTGCTTATTGATCGCCTTGGACTAGCCTTGAAGACCCTGATTTGCACCAGTAAATCGCTCCAAATTGTTCAAGAAAATCATGCCAAAATCCCTCTTTCTGAGCTGCCTTTATAACCTATATTCAGGCTGGATTTTGCCTAGCAATCAACTGATCGGGACCATCAGTCGACTTCCCCTGTAGTCATTGTGAGACAACTGCATATGCCACGTTGGATAAGCTCCAACAGACAGACCATCAGTCGACTAATCATACCCATCAGTCGACTGATGGCTCAATTAGTCTAGTATTCGGGCCGATCACTCAACTGGAGAGCCTTCTGTGCCCTAGATCCCGACTATCAGTCGACTGATTACCATATCAGTCGACTAATCAAGCCAACAGTCAACTGCCCAACTCTGGCAGTCGATTGCCAGGGCACTTTCCACAGTCAAACCCTAGTTGACTCTTATCAGTCGATTGACAATAGTCCTAGTCGACTGATACACCTCAAACATGGGGTTTTAACCCAAGTATGATGCCCCCATACTTGCTAGACCACCCTTAGCCTAGACCTAAGTCTTCTAGCCACCTCCGTCAGCCTCACATCTATTGGATCCCTCCAAGTCATCCATGACTTGTTCATCCATACGCTAGTCTTCAAGTGCTTCTATCGGCTATTGTCATGCTAACGGTGTCTACACCGCCAAGACACATTGGACTTATGTTGCCAAGACTCTCGCTTGGACTTTACGCGGCCAACCATTGGACTTATACCGCCAAGACTCCTGCTTGAACTTTACGCCGCCAATATTCCCCTTGGACTTTCCAAATGCCAAGACTCAAGCTTGGACTTTCCCTTGCCAACCCATGTTGGACTTTCCATGCCAAGACCCATGCTTGGACTTTTCCTTGCCAAAACTCATGCTTGGACTTTCCTTGCCAACCCATGTTGGACTTTCCATGCCAAGTACTCAAGATTTAGACTTTTCCAATGCCAAGAGTCCCACTTGGACTTCCCATGCCAAGTACCCATGACTTGGACTTTACCATGACAATCACATTGTCATATATTTTTGTCGAACATCAAAACATTGCTCGAGTCAAACTCGAGTCCGGTCAATCGTGACCTGGGCCGATTGCATCAACAATCTCTCCCTTTTTGACGTTTGACAAAAACACCCTTGAGTTAGGCCCCTAACTCAAATTCCCTTACCAATTTTCCAAAATTGGTAATTTTACTTTCCCCCCTTTTTAACTAACATCAAAAAGGTTCTCTTCAAGGAGATCAATGTCTCATATCCAAATGAGATATTATAATCTCCCCCTTGGTCTAAAACACCTAGGATACCTACAATCTTCCTAGTGATAAGTCCTATATCACTCAAGAGAGGTAATCCTACAAACTCTCCCAATTTCCAAATTGGGCATCTCAAATTTCCATTTTTCCCCCTCATGAGGAAAAATAACATCCATCATCCCATGATGGATACCTCCCCCTAAAGGCTTGCTCCCCCTTGACCATTGCACCAACAATGTCCTTGGAAAGTCCCTAAGCCAATAGGAACTCTAAACCATAAAAAATAAGGTTTAAAGTTCAACATTGAACTTTCCCACACCTTAAATTTGATATATCACTCTAACAACTCTCCTAATCCATATCTAATGGATTTTCACCCTTTATAATGCTTTCCAAAGCATATCCTAGGGTTAAGAGTGGTTAGGGAACCCTAACATAGCTGAAAATGGGCTAAACATACATTGTTTTCCCGAAATCAGTATTAGAAGTTGACTCTTTCAGCTACTAATCGACTGTTGTTCACATCAGTCGACTACCATCCATGGCAGTCGAATGATAACTGAAATTTCTGAATTTCAATTATCAGAAATGAAATTATAAAAAACATAAGTAATTATACGTAATTCGAAAAATCATGAAAATTCATACATATAATACTTATAACACATACAATAGGTGAAAAATGTTTGAAAAATATTTTACCCATAAAATAGTTAAATTGACATAAAGTTCAAAAGTGAAGAAAAACTTCAATGTTTTAGCTCACTTTGTATCAACTTCATTAATGGTGATTGCTATCAAAAGATAGACTTCACCAAGGTTTTCTAAAATGATTTTAAAATATTTTTGAAAATCTATATTGGATCATGTTCTTTGGGTTTAGTGTACATGACTTGAACATAAGATTTCCCAATGATCCATATATAGGAAAAGATGAGTTTTGGTTCATCTAGATGCAAAAACTATGCACCTTGAACTCAACTCACATCCTAGCATCTCACATGTATCTAGGGTGTATAAAATGCACACAAGTTAATGGGATGTGAGATGTGAGTTTTGTTCATACCTATACTAAGGTCTCATGCATTTTTTCTAAGGCAACACTACTTGATTCCCTTATGCATGAGACTTCAAGTCATGTCATAGTCCTTAAATCAATTTTCATTAACTTAAATGCATGAAGTATGATCATACCATAAATGATAGCATAAATAAATATGTCCAATGATCATGATGTCATGACATATGATATAATCTAAATATACATGACATTAAAAACTAACCCTAAACATACTCATGATATTTTATATGATAAAGATAAATATGATGTCATGGCATGTTAAGGCAAACAAAGCATGATAATTATAAAATACTAAGGTATAAGATACCTAAGTGTTAAGCCCAAATTGTCATTTCCAAGATTAAATCCATTTTTGCCTTAATGCCAACTATTCTCCTAGTATGCCAAAAACCCAAAATGACACACCATGACTTCTAAGACCTAATTGTGCCAATTTAATCATTTTTAACTTCTCAAAACACATTGGCACATCCTAAAGTGTCAACTTACTATGGTTAGATTAACTACCTATCCACTTAGGGTTGACACATCCTAACCCATCTAGCGTGAATCGATCATGCTTCTAGGAACCCAATACCTATTGGAGCTCCTTGGGTTAACTAGGTATTCACTAGGGATAACTTCCTTAGATACCTCCCTAATCACCTTTTTTGGCTTTGAAGCCTTTGTCATCTTGGTCTTGCCTAGGTTAACTCTAGGGGTGACTCCCCTTGTAACCTTCTTAGTGGCCTCCCTAGGTTTCCTTGAAACCCTAGCCACTAGGCACACACCTTGGTTACCCTTAGGGATGATTTCTCTAGTAACCTTGGTCTTCCTAGACCTAGGTTGTGTTTCATAATCAAATGGAATACTATGACAGGTCTCCTTAGGCTTAGGTTTGTGATCCAAACCTTTTTTGCCCTTGGTGGGACCTTGCTTTCTAAACCCTAGGTTTTGACTCCTATATCCTAGATTTTGACTATTTGACCCTTGCATTTGGTTTTGCATTTTCTTAAGGGTCTTCTCAAGTTTTTCAAGTCTTGACCTCAAGGCTTGATTTTCTAGCTCTAATTTTCCAATTTTTAATTTTTCATCTATTCTTTGGACATGAGACTTCCTAGGCATGTGTCTATGGTTCTTTGGTTTAAAACCTAGATGATCTTTTATTTTCTTAATACTTACCTTAGGTAAAATATTTTTAGGGATATTAGTCTCAAATTTCTCCCTATTTCTAAGGTTGACACTCTTAGCACCTAGACAATAAAATCTATTATTTCTAACATGTTCTTTATGATAAATAACAAGATTGCTAATATTATTTCTAGTATGCTTTTGATAACTAAATGAAGAAGAAACATACTTAAAAGTTACCTTAGGGTTTGCCTTAGCTCCCCCTACATGTGTAGCTCCCTCTTGGATCTTTTTCCTCCCCTTGGGGCATTGACTTTGGTAATGACCCTGTTAATTGCACTTGAAGCAAATCACATGCTCCTTGCTTTTAATTGTGGGGGCACTAGCATTCTTGACCTTTGGAGCCGGTTGAGCCTTCTTGACCCTTTTAGGATACTTACTCTTGTAGTGTTCATTTTCCCTACACTCAAAGTAAATTATATGATTTTTACTATTAACTAAATTGCTTGAGTTACCTAGGTCATCAGTGGATGTTTGGGCTTCTTCATCTTCTCGACTGGAGGTAGAAGGTTCCTCTTGAGTTGGCTCCGGTATTGAAGATGATCTCTCCTCCCTTTCAATCCTAGAGGTGGATGCCTCTTCCACTTCTTCTTCCTCTTCCGATCCAGATCCGGATGTTGATTCCCTATCAACTTTCAAATCCTCACTTGCTTGTGAGGATGAGAATTCCTCTTCTTCGGGCTCTTGGACCGGTTGAGGGTTCTCATGGAGCTTGGTCAATTCGCTCCAAAATTCCTTTGCATCATTGTATTCTCCTAATTTGGACACAACATTGTTAAGAATTAAATCACTCAAAAATTTGATTACCTTATTACTCCTCTCGAATCCTTGGAGTTGTTCTTCAGTCCACTTCTTCATTTTGAGGAACCCTCCTTAGGCCCTCTTGGAAATTTGAACCCTTCCATCAAAGTGGCCCAATCATCTAAGTCCATCATCATCATATAATCTTCAATCTGTTCCTTCCATTGCCTAAACCCTTCTTGTCCATAGAAGGTGTATAGGATCGGTGTGTTGATGTCTCATCCTTGTTGTTCTTCAAAATCCATCTTCTTCCCTCTAGTGTGCTCCCTCGGATGTGAAGTCGGTGAAGAGCGACCCGCTTGATACCAATTGCAAGGACAGTCGTGACCGCTAGAGGGGGGGGTTGAATAGCACGTTCATTGTTTACGATGGATCTCGATCGTGCTTGCTACAAAATGTGTTATACGCAGTGGAAATAGAAATAATACAATACAAAATTAACAAACACAATCACACGACAAGACGATGTAACATGGTTCAAAACCAAATGGTTCATACTCCATGGATTGGGCTCATAAGAGCCCTAGCAATGCCAGTCACACACCACTACTCAATAACTCCTTCTCGGAACAATCCGGAGGTGGAGAAACCTCGTACAAATAGTCTTACAATAGTAAGAAACAAATACAAGCAATTACAATGAAATACAACAAAAGAAATACAAAGAAAACTTTACAATCGATCTTTTGGAAGCTTGCTTGTTGATCGCCTTGGACTAGCCTTGAAGGCCCTGATTTGCACCAGCAAATTACTCCAAATCATCCAAGAAAATTATGCAAAAATTCCTCCTTCTGAGCTGCCTTTATAACCTGCATTCGGGCTGGATTTTGCCTAGCAGTCGACTGATCGGAACCATCAATCGACTACCCCTGTAGCCATTGTGAGACAACGACATGTGCCACGTTGGATAAGTTGCAACGGACTGATCATCAGTTGACTGATCATACCCATCAGTCGATTGATGGCTCAATCAGTCGAGTGTTCGAGTTGATCACTCGACTGGAGAGCCTTCTGTGCTTGAGATGAAGGTGGATGTTGCTTCGGAGGCTCATTGGCTCCCATGTCCCCGGATTAAAATTTTCACTAATGAAAGAATTAATCCAGATGGGATGAGCTTCCTTAGCACAACCATTTCGTCGTCGTGCTAACAACTTGAGTGATCGCTTGAACAAACTAGTTGTTCAAGCAACTCAACTCTTCTAGTTGGTTAGCCGCGGAAGAGACGACGGACGGATCGCCGGTTTTTGTGTTTGTCTTCGGGGTCCATGATTATACAATATATTTACTAATTTACACATGCATAATCAAAACATAAAAGAATAAGCTCAGATCTGTAAATAAAGTTAAAATAACTTTATACCTCACGATCTTCTACCGTATGTCCTATCCTTCTCGTGGACGACGTGTGGACGAAGATCCTCCACGAGTAGAAGCCTTCTAGATCGCTTTCTTCTCCACCTTGTCCGCTGCGAACAAAGAGAAGAAACAACAAATACCTTCCTATCTAGAACCGGCCACCAAATTAGGGAATTTGGTGCAACCGCCGACCAAGGAACAATTGGATGATGCGCCGGTCAACTTCAAGAAGTGTTGCCACTGGCCACTCTAGGATGAAGGGAGGAAGATGAATGTCGGCCACCTATGGAAGGAGAACCGCCGGCCAAGGAAGAGGGGAGAGGCCTCTAGGATGGGCGCCGGCCAAGTGTTGATTGAAGGAAGTGGGCGTCGGCAACAATTGATGGAAGATGGTTGCCGCCCACTTTTGCTCCAAACCCTAGCCGCCCACCGTTGCTCCAAACCCTAATCCCAATTCAAATTGATACTTGCCGCCCAACCCTAAGCTTTCCTTTTATAGAGTTGGGCTTAGGACTCCTTTAATCTCCACCGTCGGATCTAGGGATTTAACCTCCACCGTCGGATCTAGGGTTTTATCCCAACCGTCGGATCTAGGGTTTCATCTCAACCGTCGGATCTAGGATTTCATCCCAACCGTCGGATCTAGGATTTCATCCCAACCGTCGGATCTAGGGTTTTATCCCAACCGTCGGATCTAGGGATTTAATCTCAACCGTCGATTCTAGGGTTTCATCCTAACCATCGGATCTAGGGATTTAATCCCAACCGTTGGTTCTAGTGTTTCATCCTAACCATCGGATCTAGGGATTTAATCCCAACCGTTGGTTCTAGGTTTTGTTTTACATTCTTGGATCTAGACTTCACAAGGATTATATTAGGCTACGATAGGGACCATAAGGAGGAGTTGGGTCTTGGCCACCAGATGGATCGGAACCACACAAACTTGATCCATCAATGATGTTCCATTCCACTAGAGGATCATCATTGAACTACCTCACCAACCCTCATAAATTAATATGGGCTCCATATATTATTCGTACATTAATCTCCCCATGTTTAAGATATCGAATGTCCGTCAATTAATTGATTTACTGACCATCAATTAATTAACATCTAATTCCTCGAGTAGTACCACTCAACCTTATCATCACGTTGACTAAGTCAACCAGCTGGGTTTACATGATGAACTTTATGAGCTCCTCAAGAGGACATCATCAACCTAATATATAGGACACGGTTTCCTCCTATAATCAACGACACACCATGTAAATAATATTATTTCCCAACTTACCGGGCATATTGATTTAATCCATCTAAATCTCACCCACTGGTAAATCAAAGAAATAAATACTAAGTACATGTGCCCGTTATTATATCGGGATTAAGAGCATGTACAACATAATATTCGAGGTCCGATTCAATTATGTAGTCAGTACTAAATTGAATCACCTCTATGTCAGTCCTGCTCAATACACCTAAGTGTACCAGTGTAACTCTATGATCAAGACAAAACAATACCAAGCTACACTACAATCATGCCAATGGTTTGTCCAAAATCATCTTGGTTGTGAGCCTCTACTTATATTTTACAAGGAACTGATAACATGATCTTCTGTGCCACACCAAGCACCATGTTATCTACAATGTAAAATATTAGACAATATGCACACATATAATAAATATATAAAGTGCAAACAATGATCATGTGATTCTTATTTCAAAATAAAATGTTCATACCAAAAGAGCTAGACTTTCAGTATACATTCCAACATGAGATCCCGACCATATCAGTCGACTGATCAGGCCAGCAGTCGATTTCCTAACTCTGGCAGTCGACTGATAAGGCACTTCTTGCAGTCAAACCCTAGTTGACTCCCATCAGTCGACTAACCATAGTCCTAGTCGACTGATACACCTCAAACATGAGGTTTTAACCCAAGTATGGTGCCCCCATACTTGCTAGACCACCCTTAGCCTAGACCTAATCCTTCTAGCCACCTCTATTAGCCTCGTGCCTATCGGATCCCTCCAAGTCATCTATGACTTGTTATGCTATTGTCATGCTAACGGTGTCTATACCGCCAAGGCACATTGGACTTACACTGCCAAGACTCTCACTTGGACTTTACACCGCCAACCATTGGACTTATGCCACCAAGAATTCTGCTTGGACTTTACGCCACCAATATTCCCCTTGGACTTTCCAAATGTCAAGAATCAAGCTTGGACTTTCTCTTGCTAATCCATGTTGGACTTTCCATGCCAAGACCCATGCTTGGACTTTTCCTTGCCAAGACCCATGCTTAGACTTTCCTTGCCAACCCATGTTGGAGTTTCCATGCTAAGTACTCAAGACTTGGACTTTCCCAATGCCAAGTATCCCACTTGGACTTCCCATGCCAAGTACCCATGACTTGGACTTTACCATGACAATCACATTGTCATATGTTTTTGTCGAACATCAAAACATCGCTCGAGTCAAACTTGAGTCCGGTCAATTGTGACCTGGGTCGATTGCACCAACATATAATACTTATGACAAATAAAATGGATGAAAAATATGTGAAAAATAATTTACCCATAAAATATTAAAATTGATACAAAGTTCAAAAATGAAGAAAAACTTTAATGTTTTGAGTCGTCTTTGTATCAACATAATCAATGATGACTTCTATCAAAAAATAAATTGCACCAAGATTTTCAAATTGTTTTAAAACCTTATATTGGATCATGTTCTTTGGGCTTAATGTACATGACTTGAACATAAGCTTTCCCAATGATCCATCAATAATATAAGATGAGTTTATGTTTATCTAGATGCAAAATCTATGCACCTTGAACTCAACTCATATCCTAGCATCTCACATGTATCTAGGGTATATCAATACACATACATGTCAATGTAATGTGAGATGTGAGTTTTGTTCATCCTAATCTAGGGTTTCATGCATTTTTCTGAGACAACACTACTTTATTCCCTTATACATGGAACTTAAAGTTATACCATAGTCCTTAAATCAATTTCAATTACTTTAAATGCATGAATGATCATGACATAAATGATAGCTTAAATAAAACATGACCAATGATCATGATATCATGTCATAAAATAGAATCTAAGCATACATGTCTAGGTTATTTAATAACCTAGACATAATCATGACATTTAAATGATAAAAATAGATATGATGTCATGACATGACATATGACAAATCAATCATGACAAATAAAATGTAAAAGTATAATAATACCTATGTTTTAATATTAATTGTCATTTATTATTATTTAGTCCATTTTGCCATATTACCATTTATCTCCCAAGTGTACCAAAAATTCAAAATGACACACTATGACCTCTAAATCTAAGTTGTGCCAATTTGATCAATTTTTCATAGTTCCATAAATAATATTGGTACATCCTAAAATCTTTTAGGATTTAAATTAAAACCTATTTACAAGGTATTTATAACCTTGAAAATGACCTAAAGTGCCACCTTTACCATGGTTAGGTTAACTATCCATCCATTTAAAGTTGGCACACCCTAACCCATTTAGCGTGAATCGATTACGCTCTTAGGAACCCAATACTTATTGGAGCTCCTTGGGTTTACTAGGTATTCGCTAGGGATAACTTTCCTAGATACCCTCCTAATGACCCTCCTAGGCTTAGAAGCCTTGGTCATTTAGATCTTGCCTAGGTTAACTCTAGGGGTAACTCCCCTTGTAACCTTCTTAGTGGCTTCCCTAGGTTTCCTTGAAACCCTAGCCACTAGGCATCTACCTTGGTCAACCTTAGGGATGACTTCCCTATTGACCTTGGTTTTCCTAGACTTAGGTTGTGTTCCATAATTGAATGGAACACTATGGTAGGTCTCTTTGGGCTTAGGTTTATGACCCAAACCTTTCTTGCCCTTGGTTGGACCTTGCTTTCTAAAACCTAGGTTTTGACTCTTAGACCTAGATTTTTGATCCTTTGACTCTTGTATTTGATTTTGCATTTTTGCAAAGATCTTTTCCAGTTTCTCAAGCCTTGACCTCAAGGCTTGATTTTCTAATTCTAATCTTTCCAATTCTGACTTTTCATATGTCCTTTGGGAATTGTTTTTCCTAGGCATATGCCTAGTCCATTTAGAGTTAATACCTAGGTGATCCTCTATTTTCCTAATGGTCTCCCTAGGTAGAATATGTCTAGAATTGTTTGATCTAGGTTTGTTCTTAGGTAAATTCACATGCTTAGCACCTAGACAATAAAATCTATTATTTTTATTAGCATGCTTTTCATGATGAATTGCAAGTGAATTAAAAACTTACTTTTTGATCATAGAACTAGAAGGTGCATTAAAATATACCTTAGGATTTGCCTTAGAGGCTCTCCTTACATATGATGCTCCCTCTTGAGTCTTCTTCCTCCCCCTAGAGCATTGACTTCTATAATGCCCTTTTTGTTGACATTTGAAGTAAATGATGTGCTCCTTTCTTTTAATTGTTGGGGGACCGACATCCTTGACCTTTGGCACTGGTTGAGACTTCTTGACCTTCTTTGGGCATTTGCTCTTGTAGTGCCCATATTCTTTACACTCAAAACACATTATATGAATTTTATTTTGAAATGTTGTGCTTGAGTTACCTAGATCATTGGTGGTGGCTGGAGTTGATTCTTCATCTCTTCCAGAGGTTGAAACCATTTCTTGACCTTGCTTCGGCTCCGGTGGTCTAATATCCTCCCCCTCAATCTTAGAGGTGGAGGCTTCTTCCAATTGCACCTCTTCTTCTCTCTTGGACATTGACTCCTCTTCAACTTCCGAATCCTCACTTTCTTATGAGGATGAGCTTGTTTCTTCGACCTTTTCCTCAAATTGAGCTGATGAAGGTTCTTCATGGAGCTTGGCCAATTTCTCCCATAGCTCCTTGGTATCTTGAAATTCACCTAACCTAGACACAATATCGTTAGGAAATGAATTTAATATCAATTGCATTACCTTATCATTTCTATCGAAGGCTTGGACTTGCTCTTCGGTCCATCTTTTCTTCTTGAGGTATCCACCTTTTGGACCTCTTAGAAGCTCGAACCCCTTCACTAGAATCATCCAATCTTCAAAGTCCATCATGTAGAAGTTCTCCATCCGTACCCTCCATTGCTTAAACCCTTCTTGTCCATAGAAGGTATACAGAATTGGGGTGTTGATATCCCATCCCAATTTTTCTTCGAATTCCATCTTCTTTTCCTCTAGCACTTTTGCTCCTGGGTGTTAGTTCGTAGAAGAGCTCCAAGCTCTGATACCACCTGTGCGCCCGCTAGAGGAGGGGGGGTGAATAGCGTTTCATTATGGGAGATGGAAATTGATTGTTTGTTTCTACAAATCGTGTTAGCACAGTGGAAATAATAATAACACGAATAAAACACAACAATCACAAGATCAATACACCAAGATATAACGTGATTCGAAACCTCAAGGTTCCTACTCCACAGTTGGGCTCGTAAGAGCCCTAGCAATGCAAAGACACACCACTAATAAAAAATACTCCTTCTCGACAGCAAGTCAGAGGTGGAGAAACCTCTTACAGTGATTACAAAAGTAATACTAAGCAAAAACAAGCAAATACAAAATGAATACAATAATCTATGTAAAGAGAACTTTATAAATGAGCTTTTTGATGCTTACTTGTTTGGTTACTTGAGTTGCACTTAGAGACTCTGAATTGCAGCAGCAAATCACTCCAAAACTCCTCAAAGAACCATTGGCAAAATCTTCCCTTTGTGCTCCTTTTAAACTTACAACTCGGGCTGATTTCCGCCTAGCAGTCGACTGATTGAGACTATCAGTCGATTGCTCATGTAGCCATTGTCTCACAATGACATGAGCCACGTTTGATAAGTTCCAACGGATAGACCATCAGTCGACTGATAGAGTCATCACTTGACTGTCAAACCCTAACAATCGACTCGAGAACTTTCTGTCCCTGAATACCCAACCAATAGTCGACTGATCTCTAGATCAGTCGACTACTCAGGCTAGCAGTCGACTGCCCAATGTTGGTAGTCGACTGCCAGACCAATTCCTGCAGTCGAACTCTAGTCGACTCCCATCAGTTGACTGACTATAATATCAGTCGACTAATAACCTCATCCATGAGATTTTAACTCCAAGTATGGTGCCCCCATACTTGCTAGACCACCCTTAACTTAGACCTAAGCCTTCTAGCCACCTCCGTCAACCTCTCACCTATCGGATCCCTCCAAATCATCCATGACTTGTTCATCCATACGCTAGCCTTTAGATGCTTCCATCTGCTATTGTCATGCTAATGTGGTATACACCGCCAAGAACATTGGGCTTACGCTGCCAAGACTCCGCTTGGACTTTACACCGCAAATATTCCCCTTGAACTTCTCAATTTCCAAGACTCAAACTTGGACTTTCACTGCCAAGACTACACCCTTGGACTTGTGTGACCATGACTACACCCTTGGACTTTCCATGCCAACTCAATGTTGGACTTTTCAATTGTCAAGACTCAAGCTTGAACTTTCCTTTGTCAAGACCTATGCTTGGACTTTTCATGTCAAGTACACAAGACTTGGACTTTCTCAAATGTCAAGTGTCCCACTTGGACTTCTCCATCATATGGTCAATCCCAAGTCAACCATATAGTCAAAACAATGGTCAAACCATCATCAAACATCAAAATCATGACTTGGATCGATTGCACCAATAATCTCCCCAACACATTGTGAGATATCAATGTCAAACATCAAAACACTACTCGAGTCCAACTCGAGTCTGGTCAATCGTGACTTGGGTCGATTGTACTAACACTAGCCACTAGGCATCTACCTTGGTCAACCTTAGGGATGACTTCTCTATTGACCTTGGTTTTCCTAGACCTAGATTGAGTTCCATAATCGAATGGAATATTGTGATAGGTCTTTTTAGGCTTAAACTTGCCCTTGGATGGTTCTTGTTTCCTAGGCCTTTGACTTTGACTCCTAGACCCTAGGCTTTGACTATTTGACCCTTGCATTTGATTTTGCATTTTCCTAAGGATCTTTTCTATCTTCTCAAGTTTTAACCTTAAAACTTAATTTTCAAATTCTAATTTTTCTAATTTGGTGGGCTCATTATTTCTTTGAGTATTATTTCCCTTCCTAGGCATATGTCTAGAATTCTTTGGATTAGAGACTAGATGATTTTCTACCTTCCTAATAGACTCCTTAGGTAGAATTTTTCTAGGAATATTAGTCCCAAATTTCTCCTTAGTTCTAATGTCGATATGTTTAGCACCTAGACAATAAAATCTATTATTTCTACTAGCATGTTTTCATGATGAATTGCAAGTGAATTATAAGCATGCTTTTGCCAATAAATTAAAGAAGGTGAATTAATAAATTTTACCTTAGGGTTTGCCTTAGAGGCTCCCCCTACATGTGTAGCTCCTTCTTGACCCTTCTTCTTCCCTCTAGGGCATTGGCTTCAATAATGTCCCGGTTGTTGGTATTTGAAGCAAATGACATGCTCCTTGCTTTTCGTAGTGGGGATGCCGACATCCTTGACCTTAGGCACGACTTGTGCCGTCTTCTTGACCCGTTTAAGACATTTACTCTTGTAGTGTCCTTGATCCCTATGCTCAAAATATATTATATGATTTTTAATTTTAACTACAATGTTTGAGTTACCTAGGGTGGTAGAAGTTTGGACTTCTTCCTCTTCTTGACCAGAGGTGGATGGTTCCTCTTCTTCTTGCTCCGGCATGGAAGATGACCTAATATCCTCCCTCTCAATCCTAGAGGTGGAGGCTTCTTCTTCTTCCACCGATCTGAAAGTTGACTCCCTCTCAACTTCTGACTTCTCAAGCTCTTGGGATGAAGATGTGCTTGCTTCTTCTTGAGCTTGAGAGGATGAACACTCCTCTTCTTCCTCTTCTTCTTCTTCTTCTTCTCAGACCGGTGATGGACTTTCATGATACTTTGCCAATTCGCTCCAAAGCTCCTTGGCATACTTGTATTCACCTAAGCTACACAAGATATCATTAGGAATCAACTCAATTAAGAATTTTATTACCTTATTGCTTCTCTCGAATTCTCAGAGTTGTTCCTCGGTCCACTTCTTCATTTTGAGGAACCCTCCCTTTGGCTCTCTTGGAAATTTGAATTCTTCCATCAAGGTGGCCCAATCCTTGATATCCATCATCATCAAGAAGTCTTCAATCCTTGCCTTCCGTTGGTTGAAGCCTTCTTGTCCATAGATTGCATATGGGACCGGAGTGTTGATGTCTCATTCAACTTTTTCTTCAAATTTCATCTTGCCCTCTAGCGCTTTTGCTCCCGGGTGTTAGTCCATAAAAGAGCTCCAAGCTCTGATACCATTGTTAGGACCTGTGCGCCCACTAGAGGGGGGGGTGAATAGCTCATATTCATTGGTTCATGGAATTTGATCATTATTTCATGCTTGTCTACAATGATCGTTAATATGCGCAGCGGAATAATAATAAAGCAATAACAAAATGTACAAACGCACAATACACAAGAACATGAGAATATAACATTATTCGGAATCATATGGTTCATACTTCACGGATTGAGCTCTAGCGATGCAATCAACACCACTAATCAATAATACTCCTTCTCGACAACACGTCAGAGGTGGAGAAATCTCATACAAGTGATTACCCCAAGTAATACAATGAACAATAAGCATATACAAGTAAATACAACAAAAGAATGCAAATAACACTTTACAAAAATCTTTTGGAAGCTTGCTTGTTGATTGCCTTGGACTAGCCTTGAAGACCCTGATTTGCACTAGCAAATCACTCCAATTCACCTAAGAAAATCACTGTCGAAATCCCTCTCATCGAGCTCCTTTTATGCCTCCACGCGACCTGGATTTTCGACTCGCAGTCAACTGCCAAAGGTCCCTAGTCGACTGCCAACAGTTCCTTTGTGAGACAATGACTTGATCCACGCTGGAAAAACTCCAATGGGTCACCTGGTAGTCGACTGCCAACATCATCAGTCAACTACCAATGTCGTAGCCGACTGCCCGGTCGACTACTAAGCATTCTGTGCTCGCAACATTAAATCATCAGTCGACTGCTATCCATGGCAGTCGACTGACATCAGTCGACTGCTCCAATGAGCAGTCGACTACCAAGGCTTTTTCGACCCTAAACCGTAGTCGAGCACTAGTCGACTCACAACAGTCGACTGGTCATAATCCCAGTCGACTACTGAGTGTCGACTTGGTTGTCAAGTGTCAAAACACTGGACCAGTCGGCTGATAAACTTCATCCACGAGGTTTAACCCCAAGTATGATGCCCTCATACTTGCTAGACCACCCTTAGCCTAGACCTAAGCCTTCTAACCACCTCCATCAGCCTCACGCCTATCTGATCTCTCCAAGTCATCCATGACTTGTTCATCTATACGCTAGCTTTCAGGTGCTTCCATCGACTATTGTCATGCTAACGATGTCTACACCGCCAAGTCACATTGGACTTATGCTGCCAAGACCACGCTTGGACTTTACGTCGCCAACCATTGGACTTATGCTGCCAAGACTTCACCCTTAGACTTTACGCCGCCAATATTTCCCTTGGACTTCTCAATTGTCAAGTATCTATGACTTGGACTTTCACTGCAAAGACTACACCCTTGGACTTACGTGGCCAAAACTACACCCTTAGAGTTTCCATGTCAACTCCATGTTGGACTTTCCAATTGCCAAGACTTAAGCTTGAACTTTCCCTTGCCAAGACCCATGCTTAGACTTTTCATGTCAAGTACACAAGACTTGGACTTTCCCAAATGCTAAGTGTCTCACTTGGATTTTCCATGCCAAGTACATATGACTTGGACTTTCTTTATCACATGGTCAACCCTAGTCAACCATCAAAATACCCCTCGAGTCAAACTCGAGTCTGGTCAATCATGACCCGAGTCGATTGCACCAACAATCTCCTCAAAACATTGTCAAACATCAAAACACTACTCAAGTTCAACTCGAGTCTGGTCAATCGTGACCTGGGCCGATTGCACCAACAATACTCTCGAGAGGTCACCTATGTGAAAAAAAAAGTGGGACCACTTCAAAGAGAATTGAAGACACAATTCTTAGAACTTCTCACAGGACTAGACATGTTCATGGCCAAGAACAAATATACTCATGAGAACTGAGGTGTATTAGGGAGAGTCCTGGGTGAGATATGTCAATGTTTATACAAACAATAAAACTGTTCAAAGACATCGTGTCTACTATCAACGAATAAACAAATATATCTTCGTAAGGGAATATTCAAAGGGTAAAACCGACCTATCCTATATTGGACTCAACTGTTGAATGTGATCACATACCCTGTATCCATTTATATGGGGCATTGTTGGAAAATATGAATAGAAACGTGGTGGAAGGATGAAGGAGACTTCATTGTGTATGGGATATTAATCCCACATTGGAAGTTTCAAAGCTTCATGGTTGGTTTATATTATTTCACAAGCATGTATGTATATTGTGAACAAATGTATGGGGAGAGGCTCTCTCTCATGCACGCGTCCTTAGGGGGGAGTGCAGATCCAGGGTATGGATTGCACTAAACCCAAGTGACTCGTGTACGGATGCGACCTGCATGCATGGAATGTCGGATCGGTCAAGGCAAAATTTGTCCAAGTGAATGAACCAACATTTTACCATCCAAATTATTTTGCTTAATGATAATGAATACATTAATGTGATTAATGAGAATCCTTATTCAGATGAAACGGATGACGAAGTCTTAATCGTTGAAGCGGCTGACGTTTTATAGTGGCGAATAAAGTGCTTTAATGGCTTTTATTCAGCCAGCCTTGGAGACCCTCCTATAAAAGGAGGCTAAGTCTTGAACAGGAAAGGCGACGAGAAAATCCATCCACTAGCATTATTCTCTATGTCGAGTATTTCTTTCACTCGGTAGAACTCCTGTAATAACACTCATTTGCTCTTCAGTTCACCATCACCGTCAGTGCTTGATGAAGACTGTGATTTTACCATTGTATCCTGAGAAATAGATGTCTCGTGCTGATCTCAAAGCACCGCAAAGGAGAGACAAATTTATTTTAACAAATCTACGTTGAATGCAAACTTTGACTCTTTTCTTTTGAGCAATCAACTAAGCACTTGACCTTGGGCGACTTGGCAATCGCCCACTCGGACTCGACACTCAGTGACTCAGCAGCCGACCATTCGACACTCAGTGATTCAATAGTTGATTACTTGATACTTAGTCATTCGACAGTCAACCACTCAATACTCGGCAACTCGACAGTCTACCACTCGACAGTCTACCACTTGGTAGTCAACAACGCGACAATCGGCCACTCGACACTTTACAACTGAACCACTTGATGACTCAGCCACTCAGTATTAAACCTTAGCAACTCAACTTAATCCTTCAAAATAATTTGAGATAATCATCTCAAGCCACTCAATTGATAAATTTAATTTGAATTGTCTTTTCAAATTAAGACATTCCTAGTGGATTTTCAACCGGTTTTACACCCATTAAACTCGCATGCTAGTCTTAGAATCAGATTTACTAAATCCAAAAGAACAGTTTTAATTGATAAATTTAAATTTGATGCTTCTATTCACCAAAAAAAAAAAAAAAAAAAAAAAACAGGAGCAGCAATAATTACAGCAGCAGACGGAAGCAGCAGCAGTTTTGGTCGGTAATGGAGAGCGGTCTGCTGAATGAATGCGCCTGTTGGCCTCGCCAAGGCCACTCTACGGCTCGCCACTGTGGCATGACAGCAACGCCTCCGCCCCACCCGGTCCCGCACCTCCTTCCGTCTCTCTTGTCCGCCTTATCCGCCATCACCTCAGCCACTGACCCAGGATCTGTCTGTCTGCCTTCCTGCCTGCCTTTTCATTACAATTCCTTCATCGCAGTGTTTTTTTAATTAATTACCACAGTATATATATATATATATATATATATATATATATATTAGCACTGATAACGCGCTAGACGGCCTGTCGTCATTCATCAGAATTATACGCTTGGTAGATGAAGTGGCATGGCGTTGCAGGATTTCAATTGTTGGGGATCTGAAAACACAGATGGGTAGCATAGTTCAGTGTTTGTTCTAAAACGAAAAGGCGCTGCTATCTCTGTGGTTCATAATGAGGATCGGTCAGAAATGTTAAAGACTTTGAAGCAGTTGGAAGAGTACTAAGTAAAAGCTGCAAGACAATAAGTGTTTTCATATCGAAAGCTATTTCTAACTGGGCAGAGATCTTTTCTACTTTTGCAATTTTTTTAAAAAGATAAATTTGCAGCAGTGAAGTTTGTGCAGTTTTTTTTTTGTTTGTTTGTTCGGTAGAGGGGCGGTGAAGAGATAAGATATTGATGCGGAAGAAAATCCAATTCAACGCATTCTGAAATGAAAGAAAGTGTTGCTAGATCTCTACGACTCAAAGTGTTATAAATGAGTCATGTTAATTTATTCCTCCTTTATATAAATAGTTTTTCTTTTAAAAAAAAGAATTTTTTCTTCTTTACTAAATGTTTTTATAAATTTATTACACTACAAATATACATTAAAATAATGAAGAATTTTAACAACGGAAATAATTTTTTATAAATCTGCAATGAATTTGGTGACGACTTATTGAATCGTTGCAAATTAGAAATGAAATTTACAACAAAATTTTTTTTCACAAAATTAACAATAAAATACATATTCGATGCCAAATTTACAATAAATTAAATTTCATCGTCAATATCGTTGCTAATTTTACAACGAATTTATCTTTCATCGCTAAATTTACGATAAAAATTAAATTCGTCGTAGAATTTGCAACGAATCTAGAATTCGTTGCAAATTTTCCGATAAATTTCATGACGAAAAAATTTCGTTGGAAATTTTCAATTATTTAGGGAAAAGTGCAACAACTATCGGTGGAGTACATGATGTAAAGTTTACGATGAATTTCAGATTCATCGCTAAATCATCATTGAATTTTATCTTTAATCGCAAAATTTGCGACGAATTTCAAATTTGTCGCCAAATATACGATGAATTTTATCTTTTGTTATAAATTTACGATGATATTTACAATGAAAGTTTTTTGTCGCCGAATTCCCATATAATTCTCCCCCTTTCCCTTCTCACGATCATCTCGCAGCTGCGTCGAATAGGTATGCTCCGATACCCTCTCTCTCACTCAATCTGACGATCCACCGATGGTGGATTGCCGGATCAATGTCGGCATCACCCTCAATAGGGTGACGCCAATCGTCGCGAGGCAATGCCCCCGAATCGAGCGTTGGTTTTATCAGTGTGATAAACTTTGAGATCATCTTTGTAGATTTGATTTTATTCTAAATTATTATAATTGGATATGTCATGGTGGTGAACCGTTCATATTCGATGAAGTGGATGGAAAAAACATACAACTGTCAGTTAGTGGGGATCAGATATATTATGATCAATTAAATCCATATCGGAGGATGATAGTTGATGCAGTGAGTCAGAATTTCATTCTCTGACCGAGCACTGCAAGTTCTAGTTTTCCTCAAACACTTGAACAAATATATAACAGTTATGAAACACCATTGGAATAGATAGAAGTAATAGGTGTTGATAAAAATACAAATAATGATTGATATGTCCAATTTCAGGAAGTATTGAAAGTTGCAGATGAACCCGTCTAGTCTGGTTGTGATAATCACGCTAAATTATCTCTAACTACAAGGTTGTTGAATGTTAAAGCTGAGTATAATGAGTCTAAAGATTATTTTAATAATTTTGTTCAAATTATTGGAAAAGTATTGCCGTGTGATCACATAATGCCCAATGACTTCTACAGTATGAAAAAACTTATAAAAGAATTAGGTTTTCTAGTGGAAAGAATTGATATTTGCAGAGATGATTGTATGTTATATTGGAGAGATAATGTAGATACAGATATTTATAAATTTTGTAATCAATGTAGGTACAAGAGTACCAAAAGGTTGGGTGGTAATAAGCGACGTAAATCATATAAACAAATATTTTATTTGCCTTTAACTCCTATATTATAAAGACTTTATGCATCAAAGGTCACTGCTGAACACATAACTTGACATGCAAATCATGAAATAGAGGAAGGACTAATGTGTCATCCATCAGATATAGAGACGTGGAAAAATTTTGATAGAACATATCCTGAGTTTGCGAAGGAGACTCGAAATATTAGGTTAGGTCTTTATGCTGATGGATTTGCTCCGTTTGGCAAATCAGGAAGAACTTATTCTTGTTGGCCAGTTAACTCCATATAATCTTCCACTCGATATGTGTATGAAAATATAGTATATATTTTTAACATTGATTGTTCATGACCCATAAAGTCCGAAGAAGTTAATAGATGTTTACATGCAACCACTGTTTGTGAAGCAGTAACAACTATGAGATGAGGGTGTTTCTACATATGATGTTCATATTAATCAGATGTTTATAATGAAAGTTGCACTCCTTTGGATCGTAAATGATTTTCCGACTTATGGTATGTTATTGGGACGGAGTACTGTTGGAATTTTAGGATGCCCAATATGTATGGAGAGATCAAAGTCATTCAGATTGAAATATGAAAAGAAGGTGAGATATTTTGATTGTCAGAGATAATTTTTACCACCAAATCATAAATTCAGAAGGAATAAAGAAAAATTCACTAAGAATAGAATTGAAAGAATACTTCTACCATTGAGATTAACCGGCGAATGCATATGACATAGAGTGCTTAACTTTCCATCTATTATTTAAGAACTAAATGTTATAACATATGACTATGGAAGTATGCAAAATTGGACTAAACGGAGTATATTTTGAGATTTACTATATGTTGGTGCAATCGGCCCAGGTCACGATTGATCAGACTCAAGTTTGACTCGAGTAGTGTTTTGATATTTGACATTGATGTTTGACATGTGTTGGGGAGATTGTTAGTGCAATCGACCCAGATTAGTATTTGATGTTTGACGATGGTTTGACCATCGTCATGGGAGAAGTCCAAGTCTTGTGTACTTGACTGATACACTTCAAGTATGATTAATCCATACTTGAAAACCTACCCTAACACTAGACTTAACTGTAGGACCGTTGGCGTCGCTAGAGGGGGGGGGTTGAATAGCTTTTCGCATCGATTTCGTTCGCTTGATGTATTTCGATTGTCGTGCTTGTCTACAATTGTTAGTACGCAGCGGAAACATAAATACAAAAACATACAACAAACACAATGCGAGGATTTTTTATGGTTCGGAACCCTAGTTCCTACTCCACGGGCGAGCCCTAGCGGGCTCTAGTGATACACACCACCACTATATCACTTCTCCTTCTCGGCGAACACACTGGAGGTGGAGGAACCTCTCACAAGGCTCTTACAACAATAAGAACAGAATAAAACAAGCAAATACAAAAGCAAATGAATAGATGTTACAGATTTAGGGCTTTTGAATGCTTGCTCGTAGATCGCTTTGGGATGACTTTGAAGGCCCTGAAATGCAGCAGCACCTCCCTTCAAATCGCCCCTAAAACCACCAAGAGATCTCTACTCGAAGATGCCCTCGATCCTCCTTTTATAAAGCTCCGTCGAATCTTCCCGATTTGCAATGGTCATTTTGCCAGTCGAGGCGCCTCCTCGACTGGGCCTTCAGTCGAGGCGCCGCCTCGATCGGGCCTCCAGTCGAGGTGTCAGTCGAGTCATCTTGCTTTTGAGAAGCTGTCTTCATACCTGTGCTAGAACCAGTCGAGGTGCCAGTCGAGTGATCTAGTCGAGGCGCTGGTCGAGTGTGCCTCGCTTTTGTGCCACCATCCAGAACAACCAGTTAAGGCATCAATCGAGTCCTCCAGTCGAGGCGTTGGTTGAGTGCTTTCATAGCACTGTCTCAACTCCCCAAGTCTCACCGCTCGACTCTACCTTACCAGTCGAGGCACCGCCTCGACTAGACTCTAGTCAAGGCGCTGGTCGAGGTCGCCTTGCTTTTGTTACTTACAAATGAAGCCCAATCGACTGATCCAACCTAGCAGTTGACTATTATACCTCTATAATGAGGTTTAGCACTCCAAGTATGATCCCTTCATACTTGATACTCACCCTAAGCCTAGACCTAAGCCTTCAACCCACTTCCATCAGCCTCACGCCTCCCGGATCCCTCGAGTCCGCGACTCTTCATCCTTGCGCTAGCCTTCTAGTGCTTCCATCGGCTATCATCATGCTCTCGAGTCTACATTTGCCAAGCTCGATCTCCCTGATCAACCGGGTCTTCCCTTGCCAAGACTCCCTGTTTGAGACTTCATTGCCAAGAGGCCACGCCTCGGGGACTTCACTGCCAAGACTCCCTGTCCGGGACTTCACTGCCAAGACTCCTCGTCCGGGACTTCATTTGCCAAGCACGGTCTCCCAGACCTGCCGGGACTTCCCTAGCCAACTCCCCGTTAGTCTTTCCTACACCAAGTGTCTGGTCTCCCTTGACCGACTTGGATTTTCTCTTGCCAAGTATCCATACTTGGACTTCTCCTTGCCAAGTCACCAAACTTGGACTTCTCCAATAGTCTTCCTCATATGACCTTGGATGTCCCATACCATCCACTAGTCATGTGGTCAAACCACATTGTGAACTATTGTCGAACATCAAAACTCTACTCGAGTTCCACTCGAGTCTGGTCAATCATGACCTGGGTTGATTGCACCAACAATCTCCCCCTTTTTGATGTTTGACAATACTGTTAAGTTAGGTTATCCCCTAAACCCAACTTAACACTTCTTATGCCAAAGCATCACGAAGTGTTCCCAATCTAGAATTTCAAATTTTTAAATTTTTGGGGTTTTGTGCATATTAGGGTATCCTAAGAGTTTTGTGTATATTAGGGTATCCTAAGTTAAAAGCCTAATTTAATCCTCTTGCATTTCTCCCCCTTCTTGACACACATCAAAAAGTTCACCAGGGTTCTCAATGTCTCATTTTCTAATGAGATTCTTCCTTCTCCTCGGTCAACATTCATCTTGAATGTCTTCATTCTTCTTAGTGATCAATCACTAGATGAAAATCAAACTTTCATTTTCCCCCTTTTGTGATAAACCATCATCCATCATGCCTAGATGGATAATTATCCCCCTAAAATCTTACTCCCCCTAGACCATTGCACCAACAATGTCCTTGGAGAGTTTCTAAGCCAATAGAAACCTTAAACACTAGAAAATTAGGATAAAAGTTTAGATTTGAACTTTCACAACCATTAAATTTTGATTTGTACTCTAATTCATTTCCAATGAAAATCTCACCATTTCAATGCTTGTTTAAGCACATTAGAGGTGTAGGAGTAGTTATCTAGCCTAGGGTTATGATCAAATGGCTTAACCTAACATTGATAAGTCAAAACAGTACTAATAAAATGACCGAGAAAGGCTTCAATGAGTGGAAGTAGCCCAAATGAGGCGTCACTGATCCGGTTTCTGAAATTTCAAAAATCGAATTTTCAGACCAACTTCAGAAATGCATAAATAATTCTAGAAAATTTAAAAAATCATGAAATTTCAACCACACATTACTTATGCCAAACACTATTGGGGAAAAATAGTTTTCTATGAAAATAACTTTTAAATTCAAAGAATGATACAAAGTTCAAAAGCATTGAAACTTTAAATGTTTTAAGCCAATTTTGTTTCAATCTTTTCAATGGTGATTGATATCAAAAGATAGGCTTCACCAAGGTTTTTCAAAATGATTTTTAAATATTTTCAAAACCTTAATTTCAATCATGGTCTATGGGCTAAGTATACACGACTTGTATACCAGCTTTCCTCATGATTTATACCTATGATTGAGATGAGTTTGAGTTCATTTAGATGCAACATCTATGCACCTTGAACTTTACTCATTTCCTAGCATCTCACATGTGTCTAGAGTGTATCAATACACACACATGTCAATTTGATATGAGATGTGGGTTTTGGTTATACCTATACTAAGGTTTCAAGTATTTTCTAGGCAACACTATTTGATTCCCTTATAAATGGGACTTCAAATTATGTCATTGTCCTTAACTTAATTTTATTAATGCATGAATGATGATTATGATATAAATGATAGAATAATTAACCATGTGTCAATAATCATGATGTCATGACATATAAATGAAATTTAAACATACATGACATTAAACATTAATCCTAAGCATGATCATGATATTTTATATGATAAGAAGTAAATATGATGTCATGACATGTATATAACAATCAAAGCATGACAAATAAAGTATATAGGTATATAATACCTAATTTTTAAGCCCAAATTGTCATTTGTATGATTAAATCTATATTTGTCATATAACAACTTATCTCCCTAATGTGCCAAAAACTCAAAATGACACACTATGACCTTTAACCCTAATTGTGCCAATTTGATCAAATATTTTTTTTAAACTTTCATAAATTATATTGGCACATCCTAAAAACCTTTAGGATATAAGATTCAATCTTATTTCCAAAGTACCCAATTTCCTTGGAAATAGCCTAAAGTGCCAACTTAGCTATGGTTAGGTTAACTACCCCATCAATTCAAGTTGACACATCCTAACCCATTTAGCGTGAATCGATCACGCTTCTAGAAACCCAATATCTATTAGAGCTCCTTGGGTTAACAAGGTATTCACTAGGGATAACTTCCCTAGATACCTTCCTTATGACCCTCCTAAGCTTGGAAGCCTTGGTCATTTTTGTGTCAAAGTTAACCCTAGGGATTACTTCCCTTGTAACCTTGTTAGTGGCTTTCCTAGATTTCATTGAAACCTTAGCCACTAGACACTTACTATGGTCAACTCTAGGGATGACTTCCCTTGTGACCTTGACTTTCCTAGACTTAGAACTTGTTCCATAACTATATGGAATACTATGGTAGGTAGGCTTATCTACCTTGGACCTAAGCTTGTGACCCAAGTCTTGCTTGCCCTTAGATGCACTTTGCCTCCTATAGCCTAAATTTTATTCATTTGACCCATTAATCATATTTTCCATCTTTTGAAGAGTCTTTTCTAATTTTTCAAGTCTTGATCTCAAATCTTGATTTTCAACTTCTAATATCTCAACTTTTGATTTTTCATTTACTCTTGAGATATTTTTCTTCCTAGGCATGTGTCTAATCCATTTAGGGTTGATGCCTAGGTTATTTTTCTCTACCTTTCTATCCTTAGGTAAGGTTGATCTAGCATTGTCCTTAGTTAAATTAACATGCTTAGTACCTAAACAATAAAATCTATTTTTAACATGCATTTTGTCATGATGAATAGCAAGTGCATTAAAGTTATGAGCATGCTTTGTAACATTACGTAAAGGAAAAACATTATTTAAAATTATCTTAGGGTTTGCCTTAGCTCCCCCTACACTTGAACTCTCTCCTTTGCCCTTCCGTGGATGACTCCCCCTAGAACATTAGCTCCGGTAATGTCCCCGTTTGTGGCACTTGAAGCATACTATATGCTCCTTGCTCTTATGAATTGGGGCTCCGACTTCCTTTGATTTTTCTTTGGCCCTTGGTGTCGGTTGAGCCTTCTTGACTCTTTTTGGGCATTTACTCTTATAGTGTCCTACTTCCCTACACTCAAATAATGTTATATGACTTTTATCTTTAACAATTACATTTAAATTACCTTCTTGAATGATTGGAGAACTTTGGACTTCTTCATTCCTCCTGGAGGTAGAGGACTCCTCCTCTTGCTCTTATTCTGGGGTTGAAGTTCTAACCTCCCCCTCAATCCTTGAAGTGGAGGCTTTCACAATTTTCTTTTCGAATGGTGAACACCTATCATCTTCTAAATTTTCACTCACTTGAGAAGATGAACATTTCAATTCTTTGGATTTATCCTCATCTTCTTGAATCATGGAAGTTTCCCCATTGAGCTTATCAAGCTCGCTCCACAATTCTTTAGCATCCACAAACTTCCCTAATTTGCACAAAATGTTGTTAGGTATTAAGTTAACTAAAATGTTCAATACCTTTTCATTGGCTTCGAATCTTTAGACTTCCCCCTCAGTCCATTTACTCCGGTCTAGAGTTCTCCCCTTCTTGTCCGTTGGAGTCTTGAACCCTTTTGTTAGTGCGAACCACTCCTCTATGTTCATTTAGAAGAAGAATTCCGTCATCGTCTTCCATTGCACAAATCCTCCAAATCCATAGGGCGGTGGAAATCGAATATCACGTCCAAAGCCATCTTCAAAATCCATCTCTTCTAGCTTTAGCTCCCTCGGCGATTAGTCCGATTGAAGACCACTTCTTAGATATCGGTGTGTCTTCTTCTTAGAGCCAACCTTGCTCTGATACCACTTGTAGGACTATTGGCGTCGCTAGAGGGGGGGGGGTGAATAGCTTTTCGCGTCGATTTCGTTTGCTTGATGGATTTCGATCGTCGTGCTTGTCTACAATTGTTAGTATGCAGCGGAAACACAAATACAAATACAAAAACATACAACAAACACAACGCGAGGATTTTATATGGTTTGGAACCCTAGTTCCTACTCCACTGGTGAGCCCTAGCGGGCTCTAGTGATGCACACCACCACTATATCACTTCTCCTTCTCGGCGAACACACCGGAGGTGGAGGAACCTCTCACAAGGCTCTTACAACAATAAGAAAAGAATAAAACAAAAAAATACAACAAATACAAAAGCAAATGAATATATGTTACAGATTTAGGGCTTTTGAATGCTTGCTCGTAGATCGCTTTGGGATGACTTTAAAAGCCCTGAAATGCAGCAGCACCTCCCTTCAAATCGCCCCTAAAACCTCCAAGAGATCTCTACTCGAAGATGCCCTCGATCCTCCTTTTGATTGCGGTCGTTTGATCAGGCGCCGCCTCGGCCAGGTCTCGATCGGCGCGATCGAGTCACCTTGCTTCTGAGTAGCTGTCTTCATACCTGTGCTAGAACCAGTCGAGGCGCCAGTCGAGTGATTCAGTCAAGGCGCCGCCTCGACTAGCGTCCAGTCGAGGCGCTGGTCGAGTGTGCCTCGCTTCTGTGCCACCATCCAGAACAACCAGTCAAGGCACCAGTCGAGTCCTCCAGTCAAGGCGCTGGTCGAGTGCTTCCATAGCACTGTCTTGACTCCCCAAGTCTCACCGCTCGACTCTACCTTACCAGTCGAGGCACCGCCTCGACTAGACTCTAGTCGAGGTACTGGTCGAGGTCGCCTTGCTTCTGTTTGCCTACAAATGAAGCTCAATCGACTGATCCAACCTAGCAGTTGACTGTTATACCTCTACAATGAGGTTTAACACTCCAAGTATGATCCCTTCATACTTGATACTCATCGTAAGTCTAAACCTAAGTCTTCAACTCACTTCCATCAGTCTCACACCTCCCGGATCCCTCGAGTCCGTGACTCTTCATCCTTGCGCTAGCCTTCTAGTACTTCCATCTGCTATCATCATGCTCTCGGGTCTACATTTTCCAAGATCGATCTTCCTAATCAACCGGGTCTTCCCTTGCCAAGATTCCTTGTTTGAGACTTCATTGCCAAGAGGTCACGCTTCCGGGACTTCACTACCAAGACTCTCTGTCCGGGACTTCACTGCCAAGATTCCTCGTCCGGGACTTCATTTGCCAAGCACAGTCTCCCAGACCTATCGAGACTTCCCTCACCAACTCCCCGTTGGTCTTTCCTACACCAAGTGTCCGGTCTCCCTTGACTGACTTAGATTTTCTCTTGCCAAGTATCCATACTTGGACTTCTCCTTGCCAAGTCACCAAACTTGGACTTCTCCAATAGTCTTCCTCATATGACCTTGGATGTCCCACACTATCCACTAGTCATGTGGTCAAACCACATTGTGAACTATTGTCGAACATCAAAACTCTACTCGAGTTCCACTCGAGTTTGGTCAATCATTACCTGGGTCGATTGCACCAACATTAACCTTTTAGCTTCTCCATCAATCTTGCGCCTCCAAGATCCCTACGAGTCCACAACTCCTTTATCCTCGCACTTGCCTTCAGAAGCTTCCTTCGGTTTCGTCATGCTTTGATTTTCTTCTTTGCCAAAATCCGCTTGGACTTTACGCCACCAATACTACATGCTTGGACTTACGCTGCCAAAACCTTGTCTTTGGACTTCCTTTGTAAAGGTCTATTTGGACTTCACGCCACTAAGAGTACTACATGCTTGAACTTATGCTACCAAGATCTTCCCCTGGATTTTCCTTGCCAAGATTCACACTTGGACTTCTCTTTATCAAGTCATCATACTTGGGATTTTCCTATCACTTAACACATTCACGGTTAGATCACAATAATTATCTAACTTCAAATGATTATTCAAATATAAAAAAATATTAATGATTGGGGTATTCTTCCACTAACAATTGTTTGATAAGACATCTCTAATTATTGATATTTGACTATTCCCTCTGCTTGACCTCTTTTTTACTTCATGTTCACACACACACACATATATATATATATAAAATTCAATCTTTGAATCCTAAGAGATCGGATGGTGAATAATAGAAGTACTCACGGATAATTGTATACGATAATATTTCTCTCTCTATATATATTTTTTCTAGACACAAGACTATATGAGTTTCTCATGTAATGTCATCCTTTATGGAGGTTGGTTCGTCAATTGATTTGTTATTATTCTTTTATCGATTGGGAAATGCTCACCTCTGATCGGTTATATTATCATTGAAGATCACGTTTCAATCTTTCAAGGTGGAAAACATATCTTACATTCATCTTGTTGGGAGCTCAATATTTTTTCTCTTTCGAGGTTTTGTCTAGCGGGGTTTGTTGTTGACTTTGAACTCCTCTCCTTTTGGCCATAGGAATTAAACTCGAGTTGACTTTATCATTGAACTCCATCTTTAATGGCAAATGAGAACCATTCATATATTATGCAGTTAGCCAAGGACTTCACCTACATATATATGTCTACCTCGTAGATGTTTTTGTGGAGCTCTCATGTTCCATTGGACATATATATGTGGCTTGAAAGGATAAAAGAAGCTTCTATTTGGGTTGTTATTATCAATAGATCTTGAAGTTCTCTCTCTCTCTCTAATGCATATGGAACCTATTGATTGTTCCTAATTTGGTCTTAGGGTCCTCGATCACTTTGCACCTAAGCTTTTTCTCTTTTTTTTTTTTGTTGGAAAGTAAATTTTTAATTCAGATGGTAAGTACTCGAGCAACTTAACTATATGAGATGTCGAGTCAATTTAAGATTGCAACTTGGGCAGTCTTGTCAATGAGTATTAACGTATCCGGTGACACCCCTTTGACGATGAAGTCAGCATCGACCGAAGAAATGAAGTTTGTAACTATGCAAGCAAATGAAATGAGAAGAAGAAAATGACTAGAGTAAAATATCATTCCTTCCTTCACCCTTATATAGGATATGAAAATTTCAAATAGAATATAAAACGACCATAGAAAAATAAACGACTGTGGCATCATTATGAGCCACGAGAGTTTAATGCGAGATCTCATAACACTTTAATGTAAAATCCCATAACACCTAAGCACAAGAATAGACGAATACCCGAAACGATCACCTACATATAAGAGGTCAACATATGATAGCCAATGCGAGTATGACCTGCACAGATATGATACAATAATGAACACATAAGAATTCCTACTACATATCGATGAGCATACGACTTAACCCAAATGAACAGAGACAAGAGCCCATATTAACCAAATACCCAATACCAATATACCATCGTGGCCTAAACAAGATGGCCTTTGATTCAAACCATTTGATTAGGCCATTTGTTCTTCTTAGATCGAATCATAATTTGGATTTCTTCATTTGCTGATCCTAAAGCTTTTCTTCTCTACCTATCCATCGCCCAGTGGTGATTCTATCTAGCAAAATGCTCTGTAAATCTAGTTTTAGCTATAAGAATAGTTTTTCATCTCATAGCAAACTTTAGGGTCTCCTATATACAGCACTAATCACTAATCTAAGATGGTTCTTCCTATCAGAAAAAAAAAACTTATTTTTAATTTTGAGTAGCTAAATATGACTCCTTATAATTCTTTGACTAGATATATCATATTTATATATGCATACGTTAGGATTATTATTCATGAAATTAAATGTGACTACTATTGATGCTATATATCTTGATGGATTAGGATGTTTTCACTTCTTAATCATTCTATTAAAGATTTTTTTTCATGGGTCCGAGGTAATTAATGTCTTATTATATATTTTTAACTTAAATTCATCTATTTGAATGTCAAGGGTGCAAAATAGCTTTTGAAACATCAAACCATTTCAAAACTAGCTACACATGCAGAGACACCACCGTGTCCCCTTCTGAGTAGAGTTTGCAAGACTAATATATGATTGCAACGTGAACCTCCCACTAGGCGGAGCAACAGCAATTGGGGTAGAATATTCGGTTCGATTTATATGTACTCACGATTTGATTCTTAACCATAATATATTTATAGGATTTTTTTTTTCAAATGGAGTGATAAACTAAAGATGCCGTAGCTATTGAGATTGTTCACACGAGCACTTTCTAATTTATCGTGGTGATCAATAGAGTATACTTCACTTAAGAATTACTTAGCACCTCGTTAGAAATTCATGTGTTGATGCAAAAATGTCCCAAGTATTAATTACTTTTGATGTGACTTGGTGATATAAGTCCAAGTGTATAGTCTTGGCAGCATAAGTCCAAATGAACCTTGACAAAAGAAGATCAAAAAGCATGACAAAGTCAAAAAAAGTTTTTGAAGGCAAACACAAGGATGAAAGAGTCGTGGACTTGAAGGAATCCTGAAGGTGCAAGGTTGATGGAAGAGCTTGAAGCTTCAGTATAGGTTTAGGATTTGATTTCAAATATGAAATAGTCATACTTGAGGTGTACCAGTTGACTGATGGTTGAATCAATAGACTAGTGAGGCAAAACAATCGAACAAATTGTTTAACAGTTGACTGATTCTTTGATCAGTCAACTGGTCTTGGGTGCTCGACACTCGGGAGCTCAAGTTGGCTCGGACAGTCGACTGGAGTTATGACTAGTCGATTGGTCGAGTAGTCGACTGTGGCTCGAATATTGAACTTTGCTCTGATAGTCGACTGACACTTTGGAACAGTCGACTGATTACTAGTAGTCGACTGCTAGGATTGAGCAGTCGATTGGCCATAAGTAGACAAGGCACAAAATATTGTCGAGTCGATTATCAACTCATAGCAGTCGACTACTGTTATGAGTAGTTGACTAATGGGTGTCCGTTGAGTGGTGACGATCACGAGGTTTCGTCAGAAGCTATTAGATTCGGTCAACAATATCACCAGTTGACTGCTGGTATGCAGTAATCGACTGATGAAGGTCTCAATGGGCAAAAATGGATCGATGCCCGAAACTCTATAAAGGGGAGGCTTTGGGAGCTTGAGGAGGCTAGTGCTAACACATGAAATTTCTCATCCCAAGCTTACAAAGCCTTCTTCTAAGTCTTCTACTTCTTTAATCTTTCCTAAGCTCATTTCCATCATCTTGTAAGAAGAAGAGATTACTTTGTAAAGAAGATTTCTCCACCTTGGCGTGTTCATCAAAAGGAGAAGTTTAGTGAAGGCTTGTAAGGAGCGATATGTTTTAAGGATTGTCATGGAGTAAAAATGGATCTCTAAACCATGTTAAATATCGTGTTAGCATTTGTTTTCATTGTTTTTCATTATTATCTTTTGATTTATATTTAATTCCGCTAACAATTTGTGTAGAAATCGAAAGAGACTATTCACCCCTTCTAATCATCACAAGATCCCCAACAAGCGGTATCAGAGCCCGACTTGCTCAGAAGATCTAATCATCAACTGGAGCATCTAGATGACCTTTCAAGAGAGATATAGCACTGCACGACCACCCTTCTTCGATGACAATGACTTTGCCTATTGGAAAGGTAGGATGGAGTACTATCTTATGAGTGACATTGAAAATTAGTTTAGTGTCATAGATGGGTTGGAGAAGTCGATGAATGAGTTTGGAGTGTCTCTACTGTTGGTGCAATCGGTCCAGGTCACGATTGACCAGGACTCGAGTTTTGGCTCGAGTGATGTTTTGATGTTTCGACAAAAACATATGACAATATAATTGTCATGGAAAGTCCAAGCATGGTCTTGACAATGTAAAAGTCCAACATGGGTTGGCAAGGGAAAGTCCAAGCATGGTCTTGGCATTTGGGAAAGTCCAAGCATGGTCTTGGCATAGAAAGTCCAAGCATGGTCTTGGCATGGAAAGTCCAACATGGGTTGGCATTAGAAGTCCAAGGGGATTGATATTGGCGGCGTAAAGTCCAAGCGGTAGTCTTGGCAGCATAAGTCCAATGGTTGGCGGCGTAAAGTCCAAGCGGTAGTCTTGGCAGCATAAGTCCAATGGTTGGCGGCGTAAAGTCCAAGCGGAGTCTTGGCGGCGTAAGTCCAATGTGCCTTGGCGGTGTAGACACCGATAGCATGACATAGCCGATGGAAGCACCTGAAGGCTAGCGCGATGGATGAACAAGTCATGGACGACTTGGAGGGATCCGAGAGGCGTGAGGCTGATGGAGGTGGCTAGAAGGCTTAGGTCTAGGCTAAGGGTGGTCTAGCAAGTATGGGGGAACCATACTTGAGTTAAAACCTCATGTTTGAGGTGTGCCAGTCGACTGGTGCCATGTGGCAGTCGACTGGACCGAGTCAACTAGGGTTTGACTGCGGGTTATGGCCTAGCAATGATCGCCATAGGTCGACTGATCGATGAGCCGATCGGCCCGATCGTGTGATCGACCGGGGTGCTCGAAATCGACCACGCATCGGAGTCGAGACTCGACTGGTCGAGTGAGGACTTCATCAGTCGACTGATGGTCACAATCAGTCGACTGATAGTAGTTCCGTTGGACTTATCCAACGTGGAACTAGCCGTTGTCTCACGACAACAGTGGCATCAGTCGACTGATGGTCTCGATCAGTCGACTGATAGACTTTTTCCAGCACAGGTTGAAGCTATATATGGAGCTCGTGATGGAGGAAAAAGCAATCGGTTCTTGAGGGCTATTGGGGCGATTTGTTGGTGCAAATCAGGTCTCCAAGTGCAAGCAAGCAACCAAGCATTCAAGCAATCAAAACAAGTGTTGTAAAGTCTTTTCTTTACTTGTATTTCGTATTTACATTGTATATTGCTTGTATTCCTTTCGTTTATTGTTATAAACGTTTGTACGGGGTTTCTCCGCCTCCGACTTGTGTCAAGAAGGAGTGTTTATCATTAGTGAGTGCGTGTGCATCACTAGGGCTCTTTAGAGCTCGATCCGTGGAGTAGGAACCGTGCGGTTCCGAACCACGTTATATCATTGTGTTAGCTTGTTGTCTATTTCGTTATTGTTATCATTATCTGTATTCCGCTGTGCTAACGAAATTGTAGACACGAACGAGATCGAATTCCATCCACGAACGGGCAAAACGCTATTCACCCCCCCCTCTAGCCGTTCCAATATTCCTAACAAGTGGTATCAGAGCCCGGGGCTCTTCTACGGATTAACAACCCGGAGTCAAGAAGCTAGAGGGAAGAATATGGAATTTGAGGAAAGATTGGGTGACGACGTCAACATCCCACCTTCCTTCAACCGCGAACATTTTGCGTATTGGAAAGGTAGGATGGAATATTTTCTAATGACGAATATAGAAAATTGGTTTGCCGTGACTATAGGTTTTGATGCTCCGAGAGGAGAAAACGGCAAAATCCTCAAGATGAAGAGATGGACCGAAGAGCAACGGGAAAAATTCAAGACAACCGTTAAGGTAACAAAAATGTTGATTGATTTGATACCTAACGATATTTTGTCCAGATTAGGAAGCTATAGGGATGCCAAGGAGTTATGGAACAAGTTGATCAAGTTCCACGACAATCCTGAATCGGTCCAAGAAGACTTGGAAGAGGAGAAGACCGAAGAAGAGTCATCATCTTCCTCACAAGAAAGTGAGGAGTCAACTTCCGGGTCGGAAGAGGTGGAGGAAGTGGAAGAAGCATCCACCTCAAGGATTGAGGGGGAGGAGAGAACCTTCATACCGGAACATCGAGAAGAAGAAGCTTCGACATCCGGTCAAGATGAAGAAGCCCAAAGTCCAATTCCAGTCTCCACCACCATCGGTAACTCAAACACCTCAATTCAAAATAAAAATAACATTATGTGTTTTGAGTGTAGGAAATTTGGGCATTATAAGAGTAAGTGCCCAAAGAAAGTCAAGAAAGCTCCTCCGACGCCTAAAAGTCAACTAAAGTCAACGGATGCCAGTTCCTCAAGTATCAAGAGCAAGGAGCACATCATATGCTTCAAATGCAATGCAAAAGGACATTATCGGAGTCAATGTCCAAGGGGAAAGAAGAAAGGGCAAGAAGGAGCAACACAAGTAGGGGGAGTCTCCAAGGCAAACCCTAAGGTAAAATTTATTAATGCACCTTCAATTTCTAGGGATAAGAAGCATGCTAGGAATAATTTTAATAGTATAATAGATATATTTGCCTAGGAGCTAAGAGTGTTCACTTAGAAAATAAGAAGAAATTTGGGACTAATGTCCCTAAAAATATATTACCTAAGGAAAGCATTAAGAAAATAGGAGAATATCTAGGCTTTAATGCTAAGAAATCTAGACATATGCCTAGAAATAAAAATATCTCAAGAGAAAATGAAAAATCAAAAATTGAGATATTAGAAAAGGAAAATCAAGCCTTGAGATCAAGGCTTGAAAAACTTGAAAAGACCCTTAAGGTTATGCAAAATCAAATGCAAGGGTCAATTAGTCAAACTTCTAGGTCCAAAAGTCAAAGTCAACACCTAGGACCTAAGAGTCAAAAGTTAACCAAGGGCAAACAAGATTTGGGTCACAAACCTAAGCATAAGGTGGCTTACCATAGTGTTCCATTTGACTATGGAACACTAACTAGGTCTAGGAAGACCAAGGTCAATAGGGAAGTCATTCCTAGAGTTGACCATGGTGTGTGCCTAGTGGCTAGGGTTTCTAGGAAACCTAGGGAGGCCACTAAGAAGGTTACAAGGGGAGTCACCCCTAGAGTTAACCATGGCAAAACCAAAATGACCAAGGCTTCTAAGCCTAGAAGGGTCATTAGGAAGGTATCTAGGGAGGTTATCCCTAAGGAATACCTAATTAACCCTAGGAGCTCAAATCGATTTTGGGTTCCTAAGAGCGTGATTGATTCACGCTAGATGGGTTAGGGTGTGCCAACCTTGATTGGATGGGTAGTTAACTCAACCATTGTAAAGGTGGCAGTTTAGGATATTTTCAAGGTTATGGTTACCTTGAAAATACATTTGAGCTTTAATCCTAAAAGATTTTAGGATGTGCCAATATTATTTGAGAAGTTTGATAAAATGATTAAATTGGCACAATTTAGGTTTAGAGGTTGTAGTGTGCCATTTTGGATTTTTGGCACACTTGGGAAAGTTTAGGTTAATATGGCAAAATATAATTAATTATATCAAATGGCAATTAATATTAAAATTTAGGTATACTTATACCTATACTTTTTACTTGCCATGATTTGTTTGCCATATGCCATGACATGACATCATGTTTATGTTCTATCATTTATATGTCATGAGTATGCTTAGGGATTAAGGATAAATGTCATGTGTTTTTAGATTTCATATTATGCCATGACATCATGATCATTGGCCATGCTTAATTATTGCTATTATTATGCCATAATCATTCATGCATTTAAGACAATTTGGTTGAAATTGAATTAAGGACTATGGCATGACTTGAAGTCCCATTTATAAGGGAATCAAGTAGGGTTGCCTTAGAAAAATGCATGAAACCCTAGATTAAATGAACCAAAACTCACATCTCACATCCAATTGACATGTATGTGTATTTATACACCCTAGATACATGTGAGATGCTAGGATATGAGTTAAGTTCAAGGTGCATAGTTTTTGCATCTAGATGAACTAAAACTCATCTAATTCTATTAGTGGATCATTGGGAAAGCTTGTGTACAAGTCATGTGCATAGAGCCCAAGGAATATGATCCAAAATAAGGTTTTGAAAACATTTTAAAATCATTTTGAAAAACCTTGGTGAAGTCTATCTTTTGATAGCAATCACCATTGATGAAGTTGATACAAAATAGGACCAAAACATTGAAAATTTCAATGGTTTTGAGTTTTGTATCAAATTCACTATTTTATGGGTAAAATAATTTTAAAATATTTTTCACCCATTGTATGTGTCATAAGTATTATACGTATGAATTTTCACGATTTTTCGAATTACGTATAATTATTTATGAATTTCCAAAACTCGATTCTAATAACTGAAATTCAGAAATTTGATTATCGATCGCCTACCGAAGTGGCGATCGGTGATGAATGTGTCGATCGTAGGACAGAGTCGATCGCCAAGGCTGATTTCGGGAAAACTAGGTTTGGTTAGCCCGTGGTCAGCCATGGTAAAGGTCCCTAATCACTCCTAACCCTAAGATATGCTTTGGGAAGCATTATAAAGGGTGAAAATCCATTGGATATGGATTAGGAGAAGTATTTAGGGGTTGTATCAATTTTAAGGTGTTGGAAAGTTCAATGTTGAATTTCTAACCTTAATTTTGATGGTTTAGAGTTCCTATTGGCTTATGGACTTCCCAAGGACATTGTTGGTGCAATGGTCAAGGGGGAGCAAGCCTTTAGGGGGAGGTATCCATCTTGGGATGATGGATGTGTTTTTCTCCTCGAAGAGGAGAAATTATTGAATATGACATCAATTGGGAAATTGATGGGACTTCTGAGAGACCCAATTTGGAAATTGGGAGAGTAAATGGGATTGTCTCTCTTGAGTGATATTGGACTTATCACTAGGAAGATGGTAGACATCCTAGGTATTTATTTTTGGATCAAGGGGGAGATTGTAAGATCTCATTGGGACATGAGACATTGACCTCCTTGGGGAGAAAACCTTTTTGATGTTAGTCAAAAAGGGGGAGAATGTTTGGGGGAGAACATTTGGTGAGTGTTTACCAATTTGGGATAATTGGTAAGGGATTTGAGTTAGTGTTCTAACTCAATAATTTGTTTGGTTTTTGTCAAACATCAAAAAGGGGGAGATTGTTGGTGCAATCGGCCCAGGTCACGATTGACCAGGACTCGAGTTTTGGCTCGAGTGATGTTTTGATGTGTTTTGATGTTTCGACAAAAACATATGACAATATAATTGTCATGGAAAGTCCAAGCATGGTCTTGACAATGTAAAAGTCCAACATGGGTTGGCAAGGGAAAGTCCAAGCATGGTCTTGGCATTTGGGAAAGTCCAAGCATGGTCTTGGCATAGAAAGTCCAAGCATGGTCTTGGCATGGAAAGTCCAACATGGGTTGGCATTAGAAGTCCAAGGGGATTGATATTGGCGGCGTAAAGTCCAAGCGGTAGTCTTGGCAGCATAAGTCCAATGGTTGGCGGCGTAAAGTCCAAGCGGTAGTCTTGGCAGCATAAGTCCAATGGTTGGCGGCGTAAAGTCCAAGCGGAGTCTTGGCGGCGTAAGTCCAATGTGCCTTGGCGGTGTAGACACCGTTAGCATGACATAGCCGACGGAAGCACCTGAAGGCTAGCGCGATGGATGAACAAGTCATGGATGACTTGGAGGGATCCGAGAGGCGTGAGGCTGATGGAGGTGGCTAGAAGACTTAGGTCTAGGCTAAGGGTGGTCTAGCAAGTATGGGGGAACCATACTTGAGTTAAAACCTCATGTTTGAGGTGTGCGGTGCCATGTGGTGATCGACCGGTCAACTAGGGACCTCGATCTAGGGTTTATTTGCGGGTTATGGCCTGTGATCGCCATAGGTTGCGGGCCGATCGATGATGGCTCAGCGATCGGCCCGATCGTGTGATCAGTCGACTGGTGCTCGAGAATTCGGCCACAGAATGGAGTCGAGACTCGACTGGTCGAGTGAGGACTTCATCAGTCGACTGATGGTCACAATCAGTCGACTGATAGTAGTTCCGTTGGACTTATCCAACGTGGAACTAGCCGTTGTCTCACGACAATGATCATCGATCGGGATGGTCTCGACCAATCATCGATAGACTTTTTCCAAAGACAGTTGAAGCTATATATGGAGCTCGTGATGGAGGAAAAAGCAATCGGTTCTTGAGGGCTATTGGGGCGATTTGTTGGTGCAAATCAGGTCTCCAAGTGCAAGCAAGCAACCAAGCATTCAAGCAATCAAAACAAGTGTTGTAAAGTCTTTTCTTTACTTGTATTTCGTATTTACATTGTATATTGCTTGTATTCCTTTCGTTTATTGTTATAAACGTTTATGCAGAGTTTCTCCGCCTCGGACTTGTGTCAGAAGGAGTGTTTATCATTAGTGAGTCGTGTGCATCACTAGGGCTCTTTAGAGCTCGATCAGTGGAGTAGGAACCGCGGTTCGAACCACGTTATATCATTGTGTTAGCTTGTTGTCTATTTTCGTTATTGCTTATCATTATCTGTATTCCGTGCTAACTAAATTGTAGACACGAGCGAGATCGAATTCCATCCACGGCAGCGCTATTCACCCCCTCTAGCCGTTCCAATATTCCTAACAAGTGGTATCGAGGCGGGGCTCTTCTACGGATTAACAACCGGTCAAGAAGCTAGAGGGAAGAATATGGAATTTGAGGAAAGATTGGGTGGCAGCGTCAACATCCCACCTTCCTTCAACCGAACATTTTGCTATTGGAAAGGTAGGATGGAATATTTTCTAATGACGAATATAGAAAATTGGTTTGTGACTATAGGTTTTGATGCTCAGAGGAGAAAGCGGCAAAATCCTCAAGATGAAGAGATGGACCGAAGAGCAGCGGGAAAAATTCAAGACAAGATTAAGGTAACAAAAATATTGATTGATTTGATACCTAACGATATTTTGTCCAGATTAGGAAGCTATAGGGATGCCAAGGAGTTGTGGAACAAGTTGATCAAGTTCCACGATAATCCCGAATCGGTCCAAGAAGACTTGGAAGAGGAGGAGACCGAAGAAGATTCCTCTTCATCCTCACAAGAAAGTGAGAGTCAACTTCCGGGTCGGAAGGGGTGGAGGAGAGAACCCATCCTCGACATCGAAGAAGCTTCGACATCCGGTCAAGATGAAGAAGCCCAAAGTCCAATTCCGGTCTCCACCACTACCTAGGTAACTCAAACACCTCAATTCAAAATAAAAATAATATAATGTGTTTTGAGTGTAGGGAATTTGGGCATTATAGAGCAAAGTGCCCAAGAAGTCAAGAAAGCTCACGGCACCAAAAGTCAGGATGCGGTTCCCCCAAGTCATCAAGAGCAAGGAGCACATCATATGCTTCAAATGCAATGCAAAAGGACATTATCGAGTCAATGTCCAAGGGAAAGAAGAAAGGGCAAGAAGGAGCAACACAAGTAGGGGAGCCTCCTAAGGTAAACTTTATTAAGGCACCTTCAATCTCTAGGGATAAGAAGCATGATAGGAATAATTTTAATAGTCTTGCTATTGTGCATGAAAAGCATGCTAGAAATAATAGATATATTTGCCTAGGAGCTAAGAGTGTTCACTTAGGAAATAAGAAGAAATTTGGGACTAATGTCCCTAAAAATATATTACCTAAGGAAAGCATTAAGAAAATAGGAGAACATCTAGGCTTTAATGCTAAGAAATCTAGACATAAGCCTAGAAATAAAAATATCTCAAGAGAAAATGAAAAATCAAAAATTGAGAAAGGAAAATCAAGCCTTGAGGATCAAGGCTTGAAAAAACAAAAGACCCTTAAGGTTATGCAAAATCAAATGCAAGGGTCAATTAGTCAAACTTCTATGTCCAAAAGTCAAAGTCAACACCTAGGACCTAAGAGTAAAAAGTCAACCAAGGGCAAGCAAGGTTTGGGTCACAAACCTAAGCCTAAGGTGGCTTACCATAGTGTTCCATTTGATTATGGAACACAAACTAGGTCTAGGAAGACCAAGGTCAATAGGGAAGTCATCCCTAAGGTTGACCAAAGGTTGTGCCTAGTGGCTAGGGTTTCTAGGAAACCTAGGGAGGCCACTAAGAAGGTTGCAAGGAGTCACCCTAGAGTCAACCTAGGTAAGACCCAAATGACCAAGGCTAACAAGCCTAGGAGGGTCATTAGGAAGGTATCTAGGGAGGTTATCCCTAAGGAATACCTAATTAACCCTAGGAGCTCAAATCGATTTTGGGTTCCTAAGGCGTGATTGATTCACGCTAGATGGGTTAGGTGTGCCAACCTTGATTGGATGGGTAGTTAACTCAACCATGGTAAAGGTGGCACTTTAGGATATTTTCAAGGTTATGGTTACCTTGGAAATACATTTGAATCTTAATCCTAAAAGATTTTAGGATGTGCCAATATTATTTGAAGTTTGATAAAATGATCAAATTGGCACAATTTAGGTTTAGAGGTTAGTGTGCCATTTTGGGTTTTTGGCACACTTGGGAGAAAAATAGTTAATATGGCAAAATATAATTAATATATCAAATGGCAATTAATATTAAAATTTAGGTATTACTTATACCTATATATTTTATATGCCATGATTTGTTTGCCATATGCCATGACATGACATCATGTTTATTTTAATCATTTATATGTCATGAGTATGCTTAGGATTAAGGATAAATGTCATGTGTTTTTAGATTTCATATTATGCCATGACATCATGATCATTGGCCATGTTTTTATTATATATTATTATGCCATGATCATCATTCATTAATTTGATTAAAATTGATTTAAGGACTATGGCATGACTTGAGTCCCATTTATAAGGGAATCAAGTAGGGTTGCCTTAGAAAATGCATGAAACCCTAGATTAGGAGAACAAAACTCACATCTCACATCCAATTGACATGTATGTGTATTTATACACCCTAGATACATGTGAGATGCTAGGATATGAGTTAAGTTCAAGGTGCATAGTTTTTGCATCTAGATGAACTAAAACTCATCTAATTCTATTAGTGGATCATTAGGAAAGCTTGTGTACAAGTCATGTACATAGAGCCCAAGGAATATGATCCAAAATAAGGTTTTGAAAACATTTTAAAATCATTTTGAAAAACCTTGGTGAAGTCTATCTTTTGATAGCAATCACCATTGATGAAGTTGATACAAAATAGGGCCAAAACATTGAAAATTTCAATGGTTTTGAATTTTGTATCAAATTCACTATTTTATGGGTAAAATAATTTTCAAAATATTTTTCACCCATTGTATTGGTCATAAGTATTATATCGTATCAAATTTCATGATTTTTGATATCGTATAATTATTTATGATTTTAAACTCGATTCTAATAACTGAAATTGAAATTTGATTATCGATCAGCTACTACAGTGGCGATCGGTGATGATGTGATCGATTGTAGTGATGAATCATTTGAAGCTGATTTCGGGAAAACTAGGTTTGTTTAGCCCGTGTTGACCATGGTAAAGGTCCCTAATCACTCCTAACCCTAGGATATGCTTTGGGAAGCATTATAAAGGGTGAAAATCCATTGGATATGGATTAGGAGAGTGTTTAGGTTTGTATCAATTTTAAGGTGTTGGAAAGTTCAATGTTGAATTTCTAACCTTAATTTTGATGGTTTAGAGTTCCTATTGGCTTAGGGACTTCCCAAGGACATTGTTGGTGCAATGGTCAAGGGGGAGCAAGCCTTTAGGGGAGGTATCCATCTTGGGATGATGGATGTGTTTTTCTCCTTGAAGAGGAGAAGTTATTGGGAATATGACATCAATTGGGAAATTGATGGGACTTTTGAGACCCAATTTGGAAATTGGGAGAGTAAATAGGATTGTCTCTCTTGAGTGATATTGGACTTATCACTAGGAAGATGGTAGGCATCCTAGGTATTTTTGGACCAAGGGGAAGATTGTAAGATCTCATTGGGACATGAGACATTGACCTCCTTGGAGAAAACCTTTTTGATGTTAGTCAAAAAAGGGGAGAATGTTTGGGGAGAACATTTGGAGAGTATTTACCAATTTGGGATAATTGGTAAGGGATTTGAGTTAGTGTTCTAACTCGATAATTTGTTTAGTTTTGTCAAACATCAAAGGGGAGATTGTTGGTGCAATCGGCCCAGTCACGATGACGAGGACTCGAGTTTGACTCAGTGATGTTTTGATGTGTTTTGATGTTTTACAAAAACATATGACAATGTAATTGTCATGGGAAAGTCAAGTCATGGGTACTTGGCATATGGAAGTCAAGTCCAACATGGCATTTGGAAAGAAGTCAAGCATGGTCTTGGCAATGAAAGTCAACATGGGTTGGCAAGGAAAGTCAAGCATGGGTCTTGGCATGGAAAGTCCAACATGGGTTGGCATGGAAAGTCAAGGGATGGTCTTGGCATGGAAGTCAAGGAGTCTTGGCGTAATATTGGCGGCGTAAAGTCAGCGGAGTCTTGGCGGCATAAGTCCAATGGTTGGTGTAGACAGATTAGCATGACATAGCCGATGGAAGCACACGAAGGCTAAGCGCGATGGATGAACAAGTCATGGATGACTTGGAGGATCGAGGCGTGAGGTGATGGAGGTGGCTAGAAGGCTTAGGTCTAGGCTAAGGGTGGTCTAGCAAGTATGGGAACCATACTTGGGTTAAAACCTCATGTTTGAGGTGTGCCGGTCGGCCCGGTGCCATGTGTGAACTAGGGTTTGGGTTATGGCCTAGCGATCGTTGCCATAGGTTAGCGATCGGTGATGCTGAGCGATCGGCCCGATCGTGTGATCGATCGGCGGTGCTCGAAATCGGCCACGCGGAATGGAGTCGAGACTCGACTGGTCGAGTGAGGACTTCATCAATCGACTGATGGTCACAATCAGTCGACTGATAGTAGTTCCGTTGGACTTATCCAACGTGGAACTAGCCGTTGTCTCACGACAACAGTGGCATCAGTCGACTGATGGTCTCGATCAGTCGATTGATAGACTTTTTCCAGCACAGGTTGAAGCTATATATGGAGCTCGTGATGGAGGAAAAAGCAATCGGTTCTTGAGGGCTATTGGGGCGATTTGTTGGTGCAAATCAGGTCTCCAAGTGCAAGCAAGCAACCAAGCATTCAAGCAATCAAAACAAGTGTTGTAAAGTCTTTTCTTTACTTGTATTTCGTATTTACATTGTATATTGCTTGTATTCCTTTCATTTATTGTTATAAACATTTGTACGGGGTTTCTCCGCCTCCGACTTGTGTCAAGAAGGAGTGTTTATCATTAGTGAGTGCGTGTGCATCACTAGGGCTCTTTAGAGCTCGATCCGTGGAGTAGGAACCGTGCGGTTCCGAACCACGTTATATCATTGTGTTAGCTTGCTGTCTATTTCGTTATTGTTATCATTATCTGTATTCCGCTGTGCTAACGAAATTGTAGACACGAACGAGATCGAATTCCATCCACGAACGGGCAAAACGCTATTCACCCCCCCTCTAGCCGTTCCAATATTCCTAACATCTACCGACAAAGGATTGGACTAGGAAAATGGTGAAGAAGGCACAAGCAAATGTCAAAGCAATAACCACACTCTAATATGGATTGTCGAAGGAATAACTTAGCAAGGTGAGACCATTCAATTCCGTCAAGGAGCTTTGGGAGAAGCTCATTGAGCTAAATGAAGGGTCAAAGGAATTAAGGAGAGCCAAAAGAGACCTATTGATAGGTCAACTTCAAACATTTTTCCATGAAGACCAATGAGACGGTAAGTCAAATTTATGGACGGTTCAAGGAGATCGTCAACATACTTCATGTTATAGGTGAGAAAGTAGACAACCAGGACTTTGTAAGGTATGTTCTCCAATCTTTCCCTAGAAGCACTTTATGGGCATCAATGGTTGATGCTTATAAGGTCTCTAGAGATCTTTCATTGGTTAAGTTCGATGAATTGTTTTGTGAATTTGAGTTACATGAGTAAGCTAATATGTCTTCGAAAGAAAAAAGGTCTAGTTTTTTTTGTAGAGAAGAAGGAGAAAAGGAAGAAAGAGAAGAGGGAAGCTTCTTCATCATCCGAGTCAGAGCATGAGTCAACAAGTAGCGATGAAGAAATGTCAGCTAATGAAGTGGCTCACTATGTCAAGAAGCTAATGGGAAAATCAAGAAGGTTCAAGAGGAAGGATGTGAAGAAGATGTTCAAATATTCAAGAAGTAAATCTAGTGACAATTCAAATTTTAATGCCAATGTCACTTGTTATGAATGCAATAAAAAAAGGCACATCAAGCTAAATTGCCCGAAATTGAATGAGGAAAATGAAAAGAAGAAGAAAGAAAAGAATGACAAGAAGAAGAAGGAAATCATGGTGGCACAAGAAACATGAGATATTTAAAAAATTGAGGATTCATTTGACGAGGAGAAGCTATGCCACATCGCTAGACACATGACATTCATGGCCTTGGAGAATGGCATTGAAAGCTCAGGCCAAGGGAAGGAATCAAGCAACGAATCGTCATCTAGTAACAATGAAGTAAAGGAATCTCCTCAAGTAAAATTTTTGTATAAAACTATTGCTTATCTTAAAAATGTCCTAGTTAAGTCAAAATCTAAGATTAAGTATTTAAATGTAGAAATTAAGGAAATTAGAAATGAAACATCTTTATGTGGTGAGTCATGCATGCTTAGGGAGGAAAAATGAAAATCTAAAGAACCAAGTACTTGAATTAAGAACATGCTTAGAAAAGTTTTCTAATGGCTCAAAATACCTTGATATGATCCTTAGAGACCAAAGAGTCATTTACAATAAGGCAGGTATAGGATACAAGGCTAAGGATAAGGAAGTTGCTTATATTTCTCTTATTAATAGAAAAGCAACCATTAAGGATAAGGTGAAAAAGGCATGGTTACCAAAGAAATTTTTAAATGATGTTTCCGGTCCAAACATTTGGATACTAAAGAATGTTATTTTTCATATTGTTTAGGTAAGTGAACCAAGTATATAGATTGTGGATAGCGATTGCTCAAGACACATAACCAGAGATATGAGCAAGTTCTCTATAATCAACTACATTAAGAAGGGAACCATATCATTTGAAAATAGTGACAAGCTCAAGATTTTAGATAAAGATACAATTGAGGTATCACATAAAATCATCATTCATAAAGTTTTATTAGTTAAAAGTATAAAATTTAACTTGCTTAATGTGAGCCAACTATGCGATGTGGGTTATGAGCCAACTATGTGATGTGGGTTATGATGTAGAATTTAAATCCATTAAATGTTTGATTATACACAAAAACATAGAAGATTTCATGTTAGTTGGATATAGGAAAATAAATCTTTATTATGTTGATCTTTCCTATGCTTCTAATATTTCTACTAAGTGTCTTATATCAAAAGAAGGAGAAGGTTGGCTATGACATAGGCGACTTGGACACATCAATATGAAGAACATAGCTAAGATAGCTAAATTGGAGCTTATAAAAGGGCTACCAAAAATCAAGTATATCAAAGACAAAATGTGTGATGTGTGTCAAGAAGAAAAACAATCAAAGTCATCACACAATGGTAAAACTCTAACTGGCACTTCATTACCATTAGAATTATTGCATCTAGATCTCTTTGATTGTCGTAGCACTCCTTCATTAGATGGTAATAAATATTGTTTAATGATAGTTGATGTTTTTTCTAGGTATACTTGGGTTTACATTTTAAAACATAAGGATGTTACCATAGAAATAATCATAGGTTTTGGCAAAAATGTAGAAAATAAAAAGAATCTCAAAATCAATAGGATCCTAAGTGATCATGGTGGAGAATTTGAGAACTCTAACTTTTCTAATTTTGCTTAGAACAAGAATATAATCATGAATTCTTTTGTCCTAAAACACCCCAACAAAATGGGGTGGTAGAAAGGAGAAATTGTGCCCTACAAGAAGTGGATAGAACTATGCTTAATGCATATTTTTTACCTAGCTACTTGTAGACGAAAGCAGTTAACACCACTTGTTATATCTAAAACTGTGTCTTAGTCTATAGTTTTTTAGGCAAATCTCCCTTTGAATTATGGAATGGTACAATTCATGCACTTCACTATTTTAAGGTCTTTGATTGCAAAGTTTATATTTTAAATACCAAAGACAATTTAGGAAAAATTGAGCTAAGACAGATGAAGGAATCCTAATTGGATTATCATCCACTAGTAGAGGTTATAGGGTATACAACAAGAGGACTCAAAAGGTTGAGAAATTCTCTAATGTTGAATTTGATGAATCCACTAGTACCTACCCTAGAAAATCTTTCATTGATAGGGATATCAATGTCAAAAATCAAGACATTACCCATGGAATTGAAAATTTAAACTTAGGGGGTAATGATAAGGGGGAGAAAGAGGAGATTCCGATGATGAAAGGAGAAAGGATACCCATGATCAATATGATTCACCTTCTATGACTTTAAGAATTCATCAAAATCATCCTCTAGACTAAGTAGTAGGAGAACTTTCACAAGAGTAAGCACTAGGTCCTTTTATAGAGATCCTACTAGTCAAGTTGCCCTAATCTCCCAAATTGAGCCAAAATCAATTAAAGTTGTCTTGCTTGATCTGGAATGGATATTAGCAATGCAAGAAGAGTTAGCTCAATTTGAGAGAAGTCAAGTATGAGAACTAGTTCCTAGATCCAAGGATGGCACAATTGTTACAACAAGATGGATCTTTAGAAATAAGTTAGATGATTAAGGAAAAGTCACTAGAAACAAAGCTAGGTTAGTGGCTCGATGGTTTAATCAAGTTGACGGACTTGATTATGATGAAACCTATGCTCCGGTAGTTAGGTTAGAGTCTATCCAAATCCTATTAGGGTATGTCACTCACATGGGTTTCAAACTCTATCAAATGGATATGAAATCTACATTTCTAAATGGGTTCATTAAGGAAGAGGTCTATGTGGAGCAACCATCCGGGATTGAAAATGTAGATTACCCAAACCATATATGTAAGCTTAAGAAAGCCTTATATGGGTTAAAACAAGCTCCCCGAGTTTGGTATAAAAGACTCTCATCTTTCTTAATCTCTAAGGGCTTTAGAAGAGGCCAAGTTGATCAAACTTTATTTCTAAAGTCTAAAGAAAAAGACATCTTTGTTGCTCAAGTGTATGTTGATGATATCATATTTGGGTCAACAAATGATAAACTTCTCTAAGACTTCATCAAAAATATGAAAAATGAATTTGAGATGAGTCTAGTAGAAGAGTTGGATTTTTTTCTTGGGACTACAAGTTAAACAAGTTAGTGAAGGAATCCATGTCTATCAAACCAAATATGCTAAATAAATTATCAAGAAATTTGGTTTAGAAAATACTAAGGTAGTATCTACACCTATGGGAACCAATACTAAAATAGACAATGATTTAAAGGGAAAATTAATAGATTCAAAGCATTAGAGGAGTATGATTGGTAGTCTATTATACCTAACCGCTAGTAGACTGGATATACTTTTTACGGTAGGTATGTGTGCAAGATACTAATCTTGTGCCAAAGGGTCCCATCTAGTAGTTGCCAAGAGAATACTAAGATATATCAAGGGAACTCTTAATGTAGGTCTATGGTATCCTAGGACTCAAACTTTTGATTTGATTGGATATACCGATTATGATTATACAGGTTGCAAATTAGATCGGAAAAGTACTAGTGGTGGATGTCAATTTCTTGGATCCTCCTTAGTGAGTTGGAGTAGTAGAAAGCAACATTATATTGATTTGTCTACAACCGAGGCCGAGTATGTAGTCATGGGTGATTGTGTGGCTCAATTGCTTTGGATGAGACATACTCTAGAGGATTATGAGCTACACTACTCCAAAGTCAAAGTTTATTGTGATAATATGAGTACCATTAATTTGATCAAAAATCAACTATATCACTCTAGAACAAAGCACATTGATGTAAAGCATCACTTCATTAGAGATCATGTGGCAAGAGAAGACATTGAATTTAACTATATTGAATCCAAATCTAACCTTGTCGATATTTTTACCAAGGCTCTCCCCAAAACGGAATTTACATTACTTAGGAGAGAACTTGGAATGTGCTTTGTAAAGTAGTTGGTATAGGTTTGTATGATCTTATAGTAAAAATCTAGGATTATACCTTAATGCATCTCACAAAATACCTAAGAAACCTTGATTTTTGTATTTAGCCACTTAGACATTATGTGATATGTTAGGAAGATGCATTTGGTTCACCATGTTTGTTATGATGCATTACTATAAATCAAAATGACATCTAGAGACGTGAATCCTTCATTGGATCAATCATTGGGAAGACATGTGTATAATTAATGTGCACATAGCTCTAAGAATATGGTTGGAAATGCCAAATAAAATATTTTTTAAATTATGTTTCTCATTTCTAGAAAAACAGTTTTTGTAAGTCAAGAAAGATTGATACAAAGTTTGGAAAAGCATTAAAGGTTTTATTGGTTTATAAGTTTGTGTCAATCTAGATATCTGAAAAAGATATCAAATTATTTTTCCTTGATAGAAAATGGACTTATAAATGTGTCTACAAAATTTTATGAATTTTTGACACTTCTAGATTTATTTATGCATTTTGAAATCTCGACTGAAAAAATAAAATTGCACTTTCAGACAAATAGCAGTCAACTGCTGCAGATACCAGTCGACTGATCTTGTACCAATCGACTAGTGCCTTCCTGAGTCAACTGCTAACTCGATTTTTGATTCCTAGTTTAGCCATCTAATACCAATCCTAGGAAATCTAACTCTCTGATATGATTAAAGGAGCATTAGAATTATAATGTTTTTAAGGTAAAAAGGGGAAGAAGAGATAATTGATGCAATGGTTAAGGGGGAGGCTTAAATGCTAATTAATCACCAAACCCAAGACCTAAATGCACATGATTTATTATTGGTGCAAAGTTAGGAAATAATTTTTCTATACATGTTTTCATACTTTAGTCAACATGTCAAAGCTAGAATATTATTGAATTAAGGGGGAGCATTAAGTCTACTTTATTCCTTAATTCAAAACATAACACCTTATCCATACATGATTTATTGAATATTTACCTATCTCTTTTTGATGTGTGTCAAAGGAGGAGAGGGGAAGAATTTAAGTTAGAATTCATGTTCATTGAAAGACATATTGTATTTACATATGTGCTTTTACATTATAATTTATTGCATATTTAAAGACCTAATTTAAATGATTTTCAAATATCAAAAATGAGAAGATTATTGGTGCAAGAATGCCCCAAGTATTAATTACTTTTGATGTTTGGATAATCATTTATAGTTAGGCAATGTTGATAATTTAACATGGATGTTAAGCGACAAAGTATAAAGAAAGTCCAAGTGTGAAGACTTGGTAAAGAGAGTCCAAGGGTAAAGTCTTGACAAGAAAAGTCCAAGAATGAGGTTTTGGCGGCGTAAGTCTAAGTGTGTAGTCTTAGTGCATAAGTCCAAATGAACTTTGGAAAAGAATATCCTAAAGCATGATAAAGTCGAAGGAAGCTTTTGAAGGCAAGCGCAACGATGAAGGAGTTGTGGACTCGAAGGGATCCTAAAGGTGCAAGGCTGATGGAAGAGCTTGAAGGTTTAGTCTAGGTTTAGGATTTGATTGCAAATATGAAATAGTCATACTTGAGGTGTACCAGTCGACTGATGGTTGAATCAGTCGACTGGTGAGACAAAACAATCGAACAGATTATTTAACAATCGATCAACTCTTTGACCAATCAACTAGTCTCGGATGCTCGACACTCAGGAGCTTAAGTTGGCTTGGGCAATCAACTAGAGTTATGACCAGTCGATTGATCAAGTAGTCGACTGCAACTCAACTGCTAAACTATGCTCTGGTAGTCGACTGACATTTTGGACCAGTCGATTGGCCATTGCTAGTCCTACTAGGGTTGAGCAGTCGATTGGCTGTAAGTAGATAGGGCACAGAATGTTACTGAATCGATTGTCGGCTCAGAGAAATCGACTGGTGGCTCGAGCAGTCGACTGATCGAGTGTCTTTTGAGTGGTGATGATCATGATCAGGCTTCATCAGAAGTCGTTGGATTCGATTAACAATATCACCAGTCGACTACTAGTACGCAACAGTTGACTGACGAGGATCTCAATGGGTAGAAACGGATGGATGCTCGAAACACTATAAAGGGGAGGCTTTGAGAGCCTGAGGAGGCTAGTGCTAACATACGAAATTTCTCATCCCATGCTCACAAAGTCTTCTTCTAAGTCTTCTACTCTTTTAATCTCTTCTTTCTAAGCTCATTTCCATCATCTTGTAAAAAGAAGAGATTGCTTTGTAAAGAAGATTTCTCCATCTTAGTGTGCTCATCAAAAGGAGAAATTTAATGAAGACTTGCAAGGAGTGATTCATCTTAAGGATTACCGTGGAGTAGGAGTGGATCTCCAAACCATGTTAAATATTATGTTAACATTTGTTTTCTTTGTTTTTCATTATTAGCTTTCGATTTGTACTTTCGCTAACAATTTGTGTAAAAATTAAAAGAGACTATTCATCCCTCTCTAGCCATTACAAGATCCCCAACACTATGTGACAGGATCAACCATCCCCAAGAGTAATTAAGTCGAAGGTTTGGATACCTTATGCTAGTAAAAAAAAAAAAAGGTTATATATCTTTCGAAAGCTTATGGGGTAGGTGTAGTGTGAATGCGATTTCATGACAACCATATGACCTTGCAATGTACCCCTTGGAAGAAAAATTAACGAGCGTCCTTAAAGGACTACACATAATATATAGTGGGGAAAAACATCAAGAGATTGGGGGTTGAATAAGACATATTTATTAGTAATCATTCATAATAAAGAAACTCCTACGTTAATTTGAATAAGTGAGTACCTACGTTATATATATATATATATATATATATATATATATATATATATATATATATATATGAATGATTGCCTATCCAATTCATCCGTGAGTACCTATGAGCATTTCCATTATCTACCGTCTGATAGGATGAATACTATAGCTCAATCCTTAAATCCTAGGAGATCGGTGTGTGTGTGTGTATACACAATCACGATCAAGTCAGAATCGAAATATGACTGAATTGATGTCGTCGGAATCTAGCCCGATCGCGACTAACAAGATTGCTGCTGTTAGCGGCCATGATTGGCCTAGATTTCAACTGTGATCCGACCCAAATCTGATCGCGAACCGACGAGAGGGATAACGACGGTGACCCCGACATATTCAGGAGATTGACTATAGTGCTTGTCACGCCCCGAGAGTATGCCGTGCCGAAAAGCAAACGGACGGCATCTCCCCTGTACGTGGCAACATATCGGGTTAATACAAGGCCCGTAGGCCCACAACAACAATATGATATACACAGATATCATCATATCAAACATAATAAACACAGCGGAAACAATACAAACAGATCAACAAGATACAATGACCCAACTGTGCACTCCGGAGTGACTTGACACAACAAGAAACATAATAGAAGTCGAATCAAAGACCAAATACATACCATACATCCGTATATCACAGATACGGAAACAATACGGCGTAAAAACCCCAAAACAACAATCCATAGTAATACAACAATATGGAAAACATATCCCTCCGTCCGGTGTGAGATGGGATCACCAGAGTCCGAACGCCCAAGGAAAATCTTACCTATTATCTCATGCAGAAGCCCAGGTCCCGGGTGGTGAGTATAAACTCAGGGGTAATATATAGAAAGTGCATGAACAACATATAAGGATAGATCTACAAGTATACATGTGAAGATCTACAGGTATACAGCATGAGTCCAATAGACATACAGTCCTATCCAACTCTAATAACAAGTAACTACAGTAAAGTCATACTCAATGTATATACTAAACTGATCAACTGAACATGAAGTAATATACCAACGTACCAAGGTCTCAGAACGCGTCATATGCTAGATCATCCTGAACAGGTATACAATAACATAACCATATAACGTACCAGGCCAATCCCATACCTGACCAATACTCAGACATATGAACAGTATATGATCACCGTATAATAACCCTATCTGCATACACAATGACATGATGCTAATCAAATGCATATAATAATCAATCAACGCATGTATCATGCTCAACCCATAGCAAGAAAATAAAATGCAAATGCATGTATCATGATGTACAAGCATGTGCAACAATCATAGCTCAATCAAATGCAAGATCTCACAGTGCATATGTAAAACATATATCAAATACATGCATACATATATATCAAGAATGCATATCATGATTCGCCCAACCACGACTCCAGAGTGGCTGTGGTGGCACGACATATGACAACTAGCCCGACTCACCGCCACCACTCTCGAGTGGCCGAGTTGTAGTATGAATGAGTAGTATAAGCGCAAAAGCTAACTACTCCTAGGGGCCTCGCAAGCCACGCTGTCCCTACCCATGAGTAGACAAACGCCGCACACACAGACAACAGACTCACACAACCACTGCCTATAGTGGGCGAGCAAGCTAACACCACTGCGCCACAAAGATCTCCGCCTACCACCATCCCTAGTGGTCGAGCGCGCACATCCAATGCTCGCCTCAACCTCGCTACCACTACCCCGAGTGGTCGGGAGGCAGGATGACCGACTGCCTCATCCACAAGGGAGACTACACAAGATGCATGCAAATGTAATGATGCATAGCTCCATACATGTATCCTCGCCTCACTCCCTATCCCATGGGGAGTCCCGTCAACCAAAAGTCAACTATGCAAGGACTACAATCACAAGACTCTCTATCGCACAAAGAGTCATACTCCATCCGACCCACCATGCTAAGACCTCTAGTCAGTAGCGATATACAATCGACCGTCCATATAACCATACACAGGCACACAATCCATAATGGATATACCATCGCGCTAGGACCTCTAGTCCCTGGTCACATACTGACAACCATACACTTATCTATGCAAAGACAACTAGATCCACTATAAATGCACCACTAATACGGTTATGATATCACGATCGACTCCATAATCCAATCCATCACCTAACTCTAGTTAGGTAACACAGTAACCCTATCTGAGATCACAAAGATAACCCTAACCACATGTACTTACTGAACATCTATCAGCTAATACATAATAGGGTTTATAGTTCCTATCCGTGCTAGATAATCAATGAGTAACAGAGTATATATCTCAAAGGTCAAGGCAGTACAAGCATATGATTAAATAAGAGTGGATTTAAGGTAAACAGGTATAAACCTAAATCCAAGATCATGCACTAGAATCGATCAAACTACCGGACCAGGTAGATATTACCCACCTGATACGAAGCTCGAAATAATCCGTGCTATCCATCTCCACGTTCATGTATCCCTCACCATCCAAGTCCTGTAACAATAGGATACAATTAAATACCATCACATATCAAATGATCACGAATAAACATGATTGTTCTCCAACTATACCATCACTAGATCAAGCTTACCAAACTCAATTCCATCATCTACAGTAGCTCTGGAATAAAGCCCTCAAATGAATAGAAACAATCCCTAGTTCAATACCAAGAATACCTGAAATCACAATATATATATATATATATATATATCTGTTTTCATCCGATCCTCACTTCCAACATCCATATTCAAATAAACAATTATGCTCATCCCATAGCTAAATCAACAACGGAAAAACCTTACCTTATACTGCCAACACATTACCAAGAATCCAATATCCTATCACCTCCATCGATGCTGCTCACTGCGGCAAGATTGCTGATTACAAATACAGAGTAGGTGATCCACGAGTCGGTGAGTGCAGCTCTATAGAAATCACACCAAACCCAAAATTGAAATGCAGAGATCCTTCTTCACCGGCACCATTTCTCCCCTGTTCACCGTCGACCAGCAAGCTCCACAAACTGCCCAAAACATCGATTAAAACCGAATGATGCATCCACAGCTACATCCAGAGGAAACCGAGATTGAAACCTAACCCAAAATCACAGCACCTGTGTCGGCAGCTTCGCGCGATCAAATCCCTAGCGTCCTAGGCACAACAGGAAAGAATCGATGAAATCCCGGAAGAAAGGAATCAAGCTATCCGGAGCGACCAGTCGTGTCGGCGACATCTTCGTGCTGCTTGCACGAGGAAACTGACGAACTGAGATGGGAGAGCTCGACGGAATCCGGCTGAGGCAGAGATGGGCGATGAAGAACAGATCGGGAATAGAGAGCACGATGTCTCTCCCACCGGCCAGATCTGCCACCGTCGGCGGCAATTGGTTCTCGCGATGAGATCAACCGTCAGCAGAACAGAAGGCCGGCGATGATCAGAGCTCGTGCGACGGCGAGATTCGCGTATAGGCCGATTAGGGCAACCGGACGAGCTGGATGGCGGCGACGCGATCCGGCGACTGGCTCCGACATCGGTGGTGGCAAATCGACCGATGCTGCAGCTGCAGGCGTTCGACGGAGCTGGCGACCACTCCGGCAACGCTTGAGGGAAAGAGGAGAAGCGCTGTCGAGTTGCTCTGATCAGAATGCCGACGGCCTGGAAGAAGGCGACGGAAAAACAGCGGCGCGAGGAAAAGAAGAGAAGAGAAGGGGCGATCGCGACGAATGGCCCGCTCCGTTCGTTCGATCCCTTTAAAAGCCGTTCGTCCAATTCGGTTAAACCAACCCAAGTTCAACCTAATCTGCTTTGATCCAATCCAGTCAAGCCCAATACAGCCCAATACCAGCCCAAGCCCAAATTCAAATCAATTTCCAGCCCAATTAACCCACCAATCAAACCCAATTAATTTAAAGGGTTTAATCCATATAATTTTTTTTTTTTCGTATTTTACAGTGCTCATTGGAAAATATCTTTGTGGATGGAAATACTATACATTTCTAGTTATTGTGTAATCCCGTATATTTGATAGTGAAGAATACATCGCACATGCAGTGTGCAGGATAAGATGCATAGGAAACCCCTCTTGCTCTCTCTCTCTCTCTCTCTCTCTCTATATATATATATATATATATATATATATACAGAGAGAGAGAGAGATTTCCTATGCATCTTATCCTACACACTGCAACTTATTCGTTGTGCTCCATCTTGCCCAAGCATCCACTTTTCCCACGCTCGAGCACCCTTCCCACTCGATGCCTGAGCACCCCATCTCCTTCCCACTCGACCTTCGAGCACCTATGCAGCTCGGTATCGTCGCTGAGCGGCTAGATTCTGACTGTGATTAGGCCATCGTTGAAGTCCGATCGAACCGCGATCGAATTCTGACAGAATTCTAGTTGGAATCCACTAAATTGTGGCCCCTAAATTTTTGTGGGACATACATATTGATGTCAATGTTTCCTTTTTGAATTTCATATATTACCTGACATCTGCATCCGAAGTTTCTTTTGAGTGTACAGTCTCGAAACTTGTTCTGACATCTAAGCGCGAAATTATATTCTGCCTTATATAGTATTGTAATTCCTTCATGTGGTTCAACCTGCAGCCATTGCAAAGTTTCTTGATATATAAGGAAATTTATTAATTCTTATTTTTCGCAGGTTTGTCTGATGTATATATTTAAGAATTTTGGTAGATTATTAATGTAGAGGAAATGTTGACCGCTATAAAGGGGGTGAATAGCGTCGTGCTAGTACGTTGATGGAATTCAATTGCGTTCGTCCACAAATATCGTTAGCACAACGAAAATAAAATAAATAACAATAACGAAATAGACAAACACACAATTACACAAGTATTTAACGTGGTTCGGAACCAAACGGTTCCTACTCCACGATGTTAGTAATATATGAGAGATGTCCTAAGGCAATCGCCTTATGTTTGAATCATTTATATGATAAATGAAGATTCACTATTTGAGTATATATGTTTTCATGTATTTGATTAGATCTTAAACTCATTTACTGAATGTTCACGCTACGATTCACAGCATGAGAGAATTTGTGATTGGATCACAACTAGTGAGTATCTCTACTTATGTAATTGTGATGTATTGGAATTATCCCTAGTCGATGAATTGATGGATTTGGACATCATCGATTCTGTCGAGACTAGCACGAGGTATACTCCTTGGTGTATCCAAGCAGCTGATTCTCACTGACTGGAGACATTGTGATGTCCGGAGTTAATCGTTGATGCTAGTTATAGTAACTAGTTCATTGGAGTGACCAGCCGTAAGACTTCATATGGTTCTCTGCATATATAGATATGTCAATGAAGTTCTTACCGCAGCTTAAGTGCGATGTTCCTTTGACTTACGGTATTCAAGTCATCTTGATCATAAAGACTTATGCTTTGACATCTTAAGCAAGCATCTCTGAGGAGATGTGGACCCGGGATGATTGGGTATAAGTCAAAGTGATCGAAGGTATTTGAATAGCTTATAAAGAATTCATTACTCCTTGCGAGGAGATGTATACCCATGGCTTCTCATCGGATTGTTACTAAACTCTTTGGCCAAAGCATTACATGTTTAGAGTAAAGTACTCTTGGATACATGTGCAGTAACTAGAATCCGTAGGACGAGGAAATGATACTTGGGCTAGGTGTGACGTAGTCAATCTAGTAGGGACTGACACTATAGACCATGTCCTAAACCAAGTGGGTATAAAATGAGTGAAGGGAATGAGGCACGATTCATTGTAGCTGCTGAAGGGTTTCAGAAATAGTTCTGGATCAACCGTTGATCTTTTCGGTTAATTGGGGATCATGATGTACTACTAGGTGCCACTCATGATCGTTCTATAATTAATGGTTAATTATAGACGGTCAACATAAATCGAAAACCTATTTGGTCACGCGCACAACGAGCGTAATCCGAAGGATTTAAAACAAGCTTGAGAATGAGATTCTCAAACCGAGAGAAACTAGGTTTGGTTGGACCAAACAAGGAGCGAGCATGAAATCGTTTCAGTCACAATGGAAGTGTGGATGGGTCGTGTCTTATGAAGACATGATGGATGAACCAAATTGGTTTGGTTCTAATCCAATGGTGGAGAATAAACCAAAGGGGTTTGGTTTGTTTTAAACGAATGAACCAAAGTTGGTTCGGTTCGTTTTAACTTAAAATAGACCAAATCGGTTTGGTTTATTTTAACTTAAATTAATGGAGCGGGTTAATGGGCTTTTGGTTATGATCCGATAATCATTAGGAGAATTTGTTCTCTATAAAATAGGGCTTAAGGGTTTTGTGAAAACCTAATCCAAGCAACCCATAGTTGCCGCCCACCCTCTCCCTCTCCTCTTGTTGTCGACGCCCAACCCTAGCCGCCGCCCACCCTTGTGCCGCCGTCCAAGCTTGTTGTCGGCGTCCAAGCTCCAGCCGTCTATCCTCCGGTGACCCTCCAGTGATCCTCCTTGGCTCCGGTGACCAAGGACTCGCTGGCCCTCTTCTCTTTGGCCGGCGCAAACTCCTCCACCAAGCTGTCCAGTTTTCTGGACAGCTTGCTTTCTTTGAGTCGGAGCGTCATTTGGATGACGTTTGGAGCTCCGAAAGTGGCTACTTTGCCGTAGATTCAATCTCCGGTAATCCTCATAGGTGGAGGACGAAGGATTTGTTGGTGCAGGGGCACTAGATAATCGAACCTGTGTTTTGATTATGGCAAAGACACAAAGTTAAGTTTATATTGTTATCTCACGAGCTAAATCAAGTGTGCAGAAAAGTACTAAAGCTGGAGCTGAAGGCTAGCGACACCCGGAGGAAGCCGTGGTGGTCGGGCGACACTTGAGTGAATTCGGAGGGAGCCGAAGGAATCGAGTGGAAGGCCGGAAGCGAGAGCTACTATCGAGGTAAGCTCATGTGAGTGAGAGATTGTAAGGTCGTGTCCTCTTTACGGGGACGACCGTAGGCGACGATTCGACTAAGACTTCCTGTGGAAGGTCTAGGTCGAGATCGGACGGTTAGAAACCGTCGTATTTATCATTTTCCGAGCTAATCTCTTACTGCAGGGAAGTGGCGGTGGGCGATCACTTGGACATTGGCGATCATATATCGATTGGTGATGAGATGCATCGATCGTATCATCGATCGGCCCGATGAAGTCATCGATCGGTGATGATGCGGCGATTCGGCTTTGCGCTAGGTCAAAGCGGATAACGTTGTGCGGCCGCCACTTCGTGATAAAATTTGGAAAAATCCATGATCCGTTCCAAAGAAATAGGAGACAAATTCAGAGGCTAAAGTCTATAAAAGGAGGGGAGGATTCATCTCCAAATGACATCAATTATTCATCAAGTGCTCCTACAACGCCAACGCTTCAACACCGTCATAACGCCGACGCGACGACAACCTCAGATCTTCTTCGTCGGCAGCAGATTCAAGTAATATTTTTGATATTATATTCTGTGTTTTTTTATCTTCATAACGAGGTGAGGTAGGCTTGTTGCCTCATCCTCGTGTATTCGGTTTTTGTAATCGTTGTCTCCTACCTCCAACGAGGAGGAGACGTTTTAGTGCTTTGCCCTCCGTACGCGGTCTAGGACCGATAGGGCCTTGGAGTAGCAACCGCTGGGTTGTGAACCAAGTAAAATAAACGTGTTCATTTATTTTCCGCTGTGCTTACTTTGCGTATTGAACGAACGAAAAAGAAAAGATTTACGATCGCTATTCACCCCCCCCCCCCTCTAGCGACGCTTCTCGATCCAACAGGATTCATCAAACGGTTGACGAATACCTCTCCGGAGAAGCGAGTTTTTGAGGACTCATTTTGGATCCGAATTTTGATTCGGATCGTGATCTTCTCTCGATCACATCGTCTTCAACATGAGGCTAGTAACTCGTACGAAGGCGAGGCTCATGACTTTGTGAAGTCATCCCGAAGATACTCGGCGTGGATACGGATAGAGGCGATTCTAGCGAGGATCGCTCCGATTGATGTCTTTCTCGCTACATGTGATACATCATGTATACGTAGTATAAATTTTCTTTTATTGCAAAATTTAAAATTGCGATTATGTCTACACATGTTGTACTATGCATGCGTGTGGTGTGTGTGTTGTAATAAATTAGATTTATTAATTTTATTTCTTCCATTGTGTACATGTTTACGAAACATGTTCGAACACACACTCGCCGCGGTGCCGGAAACCCAATAGTGGTATCAGAGCCCAGGTTGTGTTTCGACATAATCGTAAAATTATTTTGCGATAGTCGTAATGGTATTTATGTAAATTTTCTACTTTTGGAAAGTTAGAAGTATTTATGGAAATTTTTAATTTTGGAAAGTCTAGAAGTATTTATTATTTATGGAAATTAATATTTTTCATAAATAAAATATTTGATTAGATTTGGAAATTTGTTTCCTAATTTAATCATGATTTGATTTGGGAAATCAAATCTTAAAATATTTTATTTTCATAAGTAGTTTTGATTATTTAGGAAATTTATTTTCTAAATTGACTTTCCTTAATCAACACTTTCCACAAATAAAATATGTGATTAGATTTGGAAATTTGTTTCCTAATTTAATCATGATTTGATTTGGAGAATCAAATCTCAAACATATTTTATTTCCATAAATAATTATGACATATAAAGAAATTTTGTACATGTCATAACTGTATGTCATGTAATTGCATTAGATGCATATCATTATGTCATGCATGTCGTGACATGTAGATGTATGTCATGCATGTCATGCCATATAGATAATAGTTATTTGCATGAAAAGATGATGAGACATAAAAACCCTTACTCAATATTAAATCCTACACCTTCCATTAATATGGTTAGAACCAGAGTTCCGTTTCTTGTTTGGGTTGTTGGACTCTCTCCAAGCTCGGCTCGAACCCGAACATGTTCAAACCATGGAATAGTTTAATACTAATATGGTAAGAGTCAGAGGTCAATTGTTAGCTTTGGTTGTTGGACTCTCTCCAAGCCGGGCTAATTGGTTGAATGCGCTCTAACCATATTAAAATTATTTCTCGATTAATGGGTTGGCTTTAACCTAGAGCATCGGCTTGTTGGACTCTCTCCAAGGTCAATGTGAAGGGAGGTGAAGTTGGGTGTTATGCATATGATGCATACTTGTTAATGTGTTAACAACCCGATGTATGTGTGAACATTCAATTAGTTGATAGCACATTGTGATAGTTGCATATACGTGATATGCAATCGGTATATTTGATACCTACCATCGTAGTTATGAATGACTTGTTGGACTCTCTCCAAGGTTGTTCATATCTATGTTGGATATCAGCCCATTCGGAAATGGACCTACGATCTCCCGAAGTGATTTTGGGGTTTTTGAAATTCGAAAAATGAATGTATATTGATGCATTTTAAAATCATTTTCTCATATATGCTCGTTTTGTATTTCTAGGTTAATCGATTGATCATGACGTCTTTGAATTTGCGCACTATTTTGGATTCAAACAAATTGACTGGGCCTAACTTCTTGGACTGGCTTAGAAACTTGAGAATTGTTCTCAAGGCGGAAAAACTAGCATATGTCCTTGAAGAGCCTCTTCCCAACCGTCCTAGGGACGATGCAACTCCAAACCAAATGTTGGCTTATCAGAAACATGTGGCAGATTCTAAACTGGCGAGTTGCATCATGCTAGCTGCGATGGTACCTGAGCTGCAAAAGCAGCATAAGCATATGGATGCTAATACCATAGTCTTCCATCTTCATGAGTTGTTTGATGAGCAAGCGAGATCCAAAAGGTTCGAAATCTCCAGGCTCCTCTTCACCTCTACGATGCAAGAAGGTTCGTCTATAGTGTAGTTTGTGCTAAAGATGAACAGGTACATCGAGCGGCTGGCCACTCTTGGGTTTGTGATGGATCATGAATTAAGTATTGACTTAATTCTTCATTTTTTGCCCAAGAGTTTCTCACAATTTGTGATGAACTATCGGATGAACAAATTAGAATCCACTATTCCTGAGCTCCTCAATATGCTGAAAGCTGTGGAGCCTTCTATGAAGCATGAGGAGAAGGCGGTTTTGTTAGTTGATTTCTCAAAGAAAGGTTCTAAGAGGAAGGCAAAGGAATAGAAGAAAGGGAAGAACAAAAGGGATAAGAAGGCAAAACTAGCACAAAAGGGCACTTGTCGTCATTGTGGCAAGGAAGGCCACTGGCGAAGAAACTGCAAGATTTATCTTGAGTCCGTGAAGAAGAAGAATGCATCCGATGCCCCATCCTCTTCAGGTATCTTCGTTATTGATTGTCATTCTATTTCTTTAGACACTTGGGTATTGGATACTGGGTGTGACTCACATATATGTAATGACATACAAGGGCTAAGAAATAGAAGAAGACTATTCAGAGGGGAATCAAATTTGTGAGTTGGCAATGGAGCAAAGGTTGTTGTGGTCGCCATTGAAACTTATTTGCTGAAGCTCCCTAGTGGACTAGTCTTGAAACTGGACAATTGCTATTGTGTTCCTTCTCTAATAAAGAACATTGTTTCTATTTCCTGGTAAAATAGAAATGGTTACCATTTGACGTTTAGTAACAATTGTTGTTATATAACTTTGAATGGCGTACTTTATGGAACTGAAACTTTGAGCAATGGTATTTATACGTTGGACGTATCCAGTGACATTTTCAATATCGAAGCGAGCAACAAGCGTGCTCGAAAGGATAATCAATTAGACTCCTACATGTGGCATTGTCGTCTTGGCCATACAAGCAAGAAACGAATGTCTGAATTACACCGATGTGGAATTCTGGAATCGTTTGAATTGGATTCATACGATACAAGCGAATCATGCTTAAAAGGCAAGATGACTAAGTTACCTTTTACAGGAAAAGGTGAACGAGTGGGAGAGTTGCTAGGTCTAATACATACTGATGTATGTGGACCTATGTCAACTCAAGCTTTGGGAGGCTATAGCTACTTTATTACCTTCACCGATGATCACTCACAGTTTGGGTACGTATTCTTGATGAAACACAAGTCTGAAGCATTTGAAAGGTTCAAAGAATTCAGAAATGAAGTAGAGAAACGACATAACAAGAGTATTAAAATACTTCGATCGGATCGAGGTGGTGAATACTTAAGTCAAGAGTTTCTTGATTATCTAAGAGACAATGGTATATTATCTCAATGGACTCCGCCATATACACCACAGCATAATGGTGTATCTGAGAGGCGTAACCGGACCTTATTGGACATGGTTAGATCAATGATGAATCATGCGAATCTTCCCAAGTCCTTTTGGGGCTATGCACTTCAGACAGCTGTTTACTTGTTATACAGAATGTCAACCAAGGTAGTCTCTACTACTCCATATGAGATATGGAATAGTAAGAAACCTCATGTATCTTACTTGAAGATATGAGGTTGTCCTGCTTATGTGAAGCGGACTGTATCAGACAAATTGGATGTTAAGTCTGATAAATGTCTATTTATTGGATACCTTAAGAAAACAAGGGGTTACCAATTCTATCATCCTGTGGAACAAAAGGTGTTTGTTTCAAGGCATGCTGTGTTTCTAGAGAGAGTTTCTCTTGCAAGAAAACAGTGGGAGTGTCGTCGAGCTTGAGAAGGCTCGAGAGACTCAAATAGACATTGACGAGATCGCTGGTGAAGCACAACAACCGATAACTCATAGTGATGAGCAATCAGCTGGACCTATTGAAACACCACATCTTCGTAGATCTGGTAGAACACATAATATTTCTGAGAGATATGGATTTCTCGTAAGTGAATCGAACGACGTGTTACTCATTGATGATGAGGAGCCTACCAGTTATAAAGAAGTTCTGACAAGTTCAGAAAGGGATAAGTCGCTTGAAGCCATGAAGTCGGAAATGGATTCCATATATGAAAACCAAGTTTAGAACTTGGTTGACCCACCTGAAGACATCAAGCCTATAGGGTGCAAGTGGGTTTTCAAGAAGAAAACCGACATGAATGGTAATGTGATTACCTATAAGGCTAGATTAGTGGCGAAAGGATATCGTCAAAAGCAAGGTGTTGATTATGACGAAACATATTCGCTTGTAGCTATGCTTAAATCCATTCGGATGCTCCTGCCCATAGCGGCTCATTATGATTATGAGATATGACAAATGGATGTGAAAATAGCTTTCCTTAATGGAAACCTGATCGAGGATGTGTATATGATACAGCCTGAGGGTTTCACATCGGTTGATAAAACCAAGGTATGCAAATTGCGACGGTCTATATATGGATTGAAGCAAGCATCCAAGAGCTGGAATATCCGTTTTGATGAGACAATCAAAAAGTTTGATTTCTCACAAAATCCAGACAAACCTTGTGTGTACAAGAAGGTTAGTGGGAGTGCAGTCATGTTCCTAGTATTATATGTCAATGACATATTACTTATAGGAAACGATGTTTCAGTCTTATAGTTAGCTAAGATTTGGTTGTCCAAGACATTCTCCATGAAAGACCTGGGAGAAGCAACCTACATCCTCGGGATTAAGATCTATAGAGATAGATCGAAACGGTTGCTTGGTCTTTCGCAGTCTACATATATAGACCGAATGCTAAAGAGGTTTAGCATGTCGGAATCCAAGAAAGGTTTCCTACCCATCAGGCATGGGATACACCTTTCGAAGTCTATGTGTCCGCGCACAAAAGACGAGAGGATTTGCATGAGTAAGATTCCTTATGCATCCGCAATAGGATCTATCATGTATGCTATGTACGAGGCCCGATGTATCGTATGCTCTGAGTGTCACGAGTAGATACCAGTCTGATCCAAGAATGGATCATTGGGCGGTTGTTAAGACAATCCTTAAGTACTTGAGAAGAACTAAGGATGTGTTCTTAATATATGGAGAAGGGGACATGGTGATACGCGGGTATATGGATGCCAGCTTCCAGACAGACAAGGATGATTCCAGGTCTCAGTCTGGATACGTGTTCACCTTGAATGGGGGTGCAGTGAGTTGGAAAAGTTCCAAACAAGACACTGTAGCGGATTCTACCACTGAGGCAGAATACATTGCAGCTTCGGAAGCAGCAAAGGAAGCGGTTTGGATCAAAAAGTTCATTTATGAACTTGGTGTGGTTCCAGCCATTGTTGAAGCAATACCAGTCTACTGCGACAACAATTGAGCAATTGCACAGGCGAAAGAGCCAAGGTCTCATCAACGATCTAAACATGTGCTTCACCACTATCATCTGATCAGAGAGATCATTAGTAGGAAGGAAATACAAATCGAGAAAATCCCCACTGAAAGGAACTTAGCGGATCCTTTGACTAAGGCATAACCTCAAAGTAAGTTTGAGGGTCATGTTAGAGCTTATGGTATTGGATACCGTAGCGATTGGCATTAGGCCAAGTGAGAGTTTGTTAGTAATATATTAGAGATGTCATAAGGCAATCGCCTTATGTTTGAACCATTTATATGATAAATGAAGATTCACTATTTGAGTATACATATTTTCATGTATTTGATTAGATCTTAAACTCATTTACTGAATGTCCACGCTACGATTCACAGCATGAGAGAATTTGTGATTGGATCACAACTAGTGAGTATCTCTACTTGTGTAATTGTGATGTATCGGAATTATCCCTAGTCGATGAATTGATGGATTTGGACACCATCGATTCTGTCGAGACTAGCATGAGGTATACTCCTTGGTGTATCCAAGCAGCTAATTCTCACCGGCTGGAGACATTGTGATGTCCGGAGTTAATCGTGGATGCTAGTTATGGTAACTAGTTCATTGGAGTGACCAGCCGTAAGACTTCATATGGTTCTCTGCATATATAGATATGTCAATGAAGTTCTTACTACAGCTTAAGTGTGATGTTCCTTTAACTTACGATATTCAAGTCATCTTGATCATAAAGACTTATGCTTTGACATCTTAAGCAAGCATCTATGAGGAGATGTGGACCCAGGATGATTGGGTATAAGTCGAAGTGATCGAAGGTGTTTGAATAGCCTATAAAGGATTCACCACTCCTTGCGAGGAGATGTATACCCATGGCCTCTCGTCAGATTGTTACTAAAGTCTTTGGCCAAAGCATTACATGTTTAGAGTAAGGTACTCTTGGATACATGTGCAGTAACTAGAATCCGTAGGACGAGAAAATGATACTTGGGCTAGGTGTGACATAGTCAACCTAGTGGGGACTGACACTATAGACCATGTCCTGAACCAAGTGGGTATAAGATGAGTGAAGGGAATGGGGCACGATTCATTGTAGCTGCTGAAGGGTTTCAGAAATAGTTCTGGATCAACTGTTGATCTTTTCGGTTAATTGGGGATCATGATTTACTACTAGGTGCCACTCATGATCGTTCTATAATTAATGGTTAATTATAGACGGCCAACATAAACCGAAAACCTATTTGGTCACACGCATAACGAGCGTAATCCGAAGGATTTAAAACAAGCTTGATAATGAGATTCTCAGACCGAGAAAAACTAGGTTTGGTTGGACCAAACAAGGAGCGAGCATGAAATCGTTTCAGTCGTAATGGAAGCGTGGATGGGTCGTGTCTTATGAAGACATAATGGATGAACCAAATTGGTTTGGTTCTAATCCAATGGTGGAGAATAAACCAAAGGGGTTTAGTTTTTTTTTAAACGAATGAACAAAAGTTGATTCGGTTCGTTTTAACTTAAAATAGACAAAATTGGTTTGGTTTATTTTAACTTAAATTAATGGAGCGGGTTAATGGGCTTTTCGTTATGATCCGATAACCATTAGGAGAATTTGTTCTCTATAAAATAGGGCTTAAGGGTTTTGTGAAAACCTAATCTAAGCAACCCATAGTTGCCGCCCACCCTCTCCCTCTCCTCTTGTGGTCAATGCCCAACCCTAGCTATCACGCCCCAAGGGAGTCCCTGCCAGACAAAAATCCGGCAGCATCTTCCCTGTACAGGTGACAATACCAATTTTCATACAAGCCCCGTTTAATTCCAGAAAAATTCTGAAAAATTTCTAAAATTCTCCAAAAATTCCAAAAAAAATCCCTAGGATTACTTTTCCTAAATTTTGGCCATTAAATTAAATTTTAAATTTTTTTCCGTATTTAACATTCTCCCCCACTAATAAAAAATTTGGTCCCCAAATTTCCTACTCAAATGCATAATGAGTAAGGGATACCACAAGTACTGAAAATATATCTCACGTACCTTAAGTAAACAGGTGGGGGTATTGAGCTTGAATCTTTTCCTCAAGCTCTTAAGTAGCCTCCTCATCAGTGTGGTGACTCCACCCGATCTTGACAAGTCGCACAATCTTGTTTCGCAACTGTCGTTCCTTGTGATCCAAAATCCGTACCGGAACCTCTGCATAAGTAGCATCAGGTTGAATGAAACCTGACACATCTGATAGAATATGTGTAGAGTCTGGCACATACTTTCTCAGCATAGACACATGAAATGCATCATGGATACCAGCCAAAGATGGTGGTAGCGCTAGTCGGTAAGCGACTGCTCCGATCCTCTCCAAAATCTCGAAAGGCCCAATGTACCTTGGAGCTAACTTATCACGGAGGCCCTATCTCTTCACCCCTTTCGTGGGTGAGACTCGCAGGAATACATGGTCACCAATAGAGAACTCCCGAGGTCTCCATCTCCGATCTGCATAACTCTTCTGATGATCCTGCGTCTCGGCCATCCTTTATGCGATAAATGCGGACCAACCCCCGCCATACCAGCTCTATGGGTCCTAGTAACTGGTCCTCCCAGTTGCCCCAGAAATCTATAACACAGGACCTCAGCAAGTCCTCTAGTGTCTAAATGGCTCCTTTCGGTGTCCATCTGCGGATGGAATGAAATACTAAA